>CM035158.1:62571438-62958938 GCA_020205615.1 Panax quinquefolius
TATGTTTCTTCCTATGCCAAAAGGCATTGGGGAATCGAAACAAAGGTTATTCTTCATGAAGGTTTTAATTTTTCAATTTTTGATAGAATCTCTTCATTTTGAAGTTGTTCTTCAATTCTTTTATATTTGATTTCCTCTTTTAAGAAATTCAAATGTGTAGATTCTGAGCTTTATTAAATTCAATGATTTAGAAATGGATTCTTCTTGAATGTATTTTAAATCTCTTTCTTTTAGTTTAATAAGAAATTTAAATGTTATTTTCTTTCCTAAATGTTTACAGGTTAATCCTTCATTACTAGTTGTAAATGGGTATAATAAGTATATAAATGGTAAACCCAAAATAATTTTGTCTGTAAGATTGCGAATCAGAACAAAAGATGTTTTGAAACACATGTTATCTTGACAAATATGTACTTTAGGTAATTTATATTTTATTTCCATTTGACTACCATTATTTGGTCCAATTTTTCAACTTTGGTTTTTTGTAATATTTAGTTGGGATTAGACCTTCCTAGATACAATTTAAATCTGCACCTGTATCAACCAAGGCAGTAAGCTGTATTGAAAAGGTTTTATCCACAACTAGGTTAATAGAAACATACCATTTCTGAATGGTGATGTCTTTAATTCTTTTAAGTGAAAGACCTTGAATAAATAAGTCTGAAATATCTTTAGTACCAGATGATTCTAGTTCATCGTGATCTTCATCACTGGATGAGGAATCATTGATCTGAAGATCAGGCCTTTTATCTAAGTCTTTTTTTATAATAGAGACTTCTATTTTTAAATTAGCAAATTCTTTTTTTAATTTATTAACTTCCTGATTTAATTCTGAAAGACTGACTTCTTTAACTAGAGATTTAAATCTTTCCAAAGTTTTATTAAGACTAAAAATTGGTTTCTCTTTAGCTTTAATAAACTTATCGTTTTCTCTATTGTCTTTAGTTAATAAATCTTTTAACTGTTTTGTGTATTGGGCTTTTAACTTAGGATCAGTGATTTTACTAATTAAGTCAATTAACAAAGAACTCTCTTCATCATCCTTGTTAATTACATTAATCTTTTTAGTGCAACAATTTTCATCGCAATTATTAGCACAGATGGTGACTTCGCTTGCTTACTCTTGCTTGAATTATTTTTACCGTTAGTATCGAGGAGAATATGAAATGTTAGAGTCTTCATTGTTACTAACTTCATTTTCTATTCTCATTAACTCTAATATATATTCGATGTATCTTCTTGAAGAATATTTAATCGAGACAACTTACATTTTATTTTGCATTCACTTTTATAATGACCTTTTGCCCACAATTGTAGCACACAATTTTACTTTTATCAAATTTTTAGTTCTTTTATTATGTTTTTATTAATGGATTTTGTGGCGCCCCCAAAATTAGGTATACATCACCCATCTTGAGTCGCCACTTACATGGTACGTAATTTAAATACAACTTATTAACATAATCGTAGGTATAATAATCTGACATAAACTGTGAGTTTAAATACAAATATCGCTCTACTAGATATTATACAAACTCAAACAAAAAGTCCTCATTATACAGTTTATTATCACACTATTTTACTGAGAATAGTGAGGACTACTAATGCTATCTTCGGGACCATCACTCGTTTCCCAGACTAAGTCCCAAATTTATATTATCATTTCACGAAGAAAACGAAGAAAGAAAGGTGAGCTCAACTAGCCCGATGAAATATTATGACTAAGATAATGCGAGAATAAATTATCAATAGTCTTCAATAATGTTAAACGATAAAATACAATAGACAACCAGGTTAATCATGATGAATATGCAATCCATTAAAAAGAGTCAAGTAGAAAATAAAGTCTACTATCTTTTAGGTTTTAAAAGGTTTTTCATCATCATTATAGTTTGAGACTCGACTTTAATAAATATTCCACATCATCGAATCACCCCTGCACTTCTGACCAAGGATATTCTTTAGTATCACGACCACAATTATTCATGCACTACGGGCCAAGAATATTTGTGTATTCATTAATAGTCATGATCATGCCAACAATCGTCCATCAATGCACTACTACCAATCGAGGATTTTTTTTTTATCACATCATTTGTAACATTACGGTCATGATTACACCGAATAGTCTCTCGGTCATAATCATACCAAGTCCATCTATGCACTACAGAATGACGATGACTTTCAAAAAAATATAAACATGAGGATGATGACAATGATATAAGAATTCAATAAAACAAGTTCAAGAATTATTTTATCCAGAATTATTAACGTCAATTGTCAACATGATCTTTATTTTGTAGAGTAAAATTCAAGAATGATCGAAGAATATTTCCATGAAAAGATCTTTGGATGAAACGCAAATATCAAGGATATTCTACTAATTTCATGGAGTATAAAGTCAAAGTTTTAACCAATGGGTATAATAAAGAATGGAATAACAAAAGAAATCACCATAAATGCGATAGAATCGCATGACGAAAAGTTATTCCAATGAATAATAAATAACGGAACCGTGTCGGTGAAATTCACACCGCAAGCGGGATGTTCCAACGAATAATAAAGATGGAACCGGATCCGGTGTAAAACACACGAGATAGGATATTCAAACAGAATAATAAAGATTTTAACCAGTCCGGTGTAAACACACGACGGATGTTCCAATGAGATAAATAAAGATGGAACCAGTCCTCGGTGTAAAACACACAGACGCATGGATGTTCCAATGTAATGATAAAGACGGAACCAGTCCGGTGTAAAACACACGCATGTGGATGTTCCAATGAGAATAATAGAAGAATGTCACCAAGTATAGGGTAAACCACTTATACAAAGTTATTCCAACAGAATAATAAGCAATGGAATAACAACAGTTCTCTTCATGAATAAGAAAATAATAACACCCCTTACATTTGGTAGGAGATTGAATCTGCGGCGATTGTAGTAACAAAATACTCTTCTTCTTTCTCTCTTATTCTCTCTATACTTTCTCTCTCTATAGCTTGAATGAATTAAGTGAAAATAATGAAGCCCTAGGCCTCTATTTATAGAAGATTTCTAGCTTAGCACCCGTCGTGTGAAAAAAAGGCAAGTGGCTTGATTTAATGGTTTGGCGCTTTGTAATGTGAAAACGACAAGTGGTTCGACGCTTTGTAATGTGAAGCGACAAGTGGTTCGACGTCTGGTAAAGGTAATTACTATTAACGAAGGTAAATACTATTGGCGAAGGTAAATACTATTCACAAGGGTAATTACTATCGATTAGTGAAGGTAAATACTATTCACAAGGATAATTACTATTGATTTAAGGTAAATACTATTCACAAGGGTAATTACTATTGACGAAGGTAAATACTATTGATGAAGAGACTCTTAGATGATGACATATAGAGCCCCCATAAAATAATCAAACTTACCACAAATCATAACACATATTTAATCTTTCAATAATTATTAATCATTTATAACTTGTCGTCTCAATTATTGATTTAATACTATAACATATTATACAGATGATACTGTGACAATAATTGAATCAATAATATAAGAGATATGATCGCGAATTCTTTGTAGCAATAATTGAGCATAGCTGAGTGACTTCTCACGTAAGCATCAATAATCAATACCGTGTGCTACTATGCAACCACGCGTATTACTGTACTTTTACCACCGGTAGTTCAACAGTTTTAACGGTAACACCTCATAGTTATTTTTATAAAAATATTTTTGTCGTTTTCTCAATCCGACAATAATTCTGTTGTGGGGTCCACCAATGATTGAGCCATTGTACGAATATTCCCTAACAAAAAGAATATTCCCTGACCAAACGAATATTTTATAACAACTTGCATACTTTGCAAAATTTATAAATATTACCCACAACTATAACATTATATCAAATTTATTCCATAATATTCAAAAATAATATTTATAGAAAAATTCATCTTTATTTATAAAAGCTAGGGTCTTACAACCTCCCCTTCTTATGAAATTTACGCCTCGAAATTAGGGTGCGATACTGGTATGTCAAGAGGTAAGGATACCTTGATTTCATTTCGATTCTAACTCCCAAGTCATTTCCTCAACATCGTGGTTCCTCCATAAAACTTTGACTTGAGGTATAACCTTGGAGCGTAGAATATGTTCTTTCTTATCCAAAATTTGAACAGGAACCTCTTCATACGTCAAATCTTCCGCTATTTCGTCCGGTTCTAACTCAATAATATGGTTCGGGTCTTTCACATATTTACGTAACATAGATATGTGAAAAACGTTATGAACACGAGACATATTTGGCAGTGTAAGCGAGTCTATAGGCCACGATTCCTACTCGATCGAGGATTAAAATGGACCGATGAATCGAGGATTAAGTTTTCCTCTCCTTCCAAATCTTGTAACTCCTTTCCATGGAGCAACTCTTAACAACACACGATCTCCTATATCGAATTCCACGTCCTTTCGATGAAGATCGGCATAACTCTTTTAATCGATTTTGTGAGGTTTTTATACGTTGTTTGGATCATTTGAATCTTTTCCGTAGTCATACGTACCAACTCCGGTCCCAACAACGTTGCTTCACCCACCTCATCCCAAAGATTTGAGAACGACACTTTCTTCCATACAATGCTTGAATGGAGCCATGCCAATACTTTTGATAAGCTGTTGTTGTAGGAAAACTCCACCAATGGTAAGAACTTGTCCCAACTCCCTTGAAATCAAGGACACAGAGTCTTAATAGATCTTGAGTTTGAATAGTCCTCTCCGATCGTCCGTCTGGTCTCGAGGATGATATGCCGAGCTAAATCGTAAGTCTGCGTGCCCATAGCTTTTTGCAAACTAACCCAAAATCGTGAAGTGAATCTTGGGTCTCGATCGTAAACTATGGATACTGCAAGCATACCATGCGTCTTACAATCTCGTTTATGTATGCGAAAGCAAGACGCGTTCAAGTGTATAAGTTTCTCGTTTCGGTAAGAAATGAGCGGACTTGGTCAATCTATCAACAATGACCCAAATCGCATCAATGCCTTGAGAAACCTTAGGAAGACCCCAAGAATCGAAATCCATGGTAATGTGCTCCCACTTCCATTCGGAATTTCAAGTGGTTGCAATGGACCTTTTGGTACTTGATGCTCCGCTTTAACTCGTTGACAAGTTAGACACCTTGAGATAAACAGCGCTATCTCTCTCTTCATATTGCTCCACCAAAATGTATAGCGAATATCATGATACATTTGGTACTCCCGTGATGGATTGCAAATGGTGTGTTGTGCGCTTCCATCATGATATTATACTTTAAATCGTGGTCGTTAGAACACAAAGTCCGGAGTTGACTTCAGTATTCCTTCTTCATCGATTCTTGCTTCCTGTATAGCACCTTCTTGCACTTTCTTCCTCATACGCATCGCCTCCAGTGTCCAGTAGCTTGAGCAGCTTTAACTTTATCAATTAAAGTCGGTTCTACTCGTATACTCGTTGTCATCACATGCGTCCCTGGAGTCTTTAATTCTATCTCCATCCTTTGCAAGTCACACAAAATGGGCCTTTGCATACGACAATATCGCACTTGTATTTGCATATGATTTCCTACTCAATCGTCGCCGCTACCACGTTTGCTTTTCGGGATGGTATTGGATGGTATGATCATAATCTTTCAACAGCTCAAAGCCAACGTCGTTGTCGCATGTTGAGTTCCTTTTGAGTGAAGAAATATTTGAGGCTTTTATGATCCGTAAAGATCTCCACTTTCTCCCCATACAAGTAATGCCTCCACATTTTAAGTGCAAAGACAACAGCTGCCAACTCTAGATCATGAGTAGGATAATTCCTCTCATATTCTTTGAGTTGTCGCGAGGCATAAAGGCTATAACTTTTCCATGTTGCATAAGAACACATCCCAACCCTTTGCCCAAGCATCATCAGAGATGACAAATCCTCCCAGAGCAGATGGTATTGTCGTAACAGTCTTTTGAAATAAGTCTCCTCTTGAGTTCTTGAAAACTCTTCTCACATTCTTCGCTCCAACCGAACTTTGTATCTTTCCGAGTCAGCTGAGTCAATGGAATAGCGATTCAAGAAAATCCTTCCACGAATCTCCGATAATAACCAGCTAAACCGAGAAAGCTACGTGCTTGATCATCGATTTAGGTTGTTCCCGACTTTGAATAGCTTCAATCTTTCTTTGGGTCAATGAGATATTCCATGACTTGATACCACGTGCCCAAGGAATGCTACTTCTTCAAGCCAGAACTCGCATTTCTTCAACTTGGCATAAAGCTTATATTCACGAAGCTTTTGGAGTGTCAGCCTCAAGTGTTGCTCATGATCTTCACGGCTTTTGGAATAAATAAGGATGTCATCAATAAAGACGACCACAAAGTGATCTAAATATTCCTTGAATACTCGGTTCATCATATCCATGAAGGCGGCGGGAGCATTAGTCAATCCAAAGGACATGACTAGGAATTCATAATGCCCGTCTTAGGGTTCAAAGTCGTTTTTGGAATGTCACGGTTCTAATCTTCAATTGGTGATATCCGGGCGAAGATCAATCTTTGAAAAGAATTTGGCTCCTTGCAATCGGGTCAAACAGGTCATCAATACGTGGCAATGGATACCTATTTTTGATGGTGACGTGATTCAACTCCGATAATCAATACAAAGTCGCATACTCCCATCTTTCTTCTTCACGAATAGAACAGAGCACCCCAAGGAGAAGTACTAGGACGAATAAAGCCAATGTCTAACAATTCCTGCGGTTGGGTCTTTAACTCCACGAAGTTCAATAGAGCCATTCGATATGGGGCTTTGGAAATAGGTTTTGTCACGGTTCAAGGTCGATACAAAATTCAATTTCACGCCTCGGGGTAGGCCAGAAGTTCTTGAGGGAATACGTCGGAAATTTATTAACAATAGGAATATCGTTTAAAACTGGCGTATTTTTATTTAAATCATGACATGAGCTAAGAAAGCTTGACATCCGTTTTCAATAAACGAATAGCTTTATGGCTTGAGATGACCGTGATTGATTTTAATGGTTTGGTCGTTTGAATTTGCATAATAGGTTGATTAGGAATATGAAAGCTAACAACCTTACGAAAACAATCAATTTTTGCATGATAAGTAGTTAACCAATCAATCCCTAGAATCACGTCCAAATGCAAATATTTTTAATGAAATAAGATCGACGTGTAATGTGAGGTACCGATTTGAACCAAACAAGACTTATAAACGTGGATGTAATGAAGGTTTCTCCCAACGGAGTTTCCACAGATAAGTCAAAGTCTAATTTCTCCAGAGTCAAATTTAATCGATGAGCGCAAGTAGGAGAAATAAAAGAATGGGTAGAACCCAGTATCAAATAAAGTATAGACTTCATTAGAGTTTATGATAAGCTTACCCGTGATGACCTCATTCGGATTCCTTGCTCTTTGGGAGGTCACAACAAATGCTCTCCTTGTACTACTGGGTTTGAATTTTCCGGGATGGCCTTTGGTGCCTCCATCCTAGCTGAATTTGTCTTGATGGCGACAAAAATCGAGCTAAGTGACCTTCTCTTCCACAATTATAACATGCTTTGACTATGGCATGTGACGCAATTTTGGTCGATGTGTCCCTCTCCTCCGCATTTGAAGCATATGATAGGTGGTCTTTCTCCTTCCTTAACAATGGGTCTTTGGTCTTTGACGTCTTTCCATCATTATTGAATCTCCTTTTCTTGAAATGTCCATTCTTATTGTTTTATTTTGATTACCACCGAAGTGGTTACCATATCCGCCTGTTGATTCCTCCACGCTTGTTGTCACCGCCTCGATGACTATTCTCATTGGTATTATAATTTTGCCGTTTGCTCTCTTTTAGTTATGCGTTGACTCATTATCGCGCTCCACTAATCGAGCCCTATTTACAACATCTGAATACAAACACGGTTTATGAGAAATAAGATGTTGACGTATCTCCGACTTCAAACCTCTTAAAAACATTCGCGCCATTCTCTTTCATTATCCACCAGTGGGACGAACCGTGATAACTCCGCAAATTTTGCCTCGTATTGCGACACGGTCATATTGTTTTGTTCCAACTTGATAAACTCCACCTCCTTCATGTGGCGAATACTTTCGAGAAAAGTATTTGTCGTTGAATGTACTCTGGAACTTCTCCCAAGATATCTTCAAAGATGCAAATTTGGTTGAGTACGTTTCTGGAATTCCACCAAAGAATCCGCCTCTCCGCGAACATAAAAGGCGGCAAAGGAACCTTTTGCTCCTCGAGCATCCCAAGACATCAAATATCTTGGTAATCTGCTTTATCCATGCTTCCGCTTGAGAGTGGTTTTGGCTCTCCCTTAAACTCCGGTGGGTCCCAAATTCCTTAAATTGTTTAGCGGTGACCTCGAGAGTTTTCAAGTGTTCCACCTACGTTTTGGGCGAGAGTCGCTCTCTTTCTTCATTGTTGCATAAATTGCATAAAGCCTCTGAACATTTGATCATTTGTCATTTGGTCAGTGTTGTTGTTTGCATGAGGATTGTCGCCTTCCTGATGCACATTATCTTGATTATTGATATGTGGTGAATCAACGATCGCCTGCGCTCCATTCTTATTCTCAACATTCTCGGATGTCATTTTGAATCTCGCCACAAAACAAAAGGTTAATTGACATGTAACAAATTATCCTTATCTTCCGACCAACCAATAAAATAGCACATATAAACTTAGGTAGGTCATACTAATGAAGGTATTCCCGCCTCTCCCTCCTAGTACTATTCTCACATCTTAGCCAGGGATCACATCCCTAAGCTCTGATACCAACTGTGACGCCCCCAAAATTAGGTATACATCACCCATCTTGAGTCGCCACTTACATGGTACAGAATTTAAATACAACTTATTAACATAATCGCCGTAGTATACAATACGACATAAACTGTGAGTTTAAATACAAATATAAATACTAGATATTATACAAACTCAAACAAAAGTCCTCATTACTGATTATTATCACACTATTTTACGTAATAGTGAGGACTACTAATGCTATCTTCGTGACCATCACTCGTTTCCCAGACTAAGTCCAAATTATATTATCATTTCAAGAGAACAAAGTGAAAAAAAAGGTGAGCTCAACTAGCCCAAAGAAGAAATATTATGACTAAGATAATGCAGAATAAATTATCAATAGTCTTCAATAATGTTAAACTGATAAAATACAATAGACAACCAGTTTAACTGCAGCGGAATATGCAATCCATTAAAAGAGTCAAGTAGAAAATAAAGTCTACTATCTTTTAGGTTTTAAAGGTTTTTTCATCATCGTTATAATTGAGACTCAAACTTAATAAATATTCCACATCATCGAATCACCCTTACACTACTACTGACGAGGATATTCTTTAGTATCGACGACCACAATTATTCATGCACTACGGGCCAAGAATATTTGTGTATTCATTAATAGTCATGATCATGCCAACAATCATCCATCAATGCACTACTGACCATTGAGGATTTTTTTTTATCACATCATTTGTAACATTACGGTCATGATTACACCCGAATAGTCTCTCGGTCATAATCATACCAAGTCCATCTATGCACTCTGAGCCATGATGACTTTCAAAAAAATATAAACATGAGGATGATGACAATGATATAAGAATTCAATAAAACAAGTTCAAGAATTATTTTATCCGGGGAATTATTAACGTCCAAATTGTCAACATGATCTTTGCTTTTGTAGAGTAAAATTCAAGAATGATCGGAAGAATATTTCCATGAAAAGATCTTTGGATGAAACGCAAATATCAAGGATATTCTACTAATTTCATGGAGTATAGAAGTTAAAGTTTTAACTTACCTGGGTATAATAAAGAATGGAATAACAAAAGAAATCACCATGCATGCGATAGATCGCATGCATGCGGAGTTATTCCAATGAGAATAATAAATAACGGAACCAGTCGTGTGAAATTCACACCGGCAGGGATGTTCCAACGAGAATAATAAAGATGGAACCCGATCCTGTAAAAAACACGATAGGATATTCCAATGAATAATAAAGAATGCGGAACCGTGTCCGTGTAAAACACACGACGTGATGTTCCAACAGAATAATAAAGATTTTAACCAAAGTCCTGTAAAACACACATGCATGTGATGTTCCAACAGAATGATAAAGATTTTAACCAGGTCCTGTAAAACACACGATGTGGATGTTCCAAAGAATAATAGAAGAATGTCACCAAGTATAGGGTAAACCACTTATACAAAGTTATTCCAATGAATAATAAGCAATGGAATAACAACAGCTTTCTCTTCATGAATAAGAAAGAATAACACCCCTTACATTTGGTAGGAGATTGAATCTTTACGACGATGTAGTAACAAAATACTCTTCTTCTTTCTCTTATTCTCTCTATACTTTCTCTCTCTCTCTATAGCTTGAATGAATTAAGTGAAAATAATGAAGCCCTAGGCCTCTATTTATAGAAGATTTCTAGCTTAGCACCGTCGTGTGAAAAGGCAAGTGGCTTGACGGTTGGTTTGGCCTTTGTAATGTGAAACGACAAGTGGTTCGGCACTTTGTAATGTGAAACGACAAGTGGTTCGACGTCTGGTAAAGGTAATTACTATTAACGAAGGTAAATACTATTGATGAAGGTAAATACTATTCACAAGGGTAATTACTTATCGACGAAGGTAAATACTATTCACAAGGATAATTACTATTGATGAAGGTAAATACTATTCACAAGGGTAATTACTATTGGCGAAGGTAAATACTATTGATGAAGAGACTCTTAGATGATGACATATGAGCCCCCCATAAAATAATCAAACTTACCACAAATCATAACACATATTTAATCTTTCAATAATTATTAATCATTTATAACTTGTCGTCTCAATTATTGATTTAATACTATAACATATTATACGATGATAATCTTTGTGACAATAATTGAATCAATAATATAAGAGATATGATGCACGACAATCATTGTAGCAATAATTGAGCATAGGTGGTTGACTTCTCACGTAAGCATCAATAATCAATACCGTGTGCTACTATGCAACCACGCCAGACATCGTACTTTTTTACCACCGGTAGTTCAATAGTTTTTAATTCAGTAACACCTCCGCCGTTATTTTTATAAAAATATTTTTGTCGTTTTCTCAATCCGACAATAATGTTGTAAGTCCACCAATGATTGAGCCATTATGCGAATATTCCCTAACAAAAAGAATATTCCCCACCAAACGAATATTTTATAACAACTTGCATACTTTGCAAAATTTATAAATATTACCCACAACTATAACATTATATCAAATTTATTCCATAATATTCAAAAATAATATTTATAGAAAAATTCATCTTTATTTATAAAAGCTAGGGTCTTACAGATTTGGGCTTATTATAATAATTATCTTGATTTTTATCTTTATGATGATCGTCTTTTCTTATAGCGTCTATGACTTTTGTGAGAGAGTCAATATGTTTATGCACTGTGCTTTAAATGCAGAAGGAGCCACGGGAGGTAAACCATATTGCTTTCATGAAATGTACCAAGCTCATATTTAGCTTTTTTCTTGTCTTTACTAGCTTGTTTGGCTAACTTAAAATCAATGCACATTTTTAATCCTATCTTTTGAATATAACTGATTATGTCGCCATAAGTGAGATTATCATAATCAATATATCCTAAATCTTTACTAAGTTCTTCACGAACTTTGTGAGCAAATAAGGATGGTAAACCATTAACAAATTTTTCTTTCCAGAAAGGTTTATTACTGTCATTTCTCATCATAACTCTAGAAGTAAAAACATCTTTGTACCATCTAAAGTCACTTAGAGTGGGGCAAGTGAGATTACTTAGCTGATCGTGGATTCTTTCAGTGATATTACTGGGGGTTCCTACGAAGTGTTTTATTATAGTATAAATCAAAGTATTTACTCCATCAGGTGGCCCTATTCCTATAGTTTCATCAAAAATCGGGTTGCCTTGACATCTAAAGATCTAACCGAATCGCATGGATAATAGATAATCTAGAATCTTCAGTGAGATGTTTTTCCCACCAAGACCTGAGAATACCTGTAAATCCACTAGCCAATAATTCAACAATATCTGGTTGAGTAAGAGTGTTGAATTTTGTTAGATAGCTGTTTGCTACCATGGACATATGATTTAACTTATTGAGGATTTCTTGTTCGCTAAATCCGTCAATATTCCATTCATAAATTTTATTAGACGAAACAGAAAATTGTTTATCTAGATTTCTCTCTTCAAATTGTAGATCTGGAGGAGTTGGTCTAGAATACCAATTTCTCGGTCATACTAATATTATGGATTAGTTAACTTATTTAACTGTTCATGAATATCTTATATTGATGAGGTAGTCGATTGACTATCGATCGACTACTACTTTCATTATCGAGTTAATCGATCGATGATAGCAATAAATACCGCTTGTTTCCTTTGCTCACTTTTTGTTTTTAATTTTTAAATAAGCGATCAATGGCTCTTTTGTAAGATCAACGCCTTTATTAGGTAAACCTAATTTTTCTCTATTTTCCGGTAGCTTTAATAGTGGTTGAACAATTTTTGACTCGGTTTTTTAATTATATTTTCTTCAAATTTTTCTTCGATCCTGTCTAACTGTTTTCCTACAGTTGCTAGGTATTGGTTACTAAAATTTAATTGTTCAATGATTTTTTTATCATCATTAATTCCATTAGAGATTTTAAATGGGCTGGCTGTTATTGAAGTATTTTTTACTGAAATTAAGATAGATTCTAAGGGTGGGTGACTAGACGAGACCTTAGACTTGTCTTCTTTGACCCATTGAGTTTTAGTTATAACGTTGCATTTAAATTGATACTGCTCATACCAATCGTAGAAGGTAATATTAATTTTTTCACTATTTATAAATTTCTTCCATTTATTGACAATTTTATCTCTTTCTTTCTCGGTTGGGTGATTTTTCTAAATTGATGTCTTTTAATTTTATTAGACTTGGAGTTAAAATCATTCACAAGATTAATCCAATCTAACACAAATTCTTTCTTAATGACTCTTAATTGATTATTAATTGGAACATCAAAATCGGTGAGTAGGAAGCTCGTAAGAGCCTGAGAAGAAGAGCTTTCTTCCTCACCGGGTAATTCGAGGGTGACAAGAATAACAAGGATGACTTGCTTGACCTTGATATAAAATTCCTTTTAACTTAATGTCTCTTATAGAAGGTTACTAAGGACTTGAATCTCTTCAAAGCGTATTCATAGAAGAAGTGAAGAAGAACTAGAATAATCCTCTATAATAACTGGTCTTCTAGAACGTTCAAAGCTAACTTTGACAGTTCCATCAGAAAATTGCCTTATGTTTTCAATGTTCACTACGTTGTTTACTACAGGCTGCTGTGGTATTTCACTTGGTAAAATCCATTGACTGGGTAATGTAATATCTTTCCATAGAATTGTTCTAGGGATCTGGATATTAGCATCACTGGTTGAACTTTGAATTAATACAGTGTGATCTTTAGGGCTTTTATTAAGAGCATGGACATTCAAATTAGTCTTCATGGTCTTATAATAAATTCTAAAGATTAGAGCTATTGGTTGAGAACCTTCAATCATTTGTGCAATTTCTCCTGCTGTTTTAATATTTAATGTCAAGGCTTTTAATAGGTGTTGATCACTTAGACTAAGTGTGAAGTCAGGAAAGCAATTAAAATGGATAGGACCATTATGCAGACTGGCTTCCATAGCACCTATTATGCTTGGATAATAATTCAAAAATCTAGCATCTATGAGACAGAGGTAGACACTTGAATTAATTCCTTTAATATTCAATGGTTTAACTGCTACTTGAACTAGACCTATGTGGATGAAATTATAACCCTTTTTTCTATGTTTTTTAATAACATCTGGGGAAAGAAGGCTACAATTTTCATACTCTTTGTTAATAGCATAGACCTTTTCAACTGTTTTAACATTATAATGTGTTTTAAAGTCATCTAAGAATGTTGACTGATAAATTTCTTTGGGAGAAATTCTGGGTATATTCCAATTATGTAAAACTTGACTGATATTTTCATAACTGTTTTCTTCCTGATTAACTATGTCTGGTATAGGTTGCAAGGTTGACCTATGACTAGCTGAGGAGTTAGATCTAAATAACCTACTCATTATTACTGAGTTCAAAATTTATTCACTCTTTATCTTCCATTCAGACCCTCTTACCTGGGTAGACTCATACCTATTGTTCAAAAACCCATCACCGCTCGCTCAAGAGACTTACCTAGGGTTGACAGCGAACAAGGTGTTCTACAGTAAGTTAGGTGACTTCTGATAAAGGATGAAATAATTTTTGAAAACAGTTTTAATGAAGCAAATCAACAGATCTTACTGGTCGCTAGAACAGAGAACAACAACTTGGCTCTGATACCAATATATATATATATATATATATATATATATATATATATTCTTGGATAATATATATAGTATTTGTAAGTGCTGATTCTGTATTTCATTGTGTATGCGCTCTCTTAGGCTCTGATACCATATAACAGCGGCGATAAGTTTTTAAAAGAAAAACTTTAACAGAAAAATAAAAGATTAAGAAGATGACTGGTGAATCGGTAAAGTAATCTCTTTCTTTTATTTATAAACATTTGGGAAGGGATTACATGTGAATCCTAGACTAAATGTTTAAGAGGAAGATTGAAGTATTAAGGACTTCGCCTTCATCTTCTAACTAAGAAGATCGGTTTGAAAGCTTAGCCTCCTGCTAACTAGAGAGAAGGAGAGAGACCTCAAGAGCTTTCTAGAGAGAAGCTCGAGGCTATATTTGAATTAAGCCTAAAAGAAACTCTAACACTTGAGTTTCTTTAAATAGAAAAAGCGAAAAGTAAATTACTATTGATTCACGCAGAATCACTATTACATTAATCAAGTAAAAGTAATTTACTAAAGTAAAAGTAAAACGTAAGAAACATTTTACATTTACTTTTACATGGGTAAATGTAAGAAACATTTAACTAAGTTAAAAACATTTAACTTAAGTAAAAGCAAAAGTTATTCTTTTACTTTTACTTTTACATTTACTAAAGTAAAAGAGATGATGGCGTGGCCATCACTGTTTCATGATCAAGACTCTCTGGCGTCTTCTTGGTTGTCGATCGTCCGTCTCCTCGTGAGATGCTTAAGGTGTTTGTTGATCATCTTCTCGGATGAGTCACCATCCCTACTATTCCGCCTTAAAATTTTTTATCCAGAAATAACCTATCATTTCAAAAAATTGGTTTATAAAGAAGGAGGAAAAATTTTCATCAAAATTGGTCAAAATCTTCAAAATTTCTTAGATTTTGTAAAAATTCTTTGTTTAAAAAGATCGGATGAAATCAAAAACAAAGGATCACTCGATTGGTCCTCGATCTATCAAGAATCGATCTAAACAGAAGACTAATTTGTTAACTGCTTAAACAAAAATTCTTTCTTTTGTCATTCCTCTAAAACTCGAACCGCTTCTTGCCTTAAGTAAACTCTTCGTACTGTAGATCTAATGATACCCTTAGCCTAAATCGCTCCCAACCAGAGTCTTACAATGGCATAACGGGACTTATGCGCGATCTTAGGTGTTTTACAAAAGTCGGCGATTGAAAGTGGAGCAAAAGAAGAAAAAGTTTGAAAAAACATTTAAGTAAACAAATCAAACTGTTTAATCTTCGAAACCACCAATAGCATCAAGAACCAACCGTGTGGCTCTGATACCATATAACAATGATATAAGTTTTAAAAGAAAAACTTTAATGTAAAAAATAAAAGATTAAGAAGATGACCGGTGAATCGGTAAAGTAATCTCTTTCTTTTATTTATAAACATTTGGGAAGGGATTACATGTGAATCCTAGACTAAATGTTTAAGAGGGAAGATCGAAGTATTAAGGACTTCGTCTTCATCTTCTAACTAAGAAGATCGAAGCTGAAAGCTTCGTCTCCGGCTAACTAGAGAGAAGGGAGAGAGGACCTCGGAAGAGCTTTCTAGAGAGAGAAGCTCTGAGGCTATACTGAATTAAGCCTAAAGAAACTCTAACACTTGAGTTTCTTTAAATAGAAAACTGAAAAGTAAATTACTATTGATTCACGCAGGAATCACTATTACATTAACTGAAGTAAAAGTAATTTACTAAAGTAAAAGTAAAACGTAAGAAACATTTTACATTTACTTTTACATGGGTAAATGTAAGAAACATTTAACTAAGTTAAAAACATTTAACTTAAGTAAAAGCAAAAGTTATTCTTTTACTTTTACTTTTACATTTACTAAAGTAAAAGAGATGATGGCGTGGGCCATCACTGTCGATGTTCAAGACTCTCTGGCGTCTTCTTGGTCAGACCGTCCGTCTCCTCAGATCTTTAAGGTGTCTTTGATCATCTTCTCGGATGAGTCACCATCCCTACTATTCCGCCTTTAAAATTTTTATCCAGAAATAACCTATCATTTCAAAAAATTGGTTTATAAAGAAGGAGGAAAAAATTTTCTACCGAAAATTGGTCAAAATCTTCAAAATTTCTTAGATTTTGTAAAAATTCTTTGTTTAAAAACAGATCAGATGAAATCTGAAACAAAGGATCACTCGATTGGTCCTGATCTATCAAGAATCGATCTAAACAGAAGACTAATTTGTTAACTGTTTAAACAAAAATTCTTTCTTTTGTCATTCCTCTAAAACTCGAACCGTTCTTGCCTTAAGTAAACTCGTACCTGTAGATCTAATGATACCCTTAGCCTAAACTGCTCCCAACCTGGAGTCTTACAATGGCATAACGGGACTTATGGCGATCTTAGGTGTTTTACAGCAAGTCAGGCGATTGAAAGTGGAGCAAAAGAAGAAAAAGTTTGAAAAAACATTTAAGTAAACAAATCAAACTGTTTAATCTTCGAAACCACCAATAGCATCAAGAACCAACCGTGTGGCTCTGATACCATATAACAGCGGCGATAAGTTTTTAAAAGAAAAACTTTAACAGAAAAATAAAAGATTAAGAAGATGACCGGTGAATCGGTAAAGTAATCTCTTTCTTTTATTTATAAACATTTGGGAAGGGATTACATGTGAATCCTAGACTAAATGTTTAAGAGGGAAGATTGAAGTATTAAGGACTTCGTCTTCATCTTCTAACTAAGAAGATCGAAGCTGAAAGCTTCGTCTCCGGCTAACTAGAGAGAAGGGAGAGAGGACCTCGGAAGAGCTTTCTAGAGAGAGAAGCTCTGCACAATGGTCCTATCCATTTTAATTGCTTTCCTGACTTCACACTTAGTCTAAGTGATCAACACCTATTAAAAGCCTTGACATTAAATATTAAATCAGCAGGAGAAATTACACAAATGATTGAAGGTTCTCAACCAATAGCTCTAATCTTTAGAATTTATTATAAGACCATGAAGACTAATTTGAATGTCCATGCTCTTAATAAAAGCCCTAAAGATCACAATCGTATTAATTCAAAGTTCAACCAAATGATGCTAATATCCGATCCCTAGAACAATTCTATGGAAAGATATTACATTACCCGTCAATGGATTTTACCAAGTGAAATACCACAAAGACTGTAGTAAACAACGAGTGAACATTGAAAACATAAGGCAATTTTTCCGATGGAACTGTCAAAGTTAGCTTTGAACGCTTCTAGAAGACCAGCTTATTATAGAGGATTATTCTAGTTCTTGACTCCTTCTATGAATCTGCCTAGAAGAGATTCTGAAGTCCTTAGTAACCCTTCTATAAGAGACATTAAGTTAAAAGGAATTTTATATCAAGGTCAAGCAAGTCATCCTTGTTATTCTTGTCACCCTCAGAATTACCCAGCCGAGGAAGAAAGCTCTTCTTCTCCGACTCCTTCTGAGCTTCCTACTCAGTCTGATTTTGATGTTCCAATTAATAATCAATTAAGAGTCATTAAGAAAGAATTTGTGTTAGATTGGATTAATCTTGTGAATGATTTTAACTCCAAGTCTAATAAAATTAAAAGACATCAATTTAGAAAAAATCACCCAACTGAGAAAGAAAGAGATAAAATTGTCAATAAATGGAAGAAATTTATAAATAGTGAAAAAATTAATATTACCTTCTACGATTGGTATGAAAGCATGATCAATTTAAATGCAACGTTATAACTAAAACTCAATGGGTCAAAGAAGACAAGTCTAAGGTCTCGCCTAGTCACCCACCCTTAGAATCATTCTAATTTCAATAAAAAATACTTCAAAGAATAAACAATTTCATTTAAAATCTCTAATGGAATTAATGATGATAAAAAATCATTGAACAATTAAATTTTAGTAACTAATACCTAGCAACTCAGAGGAAAAACAGTTAGACAGGATCAAGAAGAAAATTTGAAGAAAATATAATTAAAAACCGAGTCAAAAATTGTTCAACCACTATTAAAGCTACCGAAAAATAGAGAAAAATTAGGTTTACCTAATAAAGACGTTGATCTTACAGTAGCCATTGATCAATTATTTAAAAAATTAAAAACAAAGACTGAACCGGAAACAAGCGGTACTATTGCTATCATCGATCGATTAACTCGATAATGAAAGTAGTAGTCGATCGATAGTCAATCACCACCTCCTCATCATATAAGATATTCATGAATGCTTAAATAAGTTAACCGTCCATAATACTAGTATGACCGTAAATTGGTATTCTAGACCAACTCCTCCAGATCTACAATTTGAAGAGAGAAATCTAGATAAACAATTTTCTGTTTCGTCTAATAAAATTTATGAATGGAATATTGACGGATTTAGCGAACAAGAAATCCTCAATAAGTTAAATCATATGTCCATGGTAGCAAACAGCTATCTAACAAAATTCAACACTCTTACTCAACCAGATATTGTTGAATTATTGGCTAGTGGATTTACAGGTATTCTCAGGTCTTGGTGGGAAAAACATCTCACTGAAGATTCTAGATTATCTATTATCCATGCAGTTCAGTTAGATGCTGAAGGCAACCCGATTTTTGATGAAACTATAGGAATAGGGCCACCTGATGGAGTAAATACTTTGATTTATACTATAATAAAACACTTCAGAGGAACCCCAAAGAATATCACCTTTGAAAGAATCCACGATCAGTTAAGTAATCTCACTTGCCCCACTCTAAGTGACTTTAGATGGTACAAAGATGTTTTTACTTCTAGAGTTATGATGAGAAATGACAGTAATAAACCTTTCTGGAAAGAAAAATTTGTTAATGGTTTACCATCCTTATTTGCTCACAAAGTTCGTGAAGAACTTAGTAAAGATTTAGGATATATTGATTATGATAATCTCACTTATGGCGACATAATCGCTTATATTCAAAAGATAGGATTAAAATGTGCATTGATTTTAAGTTAGCCAAACAAGCTAGTAAAGACAAGAAAAAAGCTAAATATGAGCTTGGTACATTCTCATGAAAGCAATATGGTTTACCTCCTGTGGCTCCTTCTAGAGGCGAAAGCACAGCATAAACATATCGACTCACACAAAGTCATAGGCGCTATAAGAAAAGATGCAATCATCATAAAGATAAAAATCAAGATAATTATTATAATAAGCCCAAATCCATTAATAAAAAACATAATAAAAGAACTAAAAAATTTGATAAAAGTAAAATTGTGTGCCACAATTGTGGGCAAAAGGGTCATTATAAAAGTGAATGCAAAATAAAACAGAAGTTGTCTCAGTTAAATATTACTGAAGAAGATACTGAATATATATTAGAGTTAATGAGAATAGAAAATGAAGTTAGTAACAATGAAGACTCTAACATTTCATATTCCTCCGATACTAACAATAAAAAAATAATTCAAGCAAAGAAAGACCGAAGCGAAGTCACCATCTGTGCTAATAATTGCGATGAAAATTGTTGCACTAAAAAGATTAATGTAATTAACAAGGATGATGAAGAGAGTTCTTTGTTAATTGACTTAATTAGTAAAATCACTGATCCTAAGTTAAAAGCCCAATACACAAAACAGTTAAAAGATTTATTAACTAAAGACAATAGAAAAATGATAAGTTTATTAAAGCTAAAGAGAAACCAATTTTTAGTCTTAATAAAACTTTGGAAAGATTTAAATCTCCGATTAAAAGAAGTCAGTCTTTCGAAATTAAATCAGAACTTAATAAATTAAAAAAAGAAATTGCTAATTTAAAAATAGAAGTCTCTATTCTAAAAAAAGACTTAGATAAAAGGCCTGATCTTCAGATCAATGATTCCTCATCCAGTGATGAAGATCACGATGAACCAGAATCATCTGGTACTAAAGATATTTCAGACTTATTTATTCAAGGTCTTTCACTTAAAAGAATTAAAGACATCACCATTCGTAAATGGTATGTTTCTATTAACCTAGTTGTGGATAAAACCTTTTCAATACAACTCACCGCTTGGTTGATACAAAGTATTTTAAATTGTATCCGTGAAGGTCTAATCCCAACTAAATATTACAAAAAACCAAAGAAAAATTGAATTCACCTTAATGGTAGTCAAATGGAAATAAAATATAAATTACCTAAAGTACATATTTGTCAAGATAACTTGTGTTTCAAAACATCTTTTGTTCTCGATTCACAATCTTACGTATAAAATTATTTTGGGTTTACCATTTATATACTTATTATACCCATTTACAACTAGTAATGAAGGATTAACTCAGAAACATTTAGGAAAGAAAATAACATTTAAATTTCTTATTAAACCAAAAGAAAGAGATTTAAAATACATTCAAGAAGAATCCATTTCTAAATCATTGAATTTAATAAACTGTAAATCTACACATTTGAATTTCTTAAAAGAGGAAATCAAATATAAAAGAATTGAAGAACAACTTCAAAATGAAGAGATTCGGTCAAAAATTGAAAAATTAAAAACCTTCATGAAGAATAACCTTTGTTCTGATTCCCCCAATGCCTTTTGGCATAGGAAGAAACATATGGTTAGGCTTCCTTATGCTAAGGAATTCAAAGAACATTTAATTCCCACTAAGGCTAGACCTATTCAGATGAGTCATGAACAAATGGAGTTATGTAAAAATGAAATCAATGACCTCCTCAATAAAGGATTAATTAAACACAGTAAATCCCCTTGGTCTTGCTCTGCCTTTTATGTCAATAATGAAGCAGAAAAAGAAAGAGGTGTACCCCGTTTAGTTATTAATTACAAACCATTGAACAAGGTCTTAGAATGGATTAGGTACCCCCTTCCCAATAAAGACGACCTTATCAATAGGTTAAGTAATGCCACCATTTTTAGTAAATTTGACCTTAAATCCGGTTTCTGGCAAATTGCCATTCATCCTGATGATCAGTACAAAACAGCATTCACCACTCCGTTTGGACATTATGAATGGAATGTTCAAGCATTTGGCCTAAAAAATGCTCCAAGTGAATTTCAAAATATACTCAATGACATATTAAACCCTTTCAGCCATTTTATCGTTGTTTATATCGACGACATTCTTGTTTACTCAAAGACTATTGAAGAACACGAAAAACATTTAAAGTCGTTCTTCACCACTATTAAAGTAAATGGTCTTGTTCTTTCTCCTTCCAAATGCAGCCTGTTTCAGGTCCGAATAAGGTTTCTTGGTCTTAATATCTTCAATGGACAAGTTCAAATTTATTGAACGAGCTATTCAATTCACCGACAAGTTCCCGGATAAGATAACCAATAAAACCCAACTGCGAGATTTCTTGGCTCATTTGAATTATATAGGCAAGTTCTACAAGAATCTCGGAAGATTTGCAAACCTCTTTTTCAAATAAGCTTGCAAAATAATCCTCCACCTTGACCGACATTCATACCTCTGCAATTCAACAAGTTAAAAATATGTCAAGACATTGCCCTGCCTTGGCATTTCCAATGATTCAGCGTTCAAAATTGTTGAGACCGACGCCTCAGATATTGGATTCGGAGGCATTCTTAAACAAAAATTAACATCCGATTCCCCTGAACAAATTGTTCGATTTCATTCCGGAGCATGGAATACTACACAATCAAAATATAGTACTATTAAAAAAGAAATTCTTTCATTGGTATTATGTATTAATAAATTTCAAAATGACTTATTAAATCAGAAATTCCTGGTTCGCATTGACTGCAAGTCAGCCAAGTACATTTTAGTAAAAGATGTTGAAAATTTAGCCTCTAAGCATTCTTTTCGCTAGATGGCAAGCTTTATTAAGCATTTTTGATTTTGATATTGAATACATTAAAGGCAAAAATAATTCTATTCCTGATTTTCTTACCAGAGAATTTATTCATACAGGTACTATACAGTCATGAGTTTCAGAGGTTCATCCTCCTCTCAGGGTCCGGGTCGCCCTAGTGGCCCAAGTAATCATCCCAGAGGTACCTTAGTCCCTCACCCAAGAACTCCCGGCCTATCACCAAACAAATTTTCCGCTTCTAGGACAATCCCCAAGCCTTATAGTTCAGCCTTAGTAAATAAACCTGAACCCATTGACCCATTCAGTAATCCAGCAAAGACCTCGTCTTCAGCTCCCAATCACTCCTCTTCTGAGCATGTGCTCAAATGGGAAAGTTATTTGTTTCACATTGAACCCTACATGAAACCAAAAAATGATCCAGTTAAGCTTCACGCCCGCTTTTTCCCTCCCGGTTGGCATTTTCTTCCAAATTACTCCTTATAAGTCTCTTGTTTATTATAAGGACATTCTCCTTGAAATCCAAGTCAAGAATATAAAACTAATTTATGCAAACAATGATAAATCAAAAGTTCTTTATCATTCTTTGTATATTAAACAATTTCTTCAGATTTCTGATTGGGGAAAACATCCCTCCGATCTAATGGATCTCTCTAATCATAGTTATCCCTTTTGCTTTTATGACTATATTGAAGCCTGGTATAAGGTTCTCCTTCATCAGAACGAGTCCCATAGTCATTCCTGGTTTATTCAGTTCGATCATAAATTCAAAAGTCCAATCCCTTATTGGTTCGTCCTCTGGTGGTATAGGCATGGTTCTACCTATGACCTCCTTCCCGACCCCCTTAAGGTCCAAGTTACCCATTTTGCTAATAATAGTAAACTGCATCCAAGGAATGAGAACATTCCTCTCACTCTCCTCTTCATCAAGAAATATAAGGTTCCATGGATCCTTAAATGGCAATCACGGTATTTCTCCCCCTCTTGTTGCTAGTAATTCAAAGAGCTTATCTCCGATCCACTCCTCGACTTTCCCGCTTTTTCTACATCAAGTGGTGGGATAAGTTCGATGTTAACGAATCATTGGTCAGGTTTAACAAGAATTTCCTGTTGCTCTATTCCAGCTTCGATCATCTCCCAAATCACTCAAAGCTAAGGATTCTAAAGCCATTTCTTTAGATCCTCTTCCTCAAGTCGAAAAAGATTTCAAAAGAATCAAAGTCAAAACCAAATCCTACAGATCCTCCCTGCTCCCAGTAGCATATCGATTTCAAAGATTGCTCCTAAGTGAGTTAAAACTTATCGCCCAAGCCCTCAATAAAAGAATTGATGAGTTACACGAAGAAGCCTCTAGCATTCCTCAACTTTCTTCCCAAAATGACTCAGCTTAGCCAATTTGCGAGAAGATGATGGTCTCAGACGACCCTATGGCACCATCAACCTTCGTGGATGCTCAGGACCCATTTGCCTGACATTCTACTATACAACCAAGATTCATCGTTCACCGCCCCAACCAACCACTGCTCATTAGCTTAGCTGAAGACTGCCTCCGAAGCGGCCCGATCGAACATCGTTCCAAAGACTGCTTCCCAAGTGACCCATCTTTATTCAATCGATCACTGTTCAAGACTGCTCCGTGACGATTCATCGTTTCGATCACCAAATTAAAAGTAGCTCAACAAAGAAAAAGTGGCTCTTTTCCACCGAAAGCGAAGTCGAGTCAAAAGTCAAGATACCAAAAGTTAGCACTATTCATCAACAGCTTTGTTGTCATACTTTTACTTTTACTTTTACTTTAGTAAATCACTTTTACTTAAGTAAAATGTTTTTTACTTTTACTTTTACTTTAGTAAATCACTTTTACTTTAGTAAAATGTTTTTTACTTTTGCTTTTACTTTAGTAATTCACTTTTACCTAAGTGAAATGTTTCTTACTTTACCCAAGTAAATGTAATGCTTCCTTTCCTTGTTACTATAAAAGGAAGGCGAGCTCATTTAGCAGAGAAAGTTTTTGAAACTTAGAAAGACTCGAGCTCTCTCTCTCGAAAGAATCTTTTAGTTTCTACCTCCGATCAAACTCACTTAACCCCTCTTCTCCAATTCTCTAGTTAAATGTTTTAAATTTGTAAGTTCTTGTTTTATTTTCAGGTTCTTAGTTTGTACATAGTATGAATTATTAATACAATTCAGTTATCTATTTATAAAATCAGATTTGATTGTGTATCGCTCTCTGTTCTTCCTGTTTCTCTCTCCTTCCGCCCCTAATGGTATCAGAGCCAAGTTGTTGTTCTCTCCTTCTAGCGACCAGTAAGATCTGTTGATTTGCTTCATTAAAACTGTTTTCAAAAATTATTTCATCCTTTATCAGAAGTCACCTAACTTACTGTAGAACACCTTGTTCGCTGTCAACCCTAGGTAAGTCTCTTGTGCGAGCGGTGATGGGTTTTAGAACAATAGGTATGAGTCTACCCGTAAAGAGGGTCCGAATGGAAGATAAAGAGTGAATAAATTTTGAACTCAGTAATAATGAGTAGGTTATTTAGATCTAACTCCTCTGCTAGTCATAGGTCAACCTTGCAACCTATACCAGACATAGTTAATCAGGAAGAAAACAGTTATGAAAATATCACCAAGTTTTACATAATTGGAATATACCTGCAATTTCTCCCAAAGAAATTTATCACCAACATTCTTAGATAACTTTAAAATGATTATAATGTTAAAACAAATTGAAAAGGTCTATGCTATTAACAAAGAGTATGAAAATTGTAGCCTTCTTTCCCCGTATGTTGTTATTAAAAAACATAGAAAAAAGGGTTATAATTTCATCCACATAGGTCTAGTTCAAGTAGCAGTTAAACCATTGAATATTAAAGGAATTAATTCAAGTGTCTACCTCTGTCTCAGAGATGCTAGATTTTTGAATTATTATCCAAGCATAATAGGTGCTATGGAAGCCAGTCTGCACAATGGTCCTATCCATTTTAATTGCTTTCCTGACTTCACACTTAGTCTAAGTGATCAACACCTATTAAAAGCCTTGACATTAAATATTAAAACAGCAGGAGAAATTACACAAATGATTGAAGGTTCTCAACCAATAGCTCTAATCTTTAGAATTTATTATAAGACCATGAAGACTAATTTGAATGTCCATGCTCTTAATAAAAGCCCTAAAGATCACACTGTATTAATTCAAAGTTCAACCAGTGATGCTAATATCCAGATCCCTAGAACAATTCTATGGAAAGATATTACATTACCCAGTCAATGGATTTTACCAAGTGAAATACCACAGCAGCCTGTAGTAAACAACGTAGTGAACATTGAAAACATAAGACAATTTTCTGATGGAACTGTCAAAGTTAGCTTTGAACGTTCTAGAAGACCAGTTATTATAGAGGATTATTCTAGTTCTTCAGCTCCTTCTATGAATCTGCCTAGAAGAGATTCTGAAGTCCTTAGTAACCCTTCTATAAGAGACATTAAGTTAAAAGGAATTTTAAATCAAGGTCAAGCAAGTCATCCTTGTTATTCTCTGTCACCCTCGTAATTACCCAAATAGGAAGAAAGCTCTTCTTCTCCGACTCCTTCTGAGCTTCCTACTCAGTCTGATTTTGATGTTCCAATTAATAATCAATTAAGAGTCATTAAGAAAGAATTTGTGTTAGATTGGATTAATCTTGTGAATGATTTTAACTCCAAGTCTAATAAAATTAAAAGACATCAATTTAGAAAAAATCACCCAACTGAGAAAGAAAGAGATAAAATTGTCAATAAATGGAAGAAATTTATTAATAGTGAAAAAATTAATATTACCTTCTACGATTGGTATGAGCAGTATCAATTTAAATGCAACGTTATAACTAAAACTCAATGGGTCAAAGAAGACAAGTCTAAGGTCTCGTCTAGTCACCCACCCTTAGAATCTGTCTTAATTTCAGTAAAAAATACTTCAGTAACAGCCAGCCCATTTAAAATCTCTAATGGAATTAATGATGATAAAAAAATCATTGAACAATTAAATTTTAGTAACCAATACCTAGCAACTGTAGGAAAACAGTTAGACAGGATTGAAGAAAAATTTGAAGAAAATATAATTAAAAAACCAGAGTCAAAAATTGTTCAACCACTATTAAAGCTACCGGAAAATAGAGAAAATTAGGTTTACCTAATAAAGACGCTGATCTTACAAAGAGCTATTGATCGCTTATTTAAAAATTAAAAACAAAGACTGAACCAGGAAACAAGCGGTACTATTGCTATCATCGATCAGATTAACTCTGATAATGAAAGTAGTAGTCAGTCTGATAGTCAATCAGCTACCTCATCAATACAAGATATTCATGAAACGCTTAAATAAGTTAACCGTCCATAATACTAGTATGACCAGAAATTGGTATTCTAGACCAACTCCTCCAGATCTACAATTTGAAGAGAGAAATCTAGATAAACAATTTTCTGTTTCGTCTAATAAAATTTATGAATGGAATATTGATGGATTTAGCGAACAAGAAATCCTCAATAAGTTAAATCATATGTCCATGGTAGCAAACAGCTATCTAACAAAATTCAACACTCTTACTCAACCAGATATTGTTGAATTATTGGCTAGTGGATTTACAGGTATTCTCAGGTCTTGGTGGGAAAAACATCTCACTGAAGATTCTAGATTATCTATTATCCATGCAGTTCAGTTAGATGCTGAAGGCAACCCGATTTTTGATGAAACTATAGGAATAGGGCCACCTGATGGAGTAAATACTTTGATTTATACTATAATAAAACACTTCGTAGGAACCCCCAGTAATATCACTGAAAGAATCCACGATCAGCTAAGTAATCTCACTTGCCCCACTCTAAGTGACTTTAGATGGTACAAAGATGTTTTTACTTCTAGAGTTATGATGAGAAATGACAGTAATAAACCTTTCTGGAAAGAAAAATTTGTTAATGGTTTACCATCCTTATTTGCTCACAAAAAGTTCGTGAAAGAACTTAGTAAAGATTTAGGATATATTGATTATGATAATCTCACACTTATGGCGACATAATCGCTTATATTCAAAAGATAGGATTAAAATGTGCATTGATTTTAAGTTAGCCAAACAAGCTAGTAAAGACAAGAAAAAGCTAAATATGAGCTTGGTATATTCTCATGAAAGCAATATGGTTTACCTCCCATGTGGCTCCTTCTGCATTTAAAGCACAGGCATAAACATATTGACTCTCACAAAAGTCATAGACGTCATAAGAAAAGATGCAGTCATCATAAAGATAAAAATCAAGATAATTATTATAATAAGCCCAAATCCATTAATAAAAAACATAATAAAAGAACTAAAAAATTTGATAAAAGTAAAATTGTGTGCCACAATTGTGGGCAAAAGGGTCATTATAAAAGTGAATGCAAAATAAAACAGAAGTTGTCTCAGTTAAATATTACTGAAGAAGATACTGAATATATATTAGAGTTAATGAGAATAGAAAATGAAGTTAGTAACAATGAAGACTCTAACATTTCATATTCCTCTGATACTAACAGTAAAAATAATTCAAGCAGTAGCACCGACGAAGTCACCATCTGTGCTAATAATTGCGATGAAAATTGTTGCACTAAAAAGATTAATGTAATTAACAAGGATGATGAAGAGAGTTCTTTGTTAATTGACTTAATTAGTAAAATCACTGATCCTAAGTTAAAAGCCCAATACACAAAACAGTTAAAAGATTTATTAACTAAAGACAATAGAGAAAACGATAAGTTTATTAAAGCTAAAGAGAAACCAATTTTTAGTCTTAATAAAACTTTGGAAAGATTTAAATCTCCATTAAAAAGTCGCCTTTTCGTAATTAAATCGAAGTTAATAAATTAAAAAAAGAAATTGCTAATTTAAAAATAGAAGTCTCTATTCTAAAAAAAGACTTAGATAAAAGGCCTGATCTTCAGATCAATGATTCCTCATCCAGTGATGAAGATCACGATGAACCAGAATCATCTGGTACTAAAGATATTTCAGACTTATTTATTCAAGGTCTTTCACTTAAAAGAATTAAAGACATCACCATTCAGAAATGGTATGTTTCTATTAACCTAGTTGTGGATAAAACCTTTTCAATACAACTCACTGCCTTGGTTGATACAGGTGCAGATTTAAATTGTATCCAGGAAGGTCTAATCCCAACTAAATATTACAAAAAAACCAGTGAAAAATTGAATTCAGCCAATGGTAGTCAAATGGAAATAAAATATAAATTACCTAAAGTACATATTTGTCAAGATAACTTGTGTTTCAAAACATCTTTTGTTCTGATTCGCAATCTTACAGACAAAATTATTTTGGGTTTACCATTTATATACTTATTATACCCATTTACAACTAGTAATGAAGGATTAACCTGTAAACATTTAGGAAAGAAAATAACATTTAAATTTCTTATTAAACCAAAAGAAAGAGATTTAAAATACATTCAAGAAGAATCCATTTCTAAATCATTGAATTTAATAAATCAGAATCTACACATTTGAATTTCTTAAAAGAGGAAATCAAATATAAAAGAATTGAAGAACAACTTCAAAATGAAGAGATTCTATCAAAAAATTGAAAAATTAAAACCTTCATGAAGAATAACCTTTGTTCGATTCCCCAATGCCTTTTGGCATAGGAAGAAACATATGGTTAGGCTTCCTTATGCTAAGGAATTCAAAGAACATTTAATTCCCACTAAGGCTGAATTTTATTCGGATGAGTCATGAACAAATGGAGTTATGTAAAATGAAATCAATGACCTCCTCAATAAAGGATTAATTAAACACAATAAATCCCTTGGTCTTGCTTCTCGCTTTTATGTCAATAATGAAGCGTAAAAAGAAAGAGGTGTACCCGTTTAGTTAGTTATTAATTACAAACCATTGAACAAGGTCTTAGAATGGATTAGGTACCCCTTCCCAATAAAGACGACCTTATCAATAGGTTAAGTAATGCCACCATTTTAGTAATTTGACCTTAAATCCGGTTTAAGCAAATTGCCATTCATCCCGATGATCAAGATAAAATAAAGATTCACCACTCCGCTTTGGACATTATGAATGGAATGTTCAAGCATTTGGCCTAAAAATGCTCCAAGTGAATTTCAAAATATACTCAATGACATATTAAACCCTTTCACCCATTTTATCGTTGTTTATATCGATTTACATTCTTGTTTACTCAAAGACTATTGAAGAACACGAAAAACATTTAAAGTCGTTCTTCACCACTATTAAAGTAAATGGTCTTGTTCTTTCTCCTTCCAAATGCGCACTGCTTTCAGTCCGAATAAGGTTTCTTGGTCTTAATATCTTCAATGGACAAGTTCACCTATATCGAACGAGCTATTCAATTCACCGACAAGTTCCCGGATAAGATAACCAATAAAACCCAACCGCAGAGATTTCTTGGCTCATTTGAATTATATAGGCAAGTTCTACAAGAATCTCAGAAGATTTGCAAACCTCTTTTTCAAATTTGCAAAATAATCCTCCACCTTGGACTGACATTCATACTTCTGCAGTCCAACAAGTTAAAAAATATGTCAAGACATTGCCCTGCCTTGGCATTTCCAATGATTCAGCGTTCAAAATTGTTGAGACCGACGCCTCGGATATTGGATTCGGAGGCATTCTTAAACAAAAATTAACATCCGATTCCCCTGAACAAATTGTTCGATTTCATTCCGGAGCATGGAATACTACACAATCAAAATATAGTACTATTAAAAAAGAAATTCTTTCATTGGTATTATGTATTAATAAATTTCAAAATGACTTATTAAATCAGAAATTCCTGGTTCGCATTGACTGCAAGTCAGCCAAGTACATTTTAGTAAAAGATGTTGAAAATTTAGCCTCTAAGCATTCTTTCGCTAGATGGCAAGCTTTATTAAGCATTTTTGATTTTGATATTGAATACATTAAAGGCAAAAATAATTCTATTCCTGATTTTCTTACCAGAGAATTTATTCATACAGGTACTATACAGTCATGAGTTTCAGAGGTTCATCCTCCTCTCAGGGTCCGGGTCGCCCTAGTGGCCCAAGTAATCATCCCAGAGGTACCTTAGTCCCTCACCCAGGAACCCTGGCCTATCACCAAACAAATTTTCATTGCTCGGGGACAATCCCCAAGCCTTATAGTTCAGCCTTAGTAAATAAACCTGAACCCATTGACCCATTCAAGAATCCAAAGAAAGACCTCGCCTTGACTCCCAATCACTCCTCTTCCGAGCATGTGCTCAAATGGGAAAGTTATTTGTTTCACATCAACCCTACATGAAACCAAAAATGATCCAGCTTAAGCTTGCTTTGCTTTTTTCCCTCCTGGTTGGCATTTTCCTCCAGCCGCTCCTTATAAGTCTCTTGTTTATTATAAGGACATTCTCCTTGAAACTGAGTCAGTAAATATAAAACCAATTTATGCAAACAATGATAAATCAAAAGTTCTTTATCATTCTTTGTATATTAAACAATTCCTTCAGATTTCTGATTGGGGTAAACATCCCTCCGATCTAATGGATCTCTCTAATCATAGTTATCCCTTTTGCTTTTATGACTATATTGAAGCCTGGTATAAGGTTCTCCTTCATCAGAACGAGTCCCATAGTCATTCCTGGTTTATTCAGTTCGATCATAAATTCAAAAGTCCAATCCCTTATTGGTTCGTCCTCCAGTGGTATAGGCATGGTTCTACCTATGACCTCCTTCCCCGACCCCTTAAGGTCCAAGTTACCCATTTTGCTAATAATAGTAAACAGATCCAAGGAATGAGAACATTCCTCTCACTCTCCTCTTCATCAAGAAATATAAGGTTCCATGGATCCTTAAATGGCAATACGGTATTTCTCCTCCCTCTTAGCTAGTAATTCAAAGCCAGCTATCTCCGATCCACTCCCTCGACTTTCCCCGCTTTTTCTACATCAAGTGGTGGGATAAGTTCGATGTTAACGAATCATTGGTCGTTCAACAAGAATTTCTGTTGCTCTATTCCGCCCAAATATCTCCCGATCCACTCAAACTAAGGATTCTAAAGCCATTTCTTTAGATCCCTCTTCCTCAAGTCGAAAAAAAGATTTCAAAAGAATCAAAGTCAAAACCAGGGTCCTCAGTGTTCTCCTGCTCCCGTAGCATATCCGATTTCAAAGATTGCTCTAGTAGTGAGTTAAAACTTATTGCCCAAGCCCTCAATAAAAGAATTGATGAGTTACACGAAGAAGCCTCTAGCATTCCTCGCCTTCTTCCCAAAATGACTCAGTTAGCCAATTTGCAGAAGATGATGGTCTGTACGACCCCTATGGCACCATCAACCTTCAGGATGCTCAAGACCCATTTGCCTGACATTCTACTGTACAACCGATTCTTCGCTCACCGCCTGACAACGAACCACCATTGCTCAGCTTAGCTGAAGACTTACTCCGTGAGCCTGGGCCATCATCGTTCAAAGACTGCCCGGCAGCCTGGCCATCGATTCACTATTCATCGCTCCATTAAGACTCGCTCCGTGACAGATTCCATCGTCAATCACCAAATTAAAAGTAGCTCAACAAGAAAAGTGGCTCTTTTCCACCGAAAAGTTTAAGTCGAGTCAAAAGTCAAACGATACCAAAAGTTAGCACTATTCATCAACAGTTGCTTGTCTGTACTTTTACTTTTACTTTTACTTTAGTAAATCACTTTTACTTAAGTAAAATGTTTTTTACTTTTACTTTTACTTTAGTAAATCACTTTTACTTAAGTAAAATGTTTTTTACTTTTGCTTTTACTTTAGTAATTCACTTTTACCTAAGTGAAATGTTTCTTACTTTACCCAAGTAAATGTAACAGTTCCCTTTCCTTGTTCTATAAAAGGAAGGCGAGCTCATTTGGCAGATCAAGTTTTTCGAAACTTAGAAAGACTCTGAGCTCTCTCTCTCAGAAGAATCTTTAGTTTCTACCTCTGATCAGCCTACTTAACCCCTCTTCTCCAATTCTCTAGTTAAATGTTTTAAATTTGTAAGTTCTTGTTTTATTTTCAGTTCTTAGTTTGTACATAGTATGAATTATTAATACAATTCAGTTATCTATTTATAAAACTGTATTTGATTGTGTATGCGCTCTCTTAGTTCTTCCTGTTCTCTCCTTCCGCCCCTATTGGTTATATATATATATATATATATATATAAACAAAACCGAGAAAACTTTTTACCGACGATTTTAAAAAATGGGTAAGTGGGGGTCCATAATAAGTAAAATTTACAACAAATACTTTAATAAAACCCCCTCTATTTTTCTCAACTCACTTGGCTTCACTAAACATATTTTTAATAAAAAAAAATTCATCATTAATATTATAACTCACAATATTAACAACTAGATCATTCGAAGAAAAGAGGGGGCTTACTGATAAAGTCTTCTCCTTATTGGCGCGCAATTAGGTGACCAAACCCTTTCCTCTACAGAACTGTGAGACCCCAGATTTTACGAATAAAGGTTTAAATTTCTCAAAATAAATTTTTTGAATATTATGGTGTGGATTTGATATAATGTTATAGTTGTGGGTAATATTTATAAATTTTGCAAAGTATGTAAGTTGTTATATTATATTCGATTGGTCGGGGAATATTCTTTGTGTCGGGGAATATTCGTACTACGACACAATCATAGGTGGACCCCACAACGAAATTATTGTCGAATTGAGAAAACGATAAAAATATTTTTATGAAAATAACGGTGGAAGTTTTACCGTTAATACTGTTGAACTACTCGGTAGTAAAAGTACAATGTCTGGCGTGGTTTCGCGTAGTAGCACACACCAGTATTGATTATTGATGCTTACGTGAGAAGTCACTCAGTTATACTCAATTGTTGTTATAGTATCTCTCATATTATTGATTCGATTATTGTCACAGTATCATCTGCATTATATAATATATTATTAAATCAATAATTGAGATGACAAAGTTATTCATAATATTAAATTATAATATTTACAATGTCTAGAAGTTATGCCAAGGAAAGGTTTGGTCACCTAATTGCGCGCCAATAGGGAAAAATCCTTATTGGAAAGCCCCTTCTTTCCTGGGAACGACCTGGTTGTTAAATAGTATGAGTTATAATATTAATGATGAATAAGTTCGTGTTGATTAAAGATGACTTTGATAGTTCCATTGTGTTAGGATTATTGGTTTTAGTTGAAATCGACATTTATTCCGATGATAATTGATGTCTAGGAGTTATATTGATAAATTGGGTAATTTATCGGATAAATGAGAAATTAATTGCTACTTATTCACTTGCTTATATAACTATTTATTCACATGTGTGTACTATTGAGTCACATTCATTTACTATTAGGAGAGTTGGTGCAAGATTGATAATACTTGCATGACTAAGTTAAAGATGGAGGTATAGATGGAGGTACTATATTGTAATTAATTTTTTCACATGTTTAGAACTATTGAGTCACATGATTTACTATTGAGTCACATGATTTTACTATTAATTCACATGATTTACTATTAGGGGAGTTGGTGCAAGATTGATAATACTTGTAGGACTAAATTAAAAATGAAAGAAAAGTTGGAGGTATTGCACTGTAATTTTTTGAGCCCCAAAATGTGCAATTATCGAAACTATATTTTTCTATAAATAGAAGCTCATTCTTCCTTCATTTCTCACCAATTCACTAAAGCTTTAGAGCCATTATTATAGAGAGAAATTATAAAGAGAAAGAAGAAGAGAAGTCTGCTCCCTCTCTACTCTAGTATCCAGTTTATTTCTAAGGTAAGGGGTATTATTATTTTTTCATATTCATGAAGAGAACTTCTGTTATTCCATTCTTTATTATTCTCGCTGAATAACTCAGATACGCTGAGCTACCCTATACTTGGTGAAATTCTTCTGTTATTCCATTATTTATTATTCTGTTGGAATAACCTGTATACGCGGGCTACCCTATACTTGGTGAAATTCTTCTGTTATTCCATTCTTTATTATTCTGTTGGAATATCCTGTCTGTGCGTTTTACGCCGGACCTGGTTCCGTCTTTATTATTCTGTTGGAATATCCTGTCTGTGCGTTTTACGCCGGACCTGGTTCCATCTTTATTATTCTGTTGGAATATCATGTCTGTGTGTTTTACGCCAGACCTAGTTCCGTTATTTATTATTCTGTTGGAATAACCTGTCTATGCTAAGTACCGCATGCATGGTGATTTCTTTTGTTATTCCATTCTTTATTATACTCAGTTGGTTAAAGTTTTGACTTCTATAGTCATCATGAAATATCATTTTATTTGGTATTTTCTGTTACGAGTTTATATTCACGGGTTACTATTCACCCGATTACTATTCACTCTAGTAATATTCACTCGGGAATTTGGTGCACTTTTCATGCCGGAATACTATTCACGAGTTACTATTCACAGGTTACTATTCACCAAAATTACTATTCACCTGAATATTATTCACTCGGGTATTTGGAGTACTTTTTATATCGGGTTACTATTCATGAGATACTATTCCCGAAGTACTATTCACGGTGTACTATTCACGACAAAAAATTGATTCTTTTCTGTCCAAATTATTTTTGGTGCATGAATATTATTTTGAATTTTACTCTATAAAGAAGTATCATGTTGACAATTTAGACGTTATTAGTTCTTGGATAATTTAATTCTTGAACTTGTTTTATTGGATTCTTATATCATTGTCATCATCCTCATGTTTATATTTTGTTGAAAGTCATCTGTGGCTTGTAGTGCATAGATGGACTTGGTATGATTATGACCAGGGATTAATCGGTATAATCATGACCGTAATATTACAAATGATGTGGAAAAAGTCCTCATTGGCCCGTAGTACATTGATGGATAGTTTTTCGTATGATTATGGCTATGGATTCTTTTTGGCCAAGGGAGCAAAGATGAATTTTTTTATGGCATGATCAGGATCGTTGATGAAAACACGATTATCTTTGGCCCGTAGTGCATGGATAATTCGTGGTCGTGATACTAAATAATATCCTTGGCCTGTAGTGTATGGATGATTTGATGATGTGGATTATTTATTGTCGAGTCTCGCCGATAAAAGTGATGAAAAACTTTTTAAATCATAAAAGATAGTAGATTTTATTCTCTACTTGACTCTTTTAATGGATTGTTTGTTCCGCTGCAGTTAAACTTGATGTCTATTGTATTTTATCTGTTTAACATTGTTGAAGACTAATGATAATTTATTCTGCATTATCTTAGTCATAATATTTCTTACTAGGCTAGTTGAGCTCACCCTTTCCTTCACTGTTCTCTTCAGGAAATGAGAATATAGCTGGGACTAGTCGGGGAACGGAGTGACGGTCCGAGATGGTGTCTTAGTAGTCCTCACCATTCTGTTAAATAGTGTGACAATAAATGTAATGAGGACTAAATTTGAGTTTGTATACTATCTATGAGGACTCCATTGAGAGTGGATATTGTCTAGAAGACAATATTCTGGTTTAAACTCTCAGTTTATGGTTTGTTGTATTTTACACGACATTTGTATATTTAAGTTTGTATTTGAATTTTGTACCATGTATTTGGCGACTCAAGTTGGGTGATGTATACCTATTTTGGGGGCGTCACAAGAACTTTCTAGACATTATCAAAAATGAAAATAATAATATGAATAACTTGATCGTCTCAATTATTAATTTAATAATATAAAATATTGTGCAGATGATACAGTGACAATAATTGAATCAATAATATGAGATACTATGCAGCAACTACTGTTGCAATAATTGAGTAAAATTGAGTGACTTCTCACGTAAGCATCAATAATCAAAGATACTGTACAATACTGTGTGCTACTATGCAACCACGGGTATTACTGTACTTTTATCACCGGGTATTCAACAGTTTAACGGTAAAACTTTTGTCGTTATGTTTATAAAAAGTTAGTTTTGTCGCTTTCTAAATCCAATAGTTATTCTGTTGTGGGGTCCGCCAATTATTGTGCCGTCGTACGAATATTCCCTGATAAAACGAATATTCCCCGACCAAACGAATATTTTATGATAACTTGCTTATTTTGTAAAATTTTCACGCATCATCCTTAACTTTAACCTTTTATCAATATAACCATTTACTAAATAGAATAATAATTATAAGAAAATTGAATATTTTCATTTCATAAAATTTGGGGTCTTACACTCTGTGGGAACGATACTCTACTCATCACTTTATTACTTGTTGACCACGTATACTTGCGTGTTGTGGAGCTTAATTTAGAATTTACCCAACAAGTTTTTGGCGTCGTTGCCGGGGAATTAGTTTAATAAATTTTGCCAACATTAATTTTAATCAAATTAGTCTTAATTTAAACATTTTATTTTATTTTAATTATCTTCCTATATTTCTCTCTTTTTAGGCACCATGGATGGCTTGGCTTATTAATGGCCATATAAGGATATGGCTCAACTAAGGGACACATGAATTGATGGACTCAATGCTTATTTTGCATTGTCAGAATAAATTGAAACACTTTCGAAGACGTTGGATGTTCTTGCAGCCCAACGTATGTGAAAGATCATAATAGTTTGTAATTATTGTGCTGGCAATCATACGAGTCATCAATGCATCGTTAGATTTGGACCAGTACAGGATGGGGGTGATTACCTCAACAACTATGCTTATCCCAATTATCATCAAGGTTGGGGTTATCACCCAAATTCTTTATGGAGCTATAACTATCAAAACCAATATTATGCCCTAAATCCAACATACACGCCAGAATTCTCATATCCAACTCCATTGCCACAAGAAGAAAAGTCAACTTGGAGAAATTCATGTCAAAGATCATAGCAAACCAAGAGGAAAGGATGATGAGTGTAACATTCTAGAATTTTAATTGTTATATTAAATATTTAATGGATGTGTTTATTGTTAAATAAATAATTATTCAAATTTGAATTGATGTAGTTAATTATTTGTTAAATAAATAATTAAGGAAAATTAATTATTTTGCTAATTTAATTTAATTATTAAGTTAAAGAATTTTGAGTAATTCAATTAATATTCTTTTTATTGGAATTTGTAATTAAAAAGGATTTGTTGGTTGATTAAATAAAGTTATAATTATATAGAAATTATAATTTTGGTGGTATTGCTTTATGTGATGAAGTGATTTAATAAATTGTTATTATGATTAATTTAATTAAATTAATGTGTGACAAATAACCTTTTATAAAGTAGTTATTAAAATAACTTAAAGGAGTTTTAATTCCGTTTTGCCAAACAAGGCCTAATGCCTATTAAGTCTTTAATCTATTTTACCAAACAGGGTGTTAGGATTAATGGGTTATTTTTTTAGTTAGTAACCAAACAAGCCTTATGGCTTTTGATTTTTAAAACTCATATAACTGATATCAGTTATATGTTTTATATTTATATTATATAATCAATATATATTATATTCTATATACGTTATTTGTTAAGTACGTTAGATAGAGAGAGAGAAGAAAAGAAAACTCAGAGGAAGAAGAAGAAGAGAAGAAGAAGAGAAGAGAGGAAGAAAGGCTAGAGAGAGGGAAGAAGGAGCTTGAGAATAGAAGGGATAGCCATCATCTTCTAGAATCAAGGTATTCTCCTATTTCCTTTAGCTTTCCCTTCTCCTATTTTTCTCTGTGAAATTCTTGTGATAGGATAATTGTTGATTTTATGTGTGTTCATATGATAAACCATTGTTGTAAAGTTATTTTCATAGGTTATATATGATTATAATCAATGAATTGATGATATATATGTAATTTGTGAAGAAAATGTTTATACAGAGAGTTTTTATGAAAATATATTGTTTAGCTTAAAGTAGAAATTGAGGGTGAATTAGTGGTTTAGTTGATAAATTGATCGTTTAATTTATTAGAGTATGTATAATCATTGATAAAGACACTTTGAATTAGTGGTTTTGCTTGAAAAACAAAAGTTACAGTGTTTATTTTCATCGAAATATAAAAAAAATGAGTTTTAGCCAAAAACAGTGAATTTGGGTGTGTTAATTTTGTTATTTATGTTGTTGTATGGGTAGAATTATGTTTAAAGTTTTTGAAATATGTTTACATGAAGTCTCTATATGATTTATGTGCTAATTAGTCTGTTAGAAACGAGCTTGTAGGCCAAAATTGGTTTTTTCTATGCAGATTCTTGAGAAATCATCTGCACGAGGTCTCAGAATTTGTGCCATGCATGGCCATGGACTTCAAGATACCTTTGTGGAAATAACTTATTTCATTCTCATCTTGCAAAGGCGTTGTTGTAGCCTCGATCGTCGCGTCACAGTTATTATGCTCATGTCATAGTCACGTAACTGTAAAGCATCGTGGCGCCATGCATGATCTTGAAAGTTAGCGAAATGGTCCGACGATTGTACTTTTTGTACATGAAATTTTAAGAAAAGTTATGTGATGATAGTAGGATTGCTAAATGTTGATTTTAGTATTTCTATACTATGAATAAGTATGTTATTAACAATTAACTTGTGTTATAACTCTATTATGTGATTAAAAATCCAATTTTAAATGATGAACGTACTTAGTTATGTTTGTAAGATGGTAATGACTAATTATGTCATGATGACATATGTTTATAGGATATTGTGATTCGTATTGATTTGGTTTAGCCTATGAGCAAGACAAGTTCTTTAACTCTACTTTTAGAATTGTGCAATCGCTTAAATTTTCTTTGAGCAAGTTTTTCTAATCCTTTATCTAATTGAACTAATTATGGTTTTCAATTCGATTATAATATAATGATGTAAGTTATTCTTGTATTTAACTTTTTGTTTAGCATGCAAATTTATATATTCTAATGTTGAACATTTTTATCGATCAAATAGTTTTGCATGCTTAGTACTCAATTCTAATTAACCTTGGCTTAGTATTGTTCAAGCAAGGTGTTATAGTTATTCAAATTATATGCTCTTAGATTATTCCTAAAGCATGACTTTAGTTTACTATGATTGATTCAATCATGGTTATTCTATAGTGAAATGTTCTTAGTTTCATTCAACTAATCCTTAGTTGATGTTCGTTGAATTCGAAATTACCCTGAAAGATTATCCAAATCAAACTTCCTTTGGTGCGGACTTGTACTCTAAATACTGAGATGAACAACCCTAATGTTATGATTAGGGGTTAACTTACGCGTAACATTAAATGTTTGTGCACAATACATGGTACGAAGGGTTGATCCCGCTAAGTACGAGGAGTCCTTATAGTCTTATGACTGTTAAAGTTGGAGTTGAAAGATTACTCGCAACTGTGGACATAGTTCATGGTCTTATTACCCTCAATGATATTTATTCCATATTTTGGATTTTAGTTTCTGATTATAGATGATAGAGTACTATTCATTGTTGATGAGCCTATTATTGGCAGTTATTATTACTATACTCCTGTTGATTTCATATTGTATCCAGTGAGCAATTGTTTTGCTCACTCTTGCATATTTATAAACTTATTGCAGCTAAAGAAGAGAAGGTAGATGAACCTTCGTCTAGCAAAGGAAAGGGAAAAATGTGCAAGTGATGAAGACTTGTAATTTTACTCTGATTGAGAAGTTAGATTTATATTATGATGATCTTAGACTTGGTTTAATGATGTTTATTTAATTTCTGCATTGAATGATTGTAATTAAAGGTTAGATAACCTGGGAGATTTTATTATGTAACCCTTTAATGGGAAAGGTTTTATTTATCCAGTTTTATTGTGATTGGGTAGTTAGATATGAGTGTTTGATTAAGTGAACACTAGATCCTGTGGGAATGAAGTACCTGGATTTGGGGGTGTCACAATGAGTCAAGAAATATCGAGTCATAATTTCTAGAACCAGATGGAACAACTCATCACTACTTCCACACATGGTCCGCAATACATGGATTCCAAAACTGAGACAGATAATTTAGGGGTGGAGGAATTGTTGTCCAAGTTTGTAGCATCAAATGAGAAGAGGAGGATTAATCAAGAGAGGTCAATTCAAAATCTTCAGAATCAGTTAGATCAATTGTTCAAAGCTGTGAACAATTGTCCTCAAAATAATTGGTGTTATGACATGGATTTCGAGATTGACAAAGTGCCCAAACCAAATCTACAACTAGATGAGCCACTAGATGATGAAAAAGAAGAGACAAGTGGGGATAATGAAAATAATGTCGGTGAAGAACTAACACGAGTACCAACAAAGATGAGCCGATGTTTTTGGTCCCCCAAGTGCCTTCTCCACCAAAGATCAATGATCCAGTTAGATTTGCAAAACTATGCCCACTTGGTAGTCATATCATCGACAATATTGTTTATAACATGAGTGCTAATGCAATGTTAGTGACATGGTGTAATGAAAATGAGATGGTAAAGGAAGAGACCATTATGATTGATGAGCCTCAATGCCCCATTCAAATCACAGACATAATGGAGAAAACACCTAGTTGCTAGATGTTCATAAATGGGATCCTATCTACAAAAAGCAAGCTGGCTGGGGTTGATTTCAGGCCTATCACTCTGGGGAACCACCCGGATGCTACATTGCTCCTAATGGATGGAGAATTCCTCAACTTTCGTAGAGGAATGGGATAACATTAACTAGACAAAGTCGGGCTGACAACTCTAAAATAAGCGCTTATTGGAAGGCAACCCAAGTTTAAATTTTTATTTTTATTTTTAGTAGTTAATAATTGTTCAGTTATTAGGATTTAATAAACTTACATATATTGTGTTCACATGTTAGTCAAGTCTAATCCAAGTGTGGTGTCCGATTCATTCTAATGTGCTTAGCCTATTCTCCAAACTTAGCAGACATGGAGGAAGATTACTATATTTTCAATGAAGTCCTCACACTTAACTTTTATTTTTAATAACGTAATGAGGAAATTACTTGAATTAAGTTTGGGGGATTTGATTGGTTAGTTATTTCTTATATTATTGATTTCTATTAGTTTTTATTTTATTTTTGAGAAGTTAATAAGTTTTGTTCATTGGTGTCATTTATTCGCTGTTTGATTAGTATCATTCATTCATACACATATAAATTATAAAAAAAATGCATTCATTTAAGAATTGTGTTAATAGGAACATGCATATAGCACTTTGCATTAAGATTGAGCATTCAAGCCGTGGTATCTTAGATATTGACCTATGATGATATTGGATTACCCTATTTCGTGCATTAAACTAGATATCATCTGTTGATTAATTGTTGACATAGTCACTTTCATAATATACCCTTCGTTATTTTCTGAATTCAAGCACACTAACTGAATATCAAATGCAATTAGAAAATTTATATGGAGCAAATCATGAACATTCACGTGGGCACTAAGTTATTGATGAAGCATTGGCGTTTACATAAGTTTGAGGGAATTTATAAAAAAAAAGAATAAAAAAGGTAAAATGTGAAAAATGAAAAAAAAATAGTACCATAGTGATGGTATATGGAAATAAAAACTGACTTAGTTCTGCTTTGTGGCCTTTGTTACTTGAGTAAATACGCCCGAGGGGATGTCTCTACACCTAGCGCCCTAAAGTCCGACTGTTTGGGAGTCGGTGGTTCAAAGCTCGTAAGGTAACATTGAAAAGACTAAGGGAGTGGACATTGCACGAGTCAGGCATAATAAATATTTGGTGGGATGGAGCATTAAAATGCACCTGCTCCGAATAAAGTGATTTCTCCTTTATTTATGTGAATGACAAGTTTGGTCAATAAGTGGTGGAAAGGGTGAGTGTGTGAGTTTCATCCCATTGATGATTTTGTAGCTACTTATATGATGTTAGGCACACACGCACAAGGAAATTGACCAAGGATGTGTTAGTAGGGTGATGGTGTACATGGTTTTGAATATATATGATATGTTAGTGGATTCAAGTCATGGGGTTATCATTGAGGTATATGTGTATCTAATTGTCAGGATTGATTGCTTAATTTGTGCTTCCATTAGTGTTTAGTATGTTATCTTAATTTTGTTTTGCTTGAGGACAAGCAAAGGTTTAGGTTTGGGGGTATTTGATGGGTGGATTTTATACCCAAGAATCGAGTGAATTTGAGCTTAATATTGTGGTTGGTTTTTAAGTGATGTGTGTTCATTTCATACATTTTATGTTATTTTGTAGGCTATGACATGACATTGGCATGAAGAAGCAAGGGAAGGCAATTCGGACATCTTTTGGACTAAAATATGCAAGCAAATGCAAGAAGGGAATATAGCAGGGCTTTTAACACTAAGTTGGATGCATGTTCTTTGCTTGGAACTTAGATTTCATTGTAGATCTACTTTTTAGCTTTCTGGAATATCTTGAATTGTCCCAGTCTAAGGTCGGATGCGAGAGTTATGGCCTTTTTAGCAACAAAGATTAAATCTCAAAGTTTTCCTGCTTGTAATTTACATAGTATCTACTTCAATACCAATTTTAACCATGATACGACCAGAATCTATCAATTCTCAAAGAATAAAAGTTGTAGATCTCGTCGACCAGAATCAAATCAACAGATGCCCTAACCTAGCAACTCCTATAAATAGCAAGCTTGGTTTTCATTTTGTTAGTTTTTTATTTCATCTAACAAGTTGAGAGCTTATTGGTTAGAAAGAATAAGTGAGAATAAGCTAGAAAAGCTAGAAAGCTAGTCTTCATAATTCAAGAAGCAAGAAGAAGAACAAAGATTAACCAAGTGATATTCAAGGGTAAGAACTTAAACCATGAATCTCTTTCTTTTCCATTGGTAGGGAAATGGGTAGTGGTAGAACATGTATGCTAAGGAATGATAAGAATGAATAATCAAATGACTTAAGTCTTAATAAGCCGTATAAGTCATGAATAAGCTATTCGTAATCATATAAGTTATGAAACAAGGAAAAACTTGTTTTATGTTGAAATAATAAGGTTGTATGATAATAAGAAGTAAGGATGATGGTTAAAAGATTTAAGCTATGATAAGTCATGCAAAGTGAATTTATAAGTAGTTCATACTTTTATAAGTTATAAACTTATGAAGAACAAGTAATAACCTATCATGTATATAAGTTAAAGAAGTATGTATGTCAAGATGTTAATATGATGGATTGAATCTGTGACGCCCCCAAAATTAGGTATACATCACCCATCTTGGGTCGACACTTACATGGTACATAATTTAAATACAACTTATTAACATAACTGGTGTGTGTACAATACTGACATAAAATCGTGAGTTTAAATACAAATATCATCTACTAGATATTATACAAACTCAAACAAAAAGTCCTCATTACAGCTTATTATCACACTATTTTACGTAATAGTGAGGACTACTAATGCTATCTTCGGGACCATCACTTCGTTCCCACTCGTCTCATTATATTATCATTTCAAGAGAACAAAGAAAAGAAAGGGTGAGCTCAACTAGCCCAATGAGAAATATTATGACTAAGATAATGCGAGAATAAATTATCAATAGTCTTCAATAATGTTAAACCGATAAAATACAATAGACAACCGGTTTAATCTGCAATGAATATGCAATCCATTTAAAAGAGTCAAGTAGAAAATAAAGTCTACTATCTTTTAGGTTTTAAAAGGTTTTTCATCATCGTTTATAGTGAGACTCAAACTTTAATAAATATTTCACATCATCGAATCACCCCACACTACTACGGCCAAGGATATTCTTTAGTATCACGACCACAATTATTCATGCACTACGGGCCAAGAATATTTGTGTATTCATTAATGGTCATGATCATGCCAACAACTGTCCATCAATGCACTACGGCCACTGAGGATTTTTATCACATCATTTGTAACATTACGGTCATGATTACACCGAATAGTCTCTGGTCATAATCATACCAAGTCCATCTATGCACTACAGGCCACAGATGACTTTCAAAAAAATATAAACATGAGGATGATGACAATGATATAAGAATTCAATAAAACAAGTTCAAGAATTATTAACGTCCAAATTATCAACATGATACTGTTTTGTAGAGTAAAATTCAAGAATGATCAGAAGAATATTTCCATGAAAAGATACTGGATGAAACGCAAATATCAAGGATATTCTACTAATTTCATGGAGTATAGAAGTCAAAGTTTTAACCAACTGGGTATAATAAAGAATGGAATAACAAAAGAAATCACCATGCATGCGATAGACCGCATGATAATGTTTATTCCAACGTAATAATAAATAACGGAACGGTCGTCGTGAAATTCACACCGGCGGGATGTTCCAACAAAATAATAAAGATGGAACCCGGATCCGGTGTAAAACACATGATAGGATATTCCAACGAGAATAATAAAGACGGAACCAGTCCGGTGTAAAACACACGACAGGATGTTCCAACAGAATAATAAAGATTTTAACCAGTCCGGTGTAAAACACATGAGCAGTGATGTTCCAATGTAATAATAATAAAGACGGAACCAGTCCTAAAACACATGACGAGTGATGTTCCAACAGAATAATAGAAGAATGTCACCAAGTATAGGGTAAACCACTTATACAAAGTTATTCCAATGTAATAATAAGCAATGGAATACACAACAGTTCTCTTCATGAATAAGAAAGAATAACACCCTTTACATTTGGTAGGAGATTAAATCTGCAGCAGTGTAGTAGTAAAAAATACTCTTCTTCTTTCTCTCTTATTCTCTCTATACTTTCTCTCTCTATAGCTTGAATGAATTAAGTGAAAAATAATGAAGCCCTAGGCCTCTATTTATAGAAGATTTCTAGCTTAGCACTTTCTTAGTGTGTGAAAAGGCAAGTGGCTTGACGAATCGGTTTGGCGCTTTTGTAATGTGAAACGACAAGTGGTTCGGCGCTTTTATGTAATGTGAAACGACAAGTGGTTCGACGTCTGGTAAAGATAATTACTATTAACGAAGGTAAATACTATTGACGAAGGTAAATACTATTCACAAGGGTAATTACTATCGATTGTGAAGGTAATTACTATCGACGAAGGTAAATACTATTCACAAGGATAATTACTATTGATGAAGGTAAATACTATTGACGAAGAGACTCTTAGATGATGACATATGAGCCCCCATAAAATAATCACACTTACCACAAATCATTTTTTTTTCATCAACACATATTTAATCTTTCAACAATTATTAATCATTTATAACTTGTCGTCTCAATTATTGATTTAATACTATAACATATTATACTGATGATCTTTGTGACAATAATTGAATCAATAATATAAGAGATATGATCAAAGAATTCTTTAAGTAATAATTGAGCATAAATGAAAGTGACTTCTCACATAAGCATCATTAATCAATCTGTGTGTAACTCTATGCAACTCTGCCAGATTCTCGCACTTTTACCACCGGGTAGTTCAACAGTTTTAACGGTAACACCTCCGTAGTTATTTTTATAAAATATTTTTATCGTTTTCTCAATCAAACAATAATTACATTATAGGGTCCACCAATGATTGAGCCATTGTACGAATATTCCCTAACAAAAAGAATATTCCCAGACCAAACGAATATTTTATAACAACTTGCATACTTTGCAAAATTTATAAATATTACCCACAACTATAACATTATATCAAATTTATTCCATAATATTCAAAAATAATATTTATAGAAAAATTCATCTTTATTTATAAAAGTTTGGGTCTTACAACCTCCCTTTCTTATGAAATTTAGCCCTCGAAATTAGAGAATGGTACGACTGTATGTCGAAGAGGTAAGGATACCTTGATTTCATTTGATTCTAACTCCCAGTCATTTCCTCAACATCGTGGTTCCTCCACAAAACTTTGACTTGAGGTATAACCTTGGAGCGTAGAATATGTTCCTTCTTATCCAAAATTTGAGCAGGAACCTCTTCATACGTCAAATCTTCCGCTATTTCGTCCGGTTCTAACTCAATAATATGGTTCGGGTCTTTCACATATTTACGTAACATAGATATGTGAAAAAACGTTATGAACACGAGACATATTTGGCGGTAAAGCGAGTCTATAGGCCACAGTTCCTACTCGATCGAGGATTAAAAATGGACCGATGAATCGAGGGTTAAGTTTTCCTCTCTTTCCAAATCTTGTAACTCCTTTCCATGGAGCAACTCTTAACAACACATGATCTCCTATATCGAATTCCACGTCCTTTCGATGAAGATCAGCATAACTCTTTTGTCGATTTTGTGAGGTTTTTATACGTTGTCGGATCGTTTGAATCTTTTCCGTAGTCATACGTACCAACTCCGGTCCCAACAACGTTGCTTCACCCACCTCATCCCAAAGATCTTTGAGAACGACACTTTCTTCCATACAACGCTTGAATGGAGCCATGCCAATACTTGCTTGATAAGCTGTTGTTGTGGGAAAACTCCACCAATGGTAAGAACTTGTCCCAACTCCCCTTGAAATCAAGGACACAGAGTCTTAATAGATCTTGAAGAGTTTGAATAGTCCTCTCCGATTGTCCGTCTGTCTGCGAGGATGATATGCCGAAGCTAAATCGTAAGTCTGCGCCCATAGCTTTTTGCAAACTAACCCAAAATCGTGAAGTGAATCTTGGGTCTCGATCGAAACTATGGATACCGCAGCATACCATGCGATCTTACAATCTCGTTTATGTACATACTGAGCAAGACGTTCAAGTGTATAAGTTTCTCGTGTCGGTAAGAAATGAGCGGACTTGGTCAACCTATCAACAATGACCCAAATCGCATCAATGCCTTGAGAAACCTTAGGAAGGCCGTGAACGAAATCCATGGTAATGTGCTCCCACTTCCATTCTGGAATTTCAAGTGGTTGCAATGGACCTTTTGGTACTTGATGCTCCGCTTTAACTCGTTGACAAGTTAGACACCTTGAGATAAACAAATATCTCTCTCTTTCATATTGCTCCACCAAAATGTATGGCGAATATCATGATACATTTTGGTACTCCCGAGATGGATTACAAATGGTGTGTTGTGTGCCTCCATCATGATATTATACTTTAAATCGTGGTCGTTAGGAACACAAAGTCCGGAGTTGACTCAAGTATTCCTTCTTCATCGATTCTTGCTTCCCAAGATAGCACCTTCTTGCACTTTCTTCCTCATACGCATCGGCTCGAGTGCAGTAGCTTGAGCGACTTTAACTTTATCAATTAAAGTCGCTTCTACTCGTATACTCGCTATCATCACATGCATCCTCAGAGTCTTTAATTCTATCTCCATCCTTTGCAAGTCACACAAAATGGGCCTTTGCGTTGACAATATCGCTTTTCGTGCTTGCATATGATTTTCTACTCAATCGTCGGCTACCACGTTCGCTTTTCGGGGATGGTATTGGATGGTATGATCATAATCTTTCAACGATTCAAATAGCGTCGTTGTCGCATGTTGAGTTCCTTTTGAGTGAAGAAATATTTGAGGCTTTTTATGATCCGTAAAGATCTCCACTTTCTCCCCATACAAGTAGTGCCTCCAAATTTTAAGTGCAAAGACAACATTTGCCAACTCTAGATCATGAGTAGGATAATTCCTCTCATATTCTTTGAGTTGTCGCGAGGCATAAACTATTACTTTTCCATGTTGCATGAGAACACATCCCAACCCTTTGCTCAAGCATCATCAGTAGATGACAAATCCCTCCGAGCCGATGGTATTGTCGAGCAGTCTTTGAAATAAGTCTCCTCTTGAGTTCTTGAAAACTCTTCTCACATTCTTCGCTCCAACCGAACTTTGTATCTTTCCGAGTCAATGAGTCGATGGAATAGCGATTCGAGAAAATCCTTCCACGAATCTCCGATAATAACCAAATAAACCGAGAAAGCTACGTACTTCGATCATTTGATTTAGGTTGTTCCCGACTTTGAATAGCTTGAATCTTTCTTTGGGTCAATGAGATATTCCATGACTTGATACCACGTGCCCAAGGAATGCTACTTCTTCAAGCCGAACTCGCATTTCTTCAACTTGGCATAAAGCTTATATTCACGAAGCTTTTGGAGTGTCGACCTCAAGTGTTGCTCATGATCTTCACGGCTTTTGGAATAAATAAGGATGTCATCAATAAAGACGACCACAAAGTGATCTAAATATTCCTTGAATACTCGGTTCATCATATCCATGAAGGCGGCGGAGCATTAGTCAATCCAAAGGACATGACTAGGAATTCATAATGCCGTCATCGAGTTCTAAAAGCCGTCTTTGGAATGTCGTGGTTCTAATCTTCAATTGGTGATATCCTAACGAAGATCGATCTTTGAAAAGAATTTGGCTCCTTGCAATCCGGTCAAACAGGTCATCAATACGTGGCAATGGATACCTATTTTTGATGGTGGCGTGATTCAACTCCCGATAATCAATACAAAGTCGCATACTCCCATCTTTCTTCTTCACGAATAGAACAGAGCACACCCAAGGAGAAGTACTAGGGACGAATAAAAGCCAATGTCTAACAATTCCTGCGGTTGGGTCTTTAACTCCTCGAAGTTCAATAGGAGCCATTCGATATGGGGCTTTGGAAATAGGTTTTGTCTGGGTTCAAGGTCGATAAAAATTCAATTTCACGCTCTGGGGTAGGCCGGGAAGTTCTTCTGGGAATACGTCGAGAAATTTATTAACAATAGGAATATCGTTTAAAAGCGGCGTATTTTTATTTAAATCATGACATGAGCTAAGAAAGCTTGACATCCGTTTTTCAATAAACGAATAGCTTTATGGCTTGAGATGACCGTGATTGATTTTAATGGTTTGGTCGTTTGAATTAGCATAATAGGTTGATTAGGAATATGAAAACTAACAACCTTACGAAAACAATCAATTTTTGCATGATAAGTAGTTAACCAATCAATCCTAGAATCACGTCAAATGCAAGTATTTTTAATGAAATAAGATCGACGGGTAATGTGAGGGTACCGATTTGAACCAAACAAGACTTATAAGCGATGGATGTAATGAAGGTTTCTCCCAACGGAGTTTCCACGAGATAAGTCAAAGTCTAATTTCTCTGAGTCAAATTTAATCGATGGCGCAAGTAGGAGAAATAAAAGAATGGGTAGAACCGGTATCAAATAAAGTATAGACTTCATTAGAGTTTATGATAAGCTTACCCGTGATGACCTCATTCGGATTCCTTGCTCTTTGGGAGGTCACAACAAATGCTCTCCCTTAGACTCTGGGTTTTGAATTTTACGGGATGGCCTTTGGTGCCTCCATCCTAGCTGAATTTGTCTTCGGTAAACGACAAAATCGAGCTAAGTGACCTTCTCTTCCACAATTATAACATGCTTTGGACAGCATGACGCAGTTTGGACTGATGTGTCCCTCTCCTCCGCATTTGAAGCATATGATAGGTGGTCTTTCTCCTTCCTTAACAATGGGTCTTTGGTCTTTGGCGTCTTTCCATCATTGTTGAATCTCCTTTTCTTGAAATGTCCATTCTTATTGTTTTGTACACGATTACCACCAAAGTGGTTACCATATCGCCCTGTTGATTCCCTCACGCTTGTTGTCACCGCCTCGATGACTATTCTCATTGGTATTATAATTTTGCTTGGTGCTCTCTTTTAGTCATATTGACTCATTATCGCGCTCCACTAATCGAGCCCTATTTACAACATCTAAATACAAACACACGGTTTATGAGAAATAAGATGTTGGCGTATCTCCGCTTCAAACCTCTTAAAAACATTCGCGCCATTCTCTCTTCATTATCCACCAAGTGGGGCGAAACCGTGATAACTCATAAATTTTGCCTCGTATTGCGACACGGTCATATTGTTTTGTTCCAACTTGATAAACTCCACCTCCTTCATGTGGCGAATACTTTCGAGGAAAGTATTTGTCGTTGAATGCGACTCTGGAACTTCTCCCAAGATATCTTGATGACAATTTGGTTGAGTACGTTTTACCGATTCCCACCAAAGAATCCGCCTCTCCGCGCAACATAAAAGGCGTGAAAGGAACCTTTTGCTCCTCGGAGCATCCCAAGACATCAAATATCTTGGTAATCTGCTTTATCCATGCTTCCGAAGTGGTTTTGGCTCTCCCTTAAACTCCGGTGGTCCCAGCTCCTTAAATTGTTTAGCGGTGACCGCCGAGAGAGTTTCCGTGTTTCCACCTACGTTTTGGGCAGAGTCGCTCTACTTTCTTTGTTGCATAAATTACATAAAGCCTCTGAACATTTGATCATTCGTCATTTGGTCGGTGTTGTTGTTTGCATGAGGATTGTCGCCTTCTCGATGCACATTATCACGATTATTGATATGTGGTGAATCAACAATCGCTCGCGCTCCATTGCTATTCTCAACATTCTCGGATGTCATTTTCGAATCTTGCCACAAAACAAAAGGTTAATTGACATGTAACAAATTATCCCTATCTTCCGACCAACCAATAAAATATCACATAAACTTAGGTAGGTCATACTAGCGAAGGTATTCCCGTCTCTCCCCTCCTAGTACTATTCTCACATCTTAGCTGTGGATCATATCCTAAGCTCGATACTAACCGGCGCCCCAAAATTAGGTATACATCACCCATCTTGGGTGACGACACTTACATGGTGCAAATTTAAATACAACTTATTAACATAACTGCGTGGTATAATACGACATAAAGCGTGAGTTTAAATACAAATATCGTCTACTAGATATTATACAAACTCAAACAAAAAGTCCTCATTACGATTATTATCACACTATTTTACGAATAGTGAGGACTACTAATGCTATCTTGAGGACCATCACTCGTTTCCCAGGCTCGTCCCGGCTATATTATCATTTCAAGAGAAACGGTGAAAGAAAGGGTGAGCTCAACTAGCCATGAAGAAAATATTATGACTAAGATAATGCGAGAATAAATTATCAATAGTCTTGATAATGTTAAACCGATAAAATACAATAGACAACCAGGTTTAAGCTAGCTGGAATATGAATCCATTTAAAAGAGTCAAGTAGAAAATAAAGTCTACTATCTTTTAGGTTTTAAAAGGTTTTTCATCATTGTTTATAATTTGAGACTCGACTTTAATAAATATTTCACATCATCGAATCACCCCTGCACTTTCTGCCAAGGATATTCTTTAGTATCACGACCACAATTATTCATACACTCTACGGGCCAAGAATATTTGTGTATTCATTAATGGTCATGATCATGCCAACAATTTGTCCATCAATGCACTACTGACCACCGAGGATTTTATCACATCATTTGTAACATTACTGTCCATGATTACACCGAATAGTCTCTCGTCATAATCATACCAAGTCCATCTATACACTACGAGAGCCACGATGACTTTCAAAAAATATAAACATGAGGATGATGACAATGATATAAGAATTCAATAAAACAAGTTCAAGAATTATTAACGTCCAAATTATCAACATGATCTTTGTTTTGTAGAGTAAAATTCAAGAATGATCGGAAGAATATTTCCATGAAAGAATCTTTGGATGAAACGCAAATATCAAGGATATTCTACTAATTTCATGGAGTATAGAAGTCAAAGTTTTAACCAACCGGGTATAATAAAGAATGGAATAACAAAAGAAATCACCATAAATGCGATAGATCGCCTGCATGAAAGTTATTCCAATGTAATAATAAATAACGGAACGAAAAGTCGGTGAAATTCACACAAGCGGGATGTTCCAACAAAATAATAAAGATGGAACCGGATCCGGTGTAAAACACACGATAGGATATTCCAACAGAATAATAAAAAGCGGAACCAGTCCTGTAAAACACACACATGGATGTTCCAGCGAATAATAAAGATTTTAACCAGTCCTGTGTAAAACACACGCATGTGATGTTCCAACAGAATAATAATAAAGAGCGGAACCGGTCCGGTGTAAAACACACGATGTGGATGTTCCAATGAATAATAGAAGAATGTCACCAAGTATAGGGTAAACCACTTATACGAGGTTATTCCAATGTAATAATAAGCAATGGAATAACAACAGTTCTCTTCATGAATAAGAAAGAATAACACCCCTTACATTTGGTAGGAGATTAAATCTTTATGACGATGTAGTAACAAAATACTCTTCTTCTTTCTCTCTTATTCTCTATACTTTCTCTCTCTATAGCTTGAATGAATTAAGTGAAAAATAATGAAGCCCTAGGCCTCTATTTATAGAAGATTTCTAGCTTAGCACCTTAGCGTGTGAAAAGGCAAGTGGCTTGACGAATCGGTTTGGCGCTTTGTAATGTGAAACGACAAGTGGTTCGGCCTTTTGTAATGTGAAACGACAAGTGGTTCGACGTCTGGTAAAGATAATTACTATTGACGAAGGTAAATACTATTCACAAGGGTAATTACTATTGACGAAGGTAATTACTATTGACGAAGGTAAATACTATTCACAAGGATAATTACTATTGACGAAGGTAAATACTATTGACGAAGAGACTCTTAGATGATGACATATGAGCCCCCCATAAAATAATCAAACTTACCACAAATCATTTTTTTTCATCAACACATATTTAATCTTTCAACAATTATTAATCATTTATAACTTGTCGTCTCAATTATTGATTTAATACTATAACATATTATCTGATGATATCTTTGTGACAATAATTGAATCAATAATATAAGAGATATGATGCGTGAAATTCAGTAGCAATAATTGAGCATAGGTGAGTGACTTCTCACATAAGCATCATTAATCAATACTGTGCTACTACTATGCAACTCACGCGATTCTTCGTACTTTTTACCACCGGGTAGTTCAACGGTTTTAACGGTAACACCTCCGCCGTTATTTTTATAAAATATTTTTTGTCGTTTTCTCAATCCGACAATAATTACATTGGGGTCCACCAATGATTGAGCCATTGTACGAATATTCCCTAACAAAAAGAATATTCCCCGACCAAACGAATATTTTATAACAACTTGCATACTTTGCAAAATTTATAAATATTACCCACAACTATAACATTATATCAAATTTATTCCATAATATTCAAAAATAATATTTATAGAAAAATTCATCTTTATTTATAAAAGCTGGGGTCTTACAGAATCCATTTAAAGTGAAGAACAAATCTTAAGCAATGAAGTTATGGCGGAATAAACGAGTTCGAATGATAATCGTCGAATTCGTAAAATTCTCGGAATGGAGGTCGAATTTCGATATTGAGCTTGGAAACATTAGTTTTCAATGGAGACAAGTCTCATTTGGCATTATAGAGTTGCGGACTCGAAAATTACCGGATTCCGACTTAGAACGAAGAAACGAGCGTTGAACGTTCACGAACGTTTATCATTTTTGTTAAAAATGGACTAATGGTGAATTTTTAGCAAACGAAGTCAAATAGATAAAATTCTTTCATGAACGTATAGAGTATGTAATTTGTGAACCGTAGGCTTTTGAACGAGCCAATTCGAACTTATAATGAAGAAGTTATGAGCCCGAGAATCTCACAAAGTTGAAAATCTGTCAAATTTTCACGAGGCACGAGTCCGTGCCATGCAAATACGACTCAAAAGCAACAAGGCCCGCTCCGTCAGCGAGGCGAGGGCATGACCTGCTTTGCTAAGTCCCACCATACACACTGCTAAGTCTCGCCGTGGCGTGACACAGAGAAGTAATGCCGGCGCCGCAGTGCCAGGACTAAGTAAAGCATAACGAAGGATGTTTTTGGAATATAAATGAAAGGAGAAGTGAATGAAGTTTGAATTAAATCCTTAATCAATTTAATGTAACATCATTGCGAATGATATAAACCTTAGGTATAATACTAAAGGTTGAATATAAGTCAATTGAATGTGAACGTGATTGGTAAGAAATAAGTGTACGCAACCAATAACGATCGAGTATCGGTTAGTGATGTGATAACATTAGTAAGCCGTGAAGAAGGATAATTAACTTGAAATGAGTTGTATTAATGAAATAATTTCAGTTAAGTTATAGAAGAGAAAGAAGTTGGTAAGAATGATGTAAGTTATAACCATAAGCCGGAACCAATAATAACAAATCTAATATAGGATTAGATTGAGAAGAAGGGTAAGATTCATTAGGAACCATGTATGTTCATTCATGACCTAATGTGGTATGTTATGTGGTTATGTGTTGTAGAAACTGTAAAGACTGAAAGGAAAAGTTATTTTACTGTAGCAGACGCTAAAGGCAAGTTTTTCTTAAACGCTTGTCTAACCTTCGTGTTAGCCAAGTTTTCTGTGATTCATGTTATGAGAATCATGAAGTGTTTTACTAAAGGGTCGATGCCAGTTTTATCTCTACTAGACTAATCTTAAAGAGTTGATTGATTTATTTATAAGTCTTTCAATATAAAATTGTTAACGATATCATACGCCAATTGTTTGGTACGGATTCAAGGTAAGCCTGAGTATGAATAAACAAATCTATTTTTCATCGATTATTTGATGGGCACACGAGGTTGCCAAAACTTAAACGTGCATATGTTTAACAGGATGTAGTGTTGATCAACATAGAGTACTATAGGTTGATCACCCAGAAGTGCTCGTAAGATATGCCGGACTTACGGACTTAGTGTCGGGTTATCCTTTTCAAAGATATTATGAAAAGCTCATGGTCTTGAGCCAGGATTGATGTTTTACTGAATATTATTATTGTAAAACGTTTTAAAGGAAATGAAGTGCTATTTTGAATTATCGATAGTACTTCATAACTATTGTTCAGTTATTGAAGATATATGATTCCTGTGTTTCAAGCATGTTATTTAAAAGAAATTGTTGTACTTGCTGAGCTTGTTATGCTCACTCTTGCTTGAACCATATGAATGCAGCTAGGACCAAACGAACTGAGGGATACGACAAGGTTAAAGGCAAGATGAAGATGAACGATTAGTTTACCTTGTAATAAACTAGTAAGTTATATATATTATAGTATGATGAACAAAGAATGTAATGGTTTTAGAACTTGGGAACGGGATGTAATATTATTATTGTAATAAGAATGTCGTTGATTCACACATTTTGATGTCGTTTCAATAGAATGAATGTGCAGTTATGAGTACCGTGTAGCACCATCTGTCGGGTTGGAAGATACCCAGATTTGGGGGCGTCACAGGTTGGTATCAAAGCATTAGGTTATAAAACTTAAGGGGGGAAGAACCTTAGGCTAATAACCTCGTTAAGGAAGAAAAGTCCGAAGGAAGTAAACTCGAGCTTTACTTAAGTGGAATGAGTTAATAAAGTATTGAGGAAACTCAGTACTGAAAGATTTAAAAGATGAAAAGTAACCTTAAATAAATTAAATTATTTGTGCTTATACTATTGTGTGTTATGTACTAATCAACATATGTGTTATTGTAGGATGTCGATCGATAGCTTGATGTATAGAGATATACACGCGGTGAGCGAAGAAATTATTAACAGAGTAGAGCCTGTACCTATGCCGGTGGAGGAGGTACCATTAGTGATTCTAGAGGAGTCGGAGATAGAGGAGTACTTTTGTAATGCCCTAGAAAATCGAACCATTTGTAAATATTTTTAATAATAAATAAAATAATATTATTTATTAGTAAGATGATTGTCGTTCTATAACCTAGAAACATCGAAACATCGTAGTATTTTAACTACATGAGAGAATTAAAGTGTTTGAATTTCTAAAATAAAAATAAAAGTTTTTCGAGAAATTTTCTGAAAAACACTATTCATCAATTTTTGCTCGGGAATTATTTTTGAACTTCCGAGAAATACGTAACGTTATAATATCAATGTGAGATGGATTATGTAATAATAATCTAGGTATGGAAAACATAATATTTCACATGCGGACTTAATTTAAGATCGTTAGAAATATTAAACGTTAAGAAGAAAGTGTAATGATCGTACGATATGTAAGTATTGTACGAATAAGTATGGATAAGGAGATAACGTAAATTGCGAGTTAATATACCAATGAAAATACGAGAATTATACGTATGGTATAATGATAAGGTTTTTAATTAAGTGGATTGGACTTGTAGGAGTATTAGTATATTGGTAGAAGTCCAATGGGAAGTGATATGCAAGCCCAAGTGTTTGTTAATTAAGAGTCCAACTAATGTAATTCAAGCCCAATAATAATTAGCTAGATTAATTAAGCAAGCCCAATGTCATGATCCATGGCATAAATAGAATCCATGGTACAACCCATGGGTAGACTTGATGGGCAAGAACTTTGTGTAATGCCCAAGTGTTGTGATGATCAAGTACTTTATGTGGCTAGCAAGTTTACTTAGTGGTTAAGTAGATGAATAGTAAAGAGGTTATTAAGGAGGTGGAGTACTTAATGACCATAGTGCCCTCACTTTAGTTAGTCTATAAATAACAAGCTCACAATTTATTATTTAATTATTTTATTTAATTCAACAACTTTCTCTTACAAAGTATCTTATTGGTTAGAGAGGTTAAGCAAGAATAAGCACTTATAAGTTAGACTTCCATTATTAAATCTTCAAGAAGAAGAAGAAGAACTAGTTCATCAAAGGTAATGATCTTATGTCTAATATACCTTCATCTCTATCATTGTAGGGTGATAAGAGAAGTGTAACGAAATAAGCATGTATGCTAAGAACAAGTAAGAATTGATGAATGAATGAACTTAAGCCAAATAAGTCATGAATAAGTAACTTGAACCTAAATAAGTTATGGACTCATGATAAACTTATCGTATGATTGTCTTATGATGTTAGTATGTTCAATATGGTATGAGAACTTTGAGTAAAGGACTTAAATCCATATTAAGTCATAAGAAATGGAATTCGTAGTTTATAAGTTGATTAAGTCATTAACTCATGAGAATAAGTCAAAACTTACTTTGAAAATAAGTTAATGTAATAAGTAGTTTGAAATCTTCATATAATGGATATAATCCATTTAGAACAATAATCAAATCGTTAGTAACGAAGTTATGCCGGAATTCACACGATTGGACTATAATCGTCGAATTCGTGAAATTCTCAGAATGGAAGTCGTATTTTGTGTTTGAACTCAAAAACGTTGGTTTTCGATGGAGACAAGTCATATTTGGCATTATAGAGTTGCGGACTCGAAAATGACCGAATTCCGTGTAACGCCCCGGAAAATCGAATATTTTTTAATTACTATTAATAATGAATAAATTAATATTATTTATTATTATTACGTGTTGATAAGATGAATGTCGTTCTATGACCTAGAAATGTTGGAATGTCATAGTATTTTAACTACATGAGTGAATTAAGGTGTTCGAATTTCTAAGACGAAAATAAAAGCTTTTTGAGAAATTTTTCGAAAAACACTATTCATCGATTCTGCTTGGGAATTATTTTTGAACTTCCGAGAAATACGTAATGTTATAATATCAAGGCGATATTGATTATGTAATAATAATCTAAGTATGGAAAATGTAATATTTTGCATGTGGACCTAAATTGAGAACGTTAGGTTTATTAAGCGTAAAGGAAGAAAGTTATGATCGTATAATGTGTATACATTGTATAAAGTGATGAATGTAAGTATAATACGACATATTGTACTATTATGTATGAAGAACGAGATAACGTATATTACGAACTAGTATACGACTTAGCATACGAAGATTATACGTGGGGTATAATTGTTAAGATGGTTAACAAAAGATAATGGACTTGTAGGATTATTAGCATAATAAGTATAAGTCCAATATAATGTGACAATCAAGTCCAAGTGTTTGATATATCATTAGTCTAAACTATGTAGCACAAGCCCATTAAGAAAGTAGTTAGATTAATTAACCAAGTCCAATACGAAGCCTTGATCCATGGGTCAAACCAAGTAGGAAGTGGGTAAGCTTGATGGGCAAGGATTATATGCGATGACCAAGTACTTTATGTGGTTAGCAAGTAGACTTAGAGGTCAAGCAATGAATAGTAAGGAGGTGGAGGCTGAGGAGGTGGAATGAAGAGGTGGAAATGAGGAGGTGGGATGGTTTAAAGTCCATTTTGCCCTAAACTTTAGTTGCCTATAAATAGAGAAGCCAAAATTCATTTGTTGGTTGTTCAATAATCATCCAACTCCTCTCAATTTTAAGCTACTTATTTGGTAGAGCAAATAAGCACTTTTAAGTCAAAGTTAGATTTTCCAAGAAGAAGAAGTTAGACTTCAAAGGTAATGATCTTGTGTCCATTGTTCTTTCATCTCTATTATATTAGGATGATAAGGGAAGTGTTATTAATGAACATGTATGCTAAGATCATGCAATAAGTTAATAAGGAATGAACTTAAGCCGAATAATTTGGATAAGCAACTTGAATATTAATAAGTTGCTAGAACCATAAAGAACTTATCATATGTTGTCATATGATGATTAGTATGTTGAATATAGCATAAGAACATTGATTAGTGGACTTAAGTTATTAATAAGTTATGAGCATGAAGATTTATAGTTCATAAGTTGAATAAGTCATTGACTTATGAGAATAAGTCAAAACCTACTTGGATTATAAGTTGGTGTAATAAATAATTTGTAATGATCATATGATGGTTGAAATCCATTTAGAATCATTAAGAATGTAGTTTTACCCGAATTCACACGATTGAACGATTATCGTCGAATTCGTAAAATTCTCGGAATGGAAGTCGTATTTTGTGTTTGAAGTCGAAAATGTTCTTTTTCGATGGAGACAAGTCATATTTGGAATTATAGAGTTACGGACTCAAAAATGAACGAATTTCGACTTAGAACGAAGAAACGAGCGTTGAACGTTCATGGACGTTTATCATTTTTGTTAAAAATGAACTCATAGGTGAAATTTTAGCAAACGAAGTCAAATAGATAAAATTCTTGCATGAACGCATAGAGTATGTAATTTGTGAACCGTAGGCTTTTGAATGGACCAATTCGGACTTATAACGAAGAAGTTATTCGTCCGAGAGTTTTGTGAAATTTTCAAAATTTTGCAAACTATCTCGAGAGAACATTGTGAGTCCGCTGCCATGTGCACTCACGATATAAAAAGCCGTCTTGCTTGACGTCTTACCGAACTGTTCATATCGCTAACTTTCGCGTCATGTGCGCAAGATCTGAGTTAAGTGTGGCCGCCGTACGCTAGTCCTAGAGTTTTGTTGGACAAGAATGTTTACAAGTGTAGAATGAAAAGGAACTTGTTAGTAATGAACTGAGATATAAGCATAACATTGTAAGGTACTTGTAAGACACTAATGCATGATGATTAAGAGTTAATAGTCAATTGAAAGTGAACGTAATGTGAATGACGTAATGAAAGCCGGAAACCCATAATAGTAGATCTAAGTCAGGATTTACATTGAGATGAAGGGTAAGATATAATAGTATACCTACTTGATTATATAAGACCTAATGTGGTACGTTTTATGATCATGTATTATAGAAACGTAGAGACTTGAAGTGTACGTGTGTTAATCAGTAAGCAGATGCTGAAGGAAAGTATTCTAACCCTTGTTCCAGTTTAGTCTGGACAAGCTTTTTAATTCATGTATTCTTTCACATGAAGTTTTTAACGATAAAGTCTAAAGCCAACTCTTTCGGCTAGACTTATATTATGATTTTTTCAAGAATGATTTATGTTTACCGAGTTATATTTGTATGGTTTTCAATCGAAGACCAAGTATGCTAAAAAAAATTTGTCGTTTAACGACAGGCACGTGAGGTTGCCACAACTTAAACGTATACACATTTAATGAATGTAGTGTTGATCAATATAGAGTACTATAAGCTGATCACTCAGACGTGCTCGTAAGCTATGCCGGACTTACGGACATAGTTTCGGGTTGTCCTTTTTAAAAGAAATTATGAACTGCTCATAGTTCTGAGCCTTAGTTGATATTCTACCAATATTGTTGTTGGAAAAGCGTTTTGAATGAAAAGAAGTGCTATTTTGAATTATCGATAGTACTTACGTAACTATTGTTCGATTCTTCAAGATATATGAGTTCTATGTTTCAAGCATGTTGTTTATTAGAATTATAGTACTTGCTGAGCTAGTCATGCTCACTCTTGCTTGAACCATATGAACACAGTTAAGATCGAGCGGACCGAAGGCTTAGGCAAGGAAAAGGACAAGGAAAAGACGAACCCTTAGATTGCTTATGTAATAGAATAGTTGAATGATTTATAATATATTTGATATTATGACAAGAACAAATGAATGGGTTACAAAGAACCTAGGAAATGTAATATTATTTTGAATATATAGAAGTTATATTGGTCCTTTTGAGACTATTTCAATTAAATGAATGGTAGTACCGTGTAGTACCATCTGTCGGGTTGGAAGAGACCCGGATTTGGGGGCGTCACATTCTGACTTAGAATAAAGAAACGAGCGTTGAACGTTCACAAACATTTATCATTTTCGTTAAAATGAACTAATAGGTGAAATTTTAGCAAAGGAAGTTAAATAGATAAAATTCATGCATGAACGTATAGAGTATAGAATTTGTGAACCGTAGGCTTTTGAACGAGCCATTTCGGACTTATAACGAAGAAGTTATGCGTCCGGGAAGTTAACAAAATTGAAAGTCTGTAAAATTTTTCTAAGGCACAGAGTTGGTGCCGCGGCGCCAACCCAAGGCCAATTGGTGGCGCTGCAGTGCCAAGCACAGTGTCACTACCTTCTGTAGAGTCACGCCGTGGCATGGCCCAATGTATTGTATGTGGCGCCACAGCGCCAGACTCGACCCTTAGCTACTAGAAACTCGCGCTGCAGCGCGAGTTATACAAAGGAGACTGGCGCCGCAGCGCCAGACTTAAGAGAGGCATAGAGAAGAAAGTTTACAAGTATGAAATGAATAGTAAGTCTTAGATAATGAACTAAAGAACTTAATGAATCATTATAAGGTATTGTTAAACCTTAATAATTTTTCCTAAAGGTTAGAAATAACAATCGAACGTAAATTTAATGAGAAGATAAGAACAACGTAACGGAAAGCCAGAACCAATAACAATAAATCTAAGTCGTGTTTAGATTGGGAAGAAGGGTAAGATATAGATGTACTCATACTTGATTATATATTACCTAATGTAGTACGTTATGTAATCATGTATTGTAGAGACCTTAAAGACATAATCAAGAACGTGATATTAACTATAGCAGACTCTGATGGCAAGTACTCTAACCCTTATTTTAGTTCATTCTGAACAAGCTTTGTGATCCAGTATTCTTACTCATGAATTGATGTATGACGAAGTCAACGCTAATTCTTTCAGCTAGACTTAAATTATGTACAATGTTTACCAAGTTATATTTGTGTGGTTTTCAATCGAAGACTGAGTATGCTAAAAATATTTTGTCGTCAAACGACAGGCACGTGAGGTTGCCACAATTTAAACGTACACACGTTTAATGAATGTAGTGTTGATCAACATAGAGTACTATAAGCTGATCACCTAGAAGTTCTCGTAAGAAATGTCGAACTTACGGACTTAGTGCCAGGATGTACTTTTCAAAGAACTTATGAAATGCTCAAGGTCTTGGACCGGAACTGATGTTTTATTGAATATTGTTGTTGTAAAACGTTTTGAATGAAAAAAAGTGCTATTTGAATTATCGATAGTACTTCGTAACTATTATTCAGTTATTGAAGATATACAATTCATATGTTTCAAGCATGTTGTTTATTAGAAATGTTGTACTTGCTGAGCTAGTCATGCTCACTCTTGCTTGAACCATATGAACACAACTAAGATCAAGCGGATCGAAGGCTCCGGCAAGGATAAGGGCAAAGTGAAGACAAACCCGTAGAATACTTTGTAATATTATTGTGACGCCCCCAAAATAGGTATACATCACCCATTCTGAGTTGTCAATACATGGTACAGAAACAACTACAACTTTATTATTACAACAGTAAAACTGTGAGTTTAAATACAAATATTATCTTCTAGACAATATCTATACTCAAACAAATCCTCATCACATTTATTGATACATTATTTTACAAAAATGGTGAGGACTACTAAACAACTCTCTCTAGAACCTTCATTCCATACCCCCGACTAAATACTAGCTATATTCTCGCCTCCACGAGAAAAATGGAACAAAAAGGAAAAGGGTGAGCTCAACTAGCTCAAGATAAAGAATATTATGACTAAGATAATATACAACAAATTATCGTTAGTCTTCAACAGGAAAAATCTAATAGAATACAATAGACAACAAATTTTAAATCAATATTCGCAATGAAATAATAATTCATTAGAAGAGTTAAGTAGAGAATGCAAACTACTATCTTCTATGTATGAATTTAAAAGTTCATCGCCTATCTTTTATCCCCGTAACATCAATCAATATACATCCGAATCAAATATTTATCTTTGCAATACAGCCAAAATATTCATCGATTGGTCATGTTCATTTAAACACTGTTCATCTTTTACACTACAAGGCCAAAGATATTAATCGATCAGTCATGTTCATCTTAACACTGTTCATCTTTTGCACTACTGAGCCAAAGATATTCTTCAGAAATCATTCATCTTTGTACTACAGGCCAAAGATATTCAATAATATCATCATTTAAGACTGAGGATGATGAAAAATATTTTTAAAGAAACGAATCCAGTGAAACAAAATGACAAGGATTAAGGATTAAGGATTTGTACTTTGTTTTATCCATGTCCAAAAATACCTCAAAATAATCATAGTGGTGTAAAATTCAAGAATGATCAAAACATGGATACAATCAAAGCTAGTATCCTAGAATAGATATTTTGGACGAAAAGAAGAAATTTTATTTTTTCGGTGAATAGTGCCGTATACGTGAATAGTGTCGTATACGTGAATAGTAACTCCGACACCAAAAGATAGAAATTCTACAAAAAACATCTTCACGCTTCATGAATAGTACTCGTGAATTGTAACTCGTGAATAGTAACTCATGAATAGTAACTCGTGAATAGTAACTCATGAATAGTAACCCCGACATGAAAAAGTTTCAAATTTGATAAAAGGTTCCAACCAATATTTCAGCATAATGATATTGAAGAAATAATATCATTTGAGAAGAAAATAACATCCCTTACCTCGAAAGATTAGTACTTCTAGCTGAAACACCGGATATAGGCTATGACTTGAACTTGCACCGTATAGCAATACTCAAAGTATACTCAAAATACTCACAAGAATACGCTCGATAATATAGAGAGAAAAACTTGATTTACGGTGTGATTTTCAATTCTAACCTAAGCACCCTATTTATAGGAAAATGCTTAGAACACCAAAGCAAAAAATTTAATAAAATAATAATATAATTAAACAAATTCAAGCCCACCTTAGACCAACTGAATTCAGCACATTTATATCACATGTGGGATTGCAAAAAACGTTTTTCTTAAATAAAACAATTAAAACTTCCAAAATTAATTATTTCGAACTTGAGCTTCAAAAATTCATAATTAATAGCCCTTTCCTCGAAAAATTTGAATCTCATGAGTTTTATAGGAAATTCAATACTCTACAACTTTGCAAAAGAAAGTTTTTCCAAATTCCAAATGTAAATCGGCCATCAAATCCACAAACCAAGCGATTTTACATGGTATAATCAAATTTCAATCAATAAATGGGGTCCAATTTACATGTTTAACATGTTTTAAACATTTATTGCAACAAAAATACTCTTCCTCCTCGTATACTCATATATCCCACAATCGTTGTAAAATATCACCATTATTATATTATTAAAATATAATAATATATTTAAATAATTATTTTATCGTAAAAAGATAAAATTTCAATTTTCAACAATTGTCACTATAAAAATTTTCTCCATCTATATCCACATAAAATCAATATTTTTCTCATCATATGAATCAATAATTAATTATTCACAAATAATATTACGTAATCACAATATTGACAACACCGTGCGGTTCAGAAGAGGGGGCTTTCCAATAAGAATTTCTTCTTCTTGCGCAATTGAGGTGACCAAACCTCTCCTTAGATGTAACTTTCTAGACATTGCCAATAATGTTATCTAATAATATTATTTAGATAATATAAATTATTGCTTCGATAATGAAAAATACTGTGTAATGACAATTATTGAAATAACAGCAATATAAAATATCAACGCAACAATTATTAACTCAATAAAATATTTGAATAAAATTATCAGAACCATTATTGAGTAGTGCCTTCTTACGTAAGAATCAATAATTGGTGCAATACCGGTAATACTCTTGTGTTTTAACCAATAGAAAGTATTTTAACAAAGATTAATCAGTAATAACTACTACCGTTATTTTTAAACAACTTATATTTGTCGTTTTCTTCATCCAATCGCTTTTCACATGGGGCCCACACATGGTCAAGCGCTTGTCAGTAATTTAATATTCTCAAACAATCTTAATATTCCACGACCAAACGAATATTCCCAACAACAATGAATATTTTATAACCACTTGCTTATTTTGAAATATTTGCGTATTTAACCCTTAACTAACCACATTAATCAAATCCACCTTTACTATTTCAAAATAATAAATAAAGGAAATTCCTTTTTATTTAAAAATTTTGAGGTCTTACAACCTCCCTCCTTATGAAATTTCTTCCTCGAAATTAACGTCGTGCACACGGTGTTTGAAAAGGTGAGGATACCTCGCTTTCATTTCCGTTTCCAATTCCCGGTCATTTCCTCTATAGCATGATTCCTCCACAAAACTTTAACTTGTGGTATGACCTTTCTTGGCGTAGGACATGCTCCTTCCTATCCAAAATCTTGATGGTACCTCCTCATACGTTAAGTCTTCGCTATCTCGTCCTGGTTCTAACTCTATAACGTGGTTCGGGTCTTTCACATATTTGAAATCTACGATATGTGAAACACATTATGAACACGAGACATACTTGGAGGTAACGCAAGTCTATAGGCTACATTTCCTACTTTCGGTCAAGAATTTGAAATGGACCAATAAATCGTGGATTGAGCTTTCCTCTCTTCCCAAATCTTGTAACTCCCTTCCATGGAGCAACTCGCAATAATACATGATCCCCTACACTAAATTCCACGTCCTTTCGATGAAGATCCGCATAACTCTTTAGTTGATCTTGTGCTTGCTTTATACGTTGTCGAATCATTTGGATCTTTTCCGTAGTCATAAATACGTACTCAACTCGGGTCCCAACAATGTTGCTTCACCCACCTCGTCCCAACATATTGAGAGCGCGACACTTTCGTCCCATATAGTGCTTCAAATGGAGCCACACCTATACTTGCACGATAAGCTGTTGTTGTAGGAGAATTCCACCAATGGTAAATACTTATCCCAACTACCCTTGAAGTCTAGGACACGAGTCTTAATAGATCTTCAAGAGTTTGAATAGTCCTTCGATTGTCCGTCCGTTTGGGGATGGTATGCCGAACTAAATCGCAAATCCGTGCCCATAGCTTTTTGCAAGCTAACCCAAAATCTTGAAGTGAATCTTGGGTCACGATCCGAAACTATGGATACAGGCATGCCATGCAACTTCACAATCTCATTCACGTACATACTAGCAAGACGTTCAAGTGAATAAGTCTCCCGTATCGGCAAGAAATGAGCAGACTTGGTTAATCTATCAACAATAACCCAAATAGCATTGATGCCTTGAGAAACCGTAGGAAGACCCATAACGAAATCCATGGTAATGTGTTCCCACTTCCATTTCAGAATCTCAAGTGGTTGCAAGGGACCCTTAGGTACTAGATGCTCCGCCTTTACACGTTGGCAAGTTAAACACATCGAGATAAACTTTGCAATCTCTCTCTTCATATTGTTCCACCAAAATGTATGTCAAGATCACGATACATTTTAGTACTTCCCAGGATGGATTGCAAATGGTGTATTGTGTGCCTCCATCATAATCTTGTACTTCAAATAAGAGTCGTTAGGAACACAAAGTCTAGAGTGGACTCAAGTATTCCTTCTTCATCAATTCTCGCTTAGGAATAGCTCCTTCTTGTACTTTCTTCTTCATACGCATCGGCTCCGGGCCTGGTGGCTTGAACAACCTTAACTTTTCTATTAAAGTTGGCTCTATCGCGATACTTGACATCATCGCACTTTCGTTCCGCATATGATCTTCTACTCAATGCGTCACCACCCGTCGCTTTACCGGGATGGTATTGAATAGTGTGGTCGTAGTCTTTCAATAGTTCGAGCCAACGTCGTTCTTGCATGTTGAGTTCTTTTGAGTGAAGAAATATTTAAGGCTTTTATGGTCTGCGAATATATCTCCACTTTCTCCCCATATAGATAGTGCCTCCATATTTTTAGCGGCAACGATCACGCTAACTCTAGATCATGAGTAGGATAATTCCTCTCATACTCTTTAAGTTATCGCGAGGCATAGGCTATGACTTTCCCACGTTGCATGAGAACACATCCTAACCCTTTGCACAAGCATCATTGTGTGATAACAAATCCATCCGAACCGGATGGTATTGTTAGAACAGTCTTAAAATAAGTCTCCTCTTAAGCTCTTGGAAACTTTTCTCGCATTCTTCGCTCCAAACGAATTTCGTATCCTTTCGAGTTAGCTAAGTTAATGGAGTAGCGATTCGAGAAAACCCTTCCACGAATCTCCGATAATAACCAGCTAAGCCCAAAAAGCTACGTACTTCAGTCACCAACTTCGGTTGCTCCCAACTTTGTATTGCTTCAATCTTCGCCGGATCAACAGATACTCCATGTTTTGACACCATATGCCCAAGAAATGCTACTTCCTCAAGCCAGAACTCGCATTTCTTCAATTTGGCATATAGTTGGTTTTCACGAAGCCTTTGGAGTACCCACTTTCAAATGGTGCTCATGATCTTCACGACTTTTGGAATATATAAGGATGTCATCAATAAAGACAACAACAAAGCGATCCAAATATTCCTTGAATACTCGGTTCATCATATCCATGAAAGTCATAGGGAGCATTAGTCGATCCGAAAGACATGACTAAGAATTCATAATGCCCGTGTCGAGTTCTAAAGGCGGTCTTTGGAATATCCTCAATTCTAATCTTCAAATTGATGATATCCAGAATCGAAGATCGATTTTTGAAAAGAATTGTGCCCCTTGAAACTGGTCAAACAAGTCATCAATACGAGGTAGAGGATACCTATTCTTGATGGTGACATGGTTCAATTCCCGATAGTCAATACAAAGTCGCATACTCCCGTCTTTCTTCTTTACGAATAAAACAGGAGCACCCCAAGGAGATGTACTAGGACGAATGAAACTGATGTCCAACAATTCCTGTAGTTGGACCTTTAACTCCTGAAGTTCAATAGGAGCCATTCGATATGGGGTTTTAGAAATGGGCTTTGTACCAGGTTCAAGATCAATAAAGAATTCAACTTCACGTTACGGGGGTAGACCGGGAAGTTCTTCAGAAATACGTCGGAAAGTCAATAACAACAGAATATTATTCAAATTTGACGTGTCTTTATTCGGATCCATAACATGGGCTAAGAAAGCTTGACATCCGTTTTTCAATAAACGAATAGCTTTATGATTAGATATGACGGTGATTGATTTTAATGGTTTAGTTGCTTGAATTAAATAAACAAAGTTGGTTAGGAATATAAAACTAACAACCTTACGAAAACAATCAATTTTGGCATGATGAGTAGTTAACCAATCAATCCCTAAAATCACATCAAAAGCAAGTATCTTTAAAGAGATAAGGTCAACGGTAAGGTGATGGTGCCAACTTGAATCAAACAAGATTTATAAACAATTGGATGTGATGAAAGTTTCTCCTAACGGAGTTTTCCACGAGATAGGTCAAAGTCTAATTTCTCCGAGTCAAGTTTAAACGTTGAGCACATGCAGGAGAGATAAAATGAATGGGTAGCACCGGGATCAAGTAAGGTATAAACTTCGCAAGAATTTATAAATAGCTTACCCGTGATCACCTCGTTTGGGTTCCTCGCATTATGACCACCACAACAAATGCTCTTCCCAAATTGTTGACTTTGACTTTTCTCGGGACAGATCTTTTGAGTCACCGTCCCCATTGAACTAGGTTTCGCTCTCGCATAATCTCGAAAGCGATATGTCCTTCCTTTCCACAATTATAGCATACCTTGAATCTGTTGTGGGCAGTTTGGACCGATATGTCCTCTTTCCGCATTTATAGCATATGACCGGTGGTCGTTCTCCTCCCTTAGAACTAGTTCTTTAAAGACTTTGCCATCTTCACATGGTCGTTGTTTAATCTCCTCTTTTAAAATCTCCTCCTAACTCGCTTCTTCTATTTTCATGGCCATGATTACCACCACCAGTGGTTACCATTTCTGTCCGTCTGTTTCTTTCTCCGCAGTTATCATTATTCTGTTGATCGCTATCTTTGATACGATCCTGGTTGTGGTCCTCACGGTTGACCGTACTCGTTATCTCGCTTCTAATAATTGAGCCCTCATTTACAACATCTCGAATAAAGAAAAATTTATGAGAAATGAGATACTTGACGTATCTTACGGTTTCAAACCTCTAAGAAACATCAGTAGCCATACATTCCTCATTCTCCACCAAATGAGGTGCAAACACAGATAACTCTGCAAACTTTGCCTCGTCTTTGAGACACCGTCATGTTGTTTTGTTCCAATCGATGAACTCCACTTCCTTCATATATTAACACTTTCGGAAAGTATTTGTCATTAAATAGCTTTTGAAACGTCTCCCAAGACATGCTTTGAGTGCGGTTGGATGGGTACGCTTCACGACTCTCCACCAGTGAGTCCGCCTCGCCATGGAACATAAAGTTGGCGAATGGAACCTTCTGTTCCTCCGCATCCCAAGACATCGAATATCTTGGTAATTTGCTTGACCCATGTTTCCGCAATGATCGGATCCGCTTTCCCTTAAATTCGGTGGTGCCAACTCTTTGAATCGCTTGGTGTGACAACTCCGTGAATTGCTATCATTTCCTCCTCAGATTTTGAACACGAGTCTCCCTCGTCGATTTTGTATGAACTCGCAAAAACTTCTAAACATCCCTCGTTCATCATCTCGCTTTCAAATGTGTTTGTTCACAGGAGGAACATTGCCGACTGTGTACGCTCTCCTCGTTGGTGAGTACAGAGCGTCTCCACGGTCTCATTTCCATTGTTAATATTCTCGATCGACATTCTCAAATCACATATAAAACAAGGGTTAATTAAGGAAATAAATATATCACATAATATCCCTATATACTGACCAACTAACAAATAAGCTTAGGTAGGACACACTAGCGAAGGATTTACTCGTCTCTTCCCTCCTAGTTCTATTCCCCGATCTCCGCCAGAGATCAAATCCCTAAGCTCTGATACCAACTGTGACGCCCCCAAAATAGGTATACATCACCCATTCTGAGTTGTCAATACATGGTACAGAAACAACTACAACTTTATTATTACAACAGTAAAACTGTGAGTTTAAATACAAATATTATCTTCTAGACAATATCTATACTCAAACAAATCCTCATCACATTTATTGATACATTATTTTACAAAAATGGTGAGGACTACTAAACAACTCTCTCTAGAACCTTCATTCCATACCCAGACTGCATTACTCGCTTATATTCTCGCCTCCCACGAGAAAAATGGAACAAAAAAGGAAAAGGGTGAGCTCAACTAGCTCAAGAAAAGAATATTATGACTAAGATAATATACAACAAATTATCGTTAGTCTTCAACAGGGAAAAATCTAATAGAATACAATAGACAACAAATTTTAAATCAATATTCGCAGCGGAAATAATAATTTATTAGAAGAGTTAAGTAGAGAATGCAAACTACTATCTTCTATGTATGAATTTAAAAGTTCATCGCTCTATCTTTTATCCCTGTAACATCAATCAATATACATCTGAATCAAATATTCATCTTTGCACTACAGCCAAAGATATTCATCGATTAGTCATGTTTATTTAAACACTGCTCATCTTTGCACTCACAGCCAAAGATATTAATCGATCGGTCCATGTTCATCTCAACACTGCTCATCTTTACACTACAGTGCCAAAGATATTCTTCAGAAATCATTCATCTTTTGCACTACGTGCCAAAGATATTCAATAATATCATCATTTAAGACCGAGGATGATGAAAAATATTTTTAAAGAAACGAATCCAAAGAAACAAAATGACAAGGATTAAGGATTAAGGATTTGTACTTTGTTTTATCCATGTCCAAAAATACCTCAAAATAATCATAGTGGTGTAAAATTCAAGAATGATCAAAACATGGATACAATCAAAGCTAGTATCCTAGAATAGATATTTTGGACGAAAAGAAGAAATTTTATTTTTCGGTGAATAGTGCCAGATATCGTGAATAAAGTGTCGATACGTGAATAGTAACTCTCAACACCAAAAGATAGAAATTCCACAAAAAACATCTTCACGCTTCATGAATAGTACTTTCGTGAATAGTAACTCGTGAATAGTAACTCATGAATAGTAACTCGTGAATAATAACTCATGAATAGTAACTCCGAGCATGAAAAAAGTTCCAAATTTGATAAAAAGTTCCAACTAATATTTCAGCATAATGATATTGAAGAAATAATATCATTTGAGAAGAAAATAACATCCCTTACCTCGAAAGATTAGTACTTCTAGCTGAAACACCGGATATAGGCTATGACTTGAACTTGCACCGTATAGCAATACTCAAAGTATACTCAAAATACTCACAAGAATACGCTCGATAATATAGAGAGAGAAAACTTCAGTTTCTGGTGTGATTTTCAATTCTAACCTAAGCACCCTATTTATAGGAAAATGCTTAGAACACCAAAGCAGAAAATTTAATAAAATAATAATATAATTAAACAAATTCAAGCCCACCTTAGACCAACTGAATTCAGCATATTTATATCACATGTGGGATTGCAAAAAACGTTTTTCTTAAATAAAACAATTAAAACTTCCAAAAATTAATTATTTCAGAACTTTAGAGCTTCAAAAATTCATAATTAATAGCCCTTTCATCGTAAAATTCAATCTCTCGAGTTCTTATAGGAAATTCAATTCTCTACAACTGCAGGAAGAAAGTTTTTCCAAATTCCAAATGTAAATCGAATCAAATCCACAAACGAAGCGATTTTACAAAGTATAATCAAATTTCAATCGATAAATGTGGTCCAATCGGCATGTTTAACATGTTTTAAACATTTATTGCAACAAAAATACTCTTCCTCCTCAGATACTCATATATCCCACATTCGTTGTAAAATATAACCATTATTATATTATTAAAATATAATAATATATTTAAATGAATTATTTTATCGAGAAAAAGATAAAATTTCAATTTTCAACAATTGTCACTATAAAAATTTTCTCCATCTATATCCACATAAAATCAATATTTTTCTCATCATATGAATCAATAATTAATTATTCACAAATAATATTACGTAATCACAATATTGACAACCGTGCGCCTCCTGAAAGAGGGGGCTTTCCAATAAGAATTTCTTCTTCTTGGCGCCAATTAGGTGACCAAACCTCTCCTTGATGTAACTTTCTAGACATTGCCAATAATGTTATCTAATAATATTATTCAGATAATATAAATTATTGCTTCGATAATGAAAAATCTTGTAATAATGACAATTATTGAAACAACAAAGAATATAAAATATCAACGCAACAATTATTAACTCAATAAAATCTTTGAATGTTAATTACGTAACCATTATTGAGTAAAGTGCCTTCTTCACGTAAGAATCAATAATTGGTGCAATACCGTAATCGCTACTATGTTTTAACCAATTTAGTATTTTAACAAAGATTAATGGTAACAACTACACCATTATTTTTAAACAACTTATATTTGCTGCTTTTCTTCATCCAATCGCTTTCACATGGGGCCCACATGGTCATACTGTGCATTTAATATTCCCCGACAAAGATTTAATATCTCCAATATTCCACCAAACGAATATTCCCCGACAACAATGAATATTTTATAACCACTTGCTTATTTTGAAATATTTATGTATTTAACCCTTAACTAACCACATTAATCAAATCCACCCTTACTATTTCAAAATAATAAATAAAGGAAATTCCTTTTTATTTAAAAAATTTCGGGGTCTTACAATTATAGGATGAACGATTGTAATATATTTGATATTATGACAAGAACAAGTGAAAGGATTATACATAACCTGGGGAATGTAAATATTATTTTAATATATAGAAGTTATATTCGTTCTTTTGAGGCATTTCAATTGAATGTATGTATAAATGGTAGTACCGTGTAGCACCATCTGTCGGGTTGGAAGAGACCCGAATTTGGGGGCGTCACAGGTTGGTATCAAAGCAATAGTTATAAAACTTCAAGGGGGGGGAATAAAACCTTAAGTTATAACCTTAAGAGAAGTCAAAGAAGTCAAAGAAGAAAATAACCTTATAAAAATGTATTATGATTATATTATGTGTTTTTATTATTCTACTGACGTGTACTAATCAACTTAATTGTTTTGTGTAGATGTTAGGAGTAAATGGAACGCAGTTAGATGTCCAAGAAGTTAGTGAAGAGTCGGTTAACCAAGTAGAGGTTATACCGAACCCCATAGCGGCAGAGCCCGAAGTTGTTGTGATTGAGTCTGGAGACTAAGAGGACCCTGACCTCATGTCAGTATTCGATGGTATGATGAAGGAAGAGGTAGAGGTAGTGTCCTTCAACCCGGTAGCCATAGCAGCAGAGATGGCTCCTGTGGAGTCAATGATGTCATTATTTATTTCAGTATTGGATAGAAATATCCATTACTTTCAGGAGGTTAAGGAGCTGAAAGCAGAGCTCCAGATGGTTATAGAGGATAAGACGGACGTGGAGTCCATGTGGGAGCAGGAACATGATGAGAGGATTTTGGCCAAGGACAAAGTCCACGAGTTGAAGCATGAGGTCTTTGAGCTCAAGGAGGAGCTAAAGACCAAACGACAGAAGATAGGGAGAATGTCCTATATCCATAGGAGTTCTCACATAGATTTCCAGCAGCAGGTAGCTGGTTATCCTGTAAAGGTGGGGCAGACGCGGCATACTATCAGCCGTGATATTATTGTCAGTCTTGCCAAAGCAGATTTTGACAATACCTTAAGGCAGATGTAATCTAGTAGTAGCTAGAGTAGTTTAGATATGTAAACATTTTGTACTTAGTAGTGACGTAAAACCCTCTTTTGTATAGCAAAGGGTAGTCTTTTGTAAATCCCAATTTTTGGAAAGCAATAGCGGGATAGTATTGTAATCAGCTTAGGATGTGTAATGAAATGATGTAGTATTATACTACAAGGAATGAATGAATATACGCCTTTTATTGGGAAAACAATGAGTAATGGATGTTGAGGTTATTGTTTAATATCAAATAATAACTAAATAATAAGAAGGAAATAATAACGCAATGTGTTGTTTATTGTATCAACTAAATGCCGCCAAGAAGAGTGCAACGAAACCAAGGCGCTAATGCAAACCAACCGGAGGGAGGTCCGGTTAATCCAATGCAAGAGTTTGTTAACTTAATAACAGCTGCATTTAATAGAACTGGGGCTAATATCCCCATAAATTTGGGAGTAGAACGAGCTACTACCTTTAAGGATTTCAAGAGTGTTGGTCCACCGGAGTTCAAAGGAACTACAGACCCTATTGAGGCCCAAACGTGGGTGAAGGAAATTGAGAAGGAATTTGTGATAGCAAATGTTGAAGAGGCCCAAAAGGTTGCCTTTGCAACCTACATGATGAAGGGAGAGGCCAACTTTTGGTGGGAGGACAATCAGGCCAGAGCAAATATAAGGAACGTAACGTGGGTGAGGTTCAAGGAGATATTCTTTGAGAACTACTTTCCCACAAGCATGCAGGGGAGGATGGAGATGAGATTTCTCGATTTGAAACAAGGGGACATGACAGTTCCCCAATATGCTGCCAAGTTTAATGAACTGGCAAGGTTCGCTGCACACCAAGTGGATACCGAGGTAAAGAAAGCGCGACAGTTTGAGCAGGGCTTGAAACCCTGGCTCTATAGCCGTGTGTCTGTGTTCCAGAGCACTACTTTTGGGACCCTGTTAGAGAAGGCAATAATCGCCGAGGGTAGTAGCGAGGCGTTGAGCCAATACCATAAAGAAAAGAAGAATAAGGGGAAGATTGACGGGGAGTCAAGATAGAAGGAGCTAGTGGCCTATAGTACATTGATGGACACTTTTTGGTATGCTTATGACCATGGATTATTCGGTATAGTCATGACCATTGATGATTTAATGAATATCCTTGGCCCGTAGTGCAGGGAAGAATTGATGATATGGTTTTATTTATTAAGTTGAAATCGTAGATAGATAGTAGATAAAGTTGATGAAAAACTTTTTAAATCGTGAAGATAGTAGATTTTATGCTTTATTTGACTCTTCTATAATTAGGTATACATCACCCATCTCGATCGCTTTATACATGGTACATAAATTTACAACTTAATTGTTGAACTAAAACTAATGTTAAATGATTGTATTCTATCGAATATTGTCATCTTTATCCACACTGAAGGTTTCTAAGGATAATTATTATCACATTATCTTAGAATAGTGAGGAATATTTCTTCTTGCCCATAGTTCCATTCCCCACTCGTCTTTCATTGTTCTCTTATGGAAGAACAATGAAATAAAGGTGAGCTCAACTGAGGAATGGAATATTATGGTACATAAATGATAATGCAACTTAATTATTCTTAGCCTTCAAAATAATGTGATAACAACCGATGTAATACAACATCATTGACAAGTTTATCCAGATCAATAATATTCTTGTTATAAACTATCAATCCATTAGTTGAGGACTACTACATGAAATTGTATTATTATCATCTCCATTTAAAAATTTTGATCATCAACTTTATCACATAGAATTGAGATACAAATAAATAAATCAAATCATCCATGGACCAAGAACGGCCAAGAAGATATTCAACCGATGAATACATCATCAAGTTTTAGATCAACAACCAAATGGAAATAAGCATTAGAAGAGTCAAGTAGAGCATAAAATCTATTATCTTCTATGATTTAAAAATTTTATCATCAACTTTATCGCTGAGACTCGGCTTAATAAATAAAATCAAATCATCCATGGACCACGGCCAAGGATATTCATGTAATCATCAATGGTCATGATTATACCGAATAATCTCTGGTCATAATCATACCAACATCTGTCCATCAATGAACTACGTGGCAATGAGGACTTTTACCACATCATTCGTCACATTATAGTCATGATTATACCAAATAATCCCTGGTCATAATCATACCAAGTCCATCTATGCACGGAAGCCAAAGATGACTTTAATCACAATATAAGCATGAGGATGATGACAATGACATAATAATTCAATAAAACAAGTTCAAGGATAAATTTTAAAAATTTATAATTTAATTTATCCAGAAATCAATAACGTCCAAATTGTCAACATGATACTGCTTTGTAAAGTAAAATTCAAGAATAATATTCATGTACCAAAAATAATTTGGACAGGAAAGAAATATATTTTTCGGGTGAATAGTACTTCGGAAATAGTACCCCGTGAATAGTACCCCAACACGAAGAGTGTCCCGAATACCCGAGTGAATGATACTAGAGTGAATAGTAATTGGGTGAATAGTAACCTATGAATAGTAACTTATGAATAGTACTCTGGCACGAAAAGTACCCCGAATACCCGAGTGAATAATACCAGAGTGAATAGTAATTGGGTGAATAGTAACCCATGAATAGTAACTCGTAACAGAAAATACCAAAGAAAACGATATTTCATATTGAGTACAAAAGAAATGATATCCCAGATGAGTATAATAGAATATACGAAACTCCAAATGGATTTTCACCCGCTATGTGGTAATCCACGTAGACAGATCATTTCTACAATTTAATAAAGAATGAATACGAAGGATCATTCACCATGCATGCGGTAATCCACATGTACAAAAGTTATTTCAATGTAATAATAAAGAATGGAATAACGTAAGAATTCACCATGCATGCGATAGACCGCATGCATGTGTTATTCCCAAATGTAATAATAAAGAATGGAACTAGGTCATGCGTAATCCGCAGCATGTGATATTCCAATAGAATAATAAAGAATGGAACCAGTTCATGCATAATCCGCATGATGTGATATTCTAAATGTAATAATAAAGAATGGAATAACAATAGAATTCACCAGGCATGTGATAGACCGCACAGACAGGTTATTCCAACAGAATAGTAAAGAATGGAATAATAGAAGAATTTCACCATGAATGCGGTTCTTCACATAGACAGGTTATTCCAGTATAATAATAATAAATGGAATAACAACCCTTACGAGTATTGAAAATAAATAAATCTCTTCATGAATACTACAGAATAATATCCCTTACCTCAAAAGAAGACTGGATACTGGAATAGTGAGGTAGCAGACTTCTCTTCTTCTTTCTCTCGATAATTTCTCTCTATAATAATTGCTCTATAGCTTTAGTGAATTGGTGTAAAATAATGAAGGAATGAGCTTCTATTTATAAGAAAATATAGTTTCGATAATTGCACGTTTTGGGGCTCAAAATATTACAGTATAATACCTTCCTCTTTTCCTTCATTTTAAATTTGGTCCTGTAAGTATTATCAAACTTGCTCCACCTGCCCTAATAGTAAATCATGTGAATCAATAGTAAATCATGTGACTCAATAGTTCTAAACCTGTGAAAATATGAATTACAGTATAGTACCTCCATCTATACCTCCATTTTTAACTTAGTCATGCAAGTATTATCAATCTTGCACCAACTCCCCTAATAGTAAATGAATGTGAATCAATAGTACACACATGTGAACAAATAGTTATAATCATGTGAATCAATAGCAATTATTTGCTCATTTATTCGGTTAATTACCCGATTGGTCAATATAACCTCCAGACATCAATTATTTTTGAAATAAATGTTGATTTTCACTAACACTAATAATTCCAACACAATGGAACTATCAATTTCGTCTTTAATCAACACGAACTTATTCATCATTAATATTATAATTCACAATATTTAACAACCAGGTCATTCCCAGGAAAGAGGAGGCTTTCCGATAAGGATTTCTCCTTATTGGCGCGCAATTAGGTGACCAAACCTCTCATTGACAGAACTTTTAGACATTGTCAATATTGCAAATAATAATATGAATAACTTTGTCGTCTTAATTATTGTTTTAATAATATAAAATATTATGTAGATGATACTGTGATAATAATTGAATCAATAATATGAGAGATATGATGCAGCAATTACTGTAGCAATAATTGAGTATAACTGAATGACTTATCACGTAAGCATCAATAATAAATCTTGTAGCTACTATGCAACCACGCCAGACATCGTACATTTTTACTACCGCGTAGTTCAACAGCTTTTAACGATAACACTTTCACCGTTATTTTTATAAAAGATAATTACGTTGCTTTCTTTACTACGACAATACTTCCATTGTGGGGTCCACCAATGATTGTGCCGTCGTACGGATATTCCCCGATAAAAAGAATATTTCTTGACACAACGAATATTTTATAACAACTTGCATACTTTGCAAAAAAATTTATATATCACCCTTAACTTTAACCTTTTATGAATTTAACCATTTATGAAATAAAATAATAATTATAAGAAAATCGAATACTTTCATTTCATAAAATTCGGGGTCTTACATATATCTGTATATATATAATTGTTGTCAGACATATCCGATGAGCCTGGATTTTACATCACATATATACTTATATATATATATATATATATATATATATATATATATATATATATATATATATTTTTGTCGCCTTCGAGTTTACTTCGTGGCCTTTTACAGCTTTATTTACATTTCGTCCCGCCTGGAGTTTACTTCATGGCGGTTGATCGCTTTTACAACTTTATTTACATTTCGTCCCGCCTGGAGTTTACTTCATGGCGGTTGATAGCATTTACTCCTTTATTTACATTTCTAATCCCCCATGGAGTTGCTTTGTGGTGGTTGATCGTGTCTGTATATATATATATATATATATATAACTGTTTACTGCTTTCCATATAAACTGCAGTATCATGTGAGCCTAGGAATCATATGATCACAGATTCAGTCTACTGAATCTAGATTCGGTTTCTATGGTAGACTTTTTCAACTATAACCAGCTTGTACATTATTTACAGTGTACGAATTTCCTTGGATGGCTATCATGCCCATAAGGAGTTCGGCACTGCTGTATATTATTTTCTCGAAGATGCCTCGTATCTCGAAAATAAAAGTCAACAAGCCGAACATTTTAATAATAAAATGGAAGTATGAAAAGGCCTCAATTTCTATTGAGCAAAGGGTTTGAAAAACCTCTTTTTATAAAACTTCATTGCTATATCTTGCTTAAAACTAAATTTTTCTATAAATTCAAACCATGTGTATATAGGTACGAACGAGGCCTCGCACTACTTTCAAATAATGGCACATTGATCCACAAACACACACACACACATTCATATAACAGTTTCTTTAAAAAGTTGTGGTCAATGTGGCAACACGGATGTCGGGGGGTGCCTAACTCCTTCCCTCCGCATAATCAAGCCCCCGAACCCAAATGACTCTCGGTTTCACAGACCTGTTTAGCAGTGTCATGTCACTGGGTCAATGTGCAAACCTTTTCAGTTGCGTTGGTGCAAGCAGTTTAAAACACCAACTGGCGACTCTTAAAGTCAAATTGTCGACATTACACATGTCGGACCTTTTTCACTTATTTTTTCAAACAAATCTCACATTAACATGAGAACACCAAAGAACAAGTAACGAAAAGGGACATCAAAAAAAATCCCGACGTCGACAGGTGGCGACTCCGCTGGGGATTCCAGTAAGAGGGCTTAAGCCACTATTACAAGCTTTTCAAAACTGTTATTTGCTTGTGTGTGAATGTTGTATTTACATTTATGATGAATGTGTATGAATGCATTTTACTTACTTCACTGCTAAATATCTATATGTGACATTAGTGCTTCGCACATCTCATCATTTTGCATAAATGGTGAGACATGTTGTATGTGAATGTATGTTTTGTGGTTCCTCCACCAGGAGGCTATCCTATCGGTGTTTGATTACTGGACTCATAGGAAGACTAATTCCAACGAGGCTCAGGAAAGGCACCACCCAGATTTGCTCCAGTTAAAAGACCAGATTAATTTCCCGTCAAGTAGATTGCGATGATTTGGGAACCTTCATGCTAAAAAGCCGCGAGAGTAACCCTAAGATAGGTCAACCTCTGATAAACCAAACGCGAAGGAATGTCTCTTCATGCTTTCCATTTTCAATTACTTGTAAAAGCATTTACTTGTAATTTTATTTCATGATCATCTATATGTAATGGAAAATATGAAGAGTGTATACATGACATGTTATCAATTAACAACCATTTTTGCAGGACCATATTCCTAAAATGTGCACATCATGATAACATTTACATTATCACTAAGACTAAACTACATAAGTTTTTGTACGGAAGCAATTGGGCATGTTACCCGCTCAAAATCCAAAAAGGCCACGAGCCTAAAGCCAATCATGTCTTCTTCTGACCAGTCTAATACTGTTTCCCGAGAAGAATTTGACGGATTGAATAAATAAATTACGGATTTGGCTGTTCTCCTGAAAGAATTGCATCAATCTACTCATGGTACGAAGATGCCTACACATACAGAATCCTCTTCACAAGGAGGAGCTCAAGGTTTGGAAAAAACAATTCTAGAACCTCAGTTGGATACAACCAAAAAAGACCCTGAAAACACCCATCTCAAAGGAGATCCAGACACCGGTGACATCAGGAAGAAGGTCCTCCAAATGGAGGAAACTATCCGTGTTCTCAAAGGTATTGGAACACATGGAAGTGTTTCATATGATGACCTTTGCATATTTCCTGGGGTTCTTTATCTAGAGAAATTCATAACCCCTGGTTTTGAAAAGTATGATGGATTAGGGGATCCTTATACACATTTGAAAGCGTTCATTGGAGAACTTGGATCTTACGTGGAAAATGAAAAGATCAGAATGCAGCTGTTCCAAAAGAGTCTGACTATAGAAGTTCGTTCATGGTATACCAGATTAGACAACTCAAAGATCTATAGCTAGGAAGAGCTGGCTCACGCCTTCCTCACTCAATACAATTTTCAATCTCAGATGGCACCTGACCGGTATCAAATTACCAAGGTCAAGAAACAGTCTAATGAGTCATTCAGAGAGTATGCTCAAAGGTGGAGGCGCCTTGCTGCTCAAGTTATTCCTTCCATGACAAAATCAAAAATGGTCATGATTTTTATAGATATACAGGAATCTCCTTTCTATGAGAGAGTTTTAGCCGGTATCGGCAAACAATTCTCTGAAATGATCAAACACGGAGAAATGGCTTAGATGGGATTGAAATCTGGTAAGATTCAAGACCTAGTTGCTCTTAAAGCAGTTGCTGAGCACATCCAGTCCGGATCTTATGGAAATAACCCCGGGAGGGTCCATAAAAAGAAAGAGGAGGATGTTTCCCTGATACTATAAGGACAGAAAGGCAGTCGGAACATGCCTATACAAAGGAGACACTACTCCCCTTTTCAAGCACAGTCTTCAAACCCTCAATTGCCTAAAAGTGGAGAAGTAAAGCGCTCTCGAACGTTCACACCCTTAGGGGACTCGCTCGAGAATATTCATGCACTTCTGAATACTCAGAAGAAAATCACACGTCTTCTTCCACCAGCCAACCCTAATGGGAGGGGTTTTAATGCTACTCGGAAGTGTGCTTATCATGCTGGAGCACCTGGACATGATACTCAAGATTGTTGGGCCTTGAAACACAAGATCCAAAATTTAATAGACAACGGTGAGATCGTGGTCACCAAACTAGATCAACCACATGTGTAAGACAACCCTCTTCCTTGACACAAAGAAGAAGAGGTCAACATGATCAGTTGAAGCACTGGACAGAGTTCCAGTTTTAACGGTGAATCATCCCAGACCATCAAATATGGTGTTGACAAATGGGATTATGCAAAGTTCTAGTTTACTATGGAATGAAAGATGAAAGCTCTTTGCAAACAAATTGAGCAATTGGCAGAACTGGTGACCCATCCGCATCAAGTCACACACCAATTAATCAGACAAGAGCATGCCTATCTCCTTCCTTTTATTATGAATGGTCCACCATCACCTTCAGAAAGAGAAGCTATAGAGGATAAGATTACAAAGAGAGCAAATGCTAAAGCCCGTTAAGATTTTGCCAATCAGAGGGAGTTTACCTATCTGGGCCAACCTATGGAGGAAATATTTCAAATGTTGATCAATGAAGGAAGAATTACATCCCTTCTACCTCCAATCAATCCCCGTTCAAGACGGTTTAACTCCAATGGAGTGTGTCAGTATCATTCTTATTCTCGTGGTCACAACACAGATGAATGCTGGGCACTTCGCCATCTCATTCAAAATCTTATTGACAGTGATGTCCTGCAAATGGCAGACGATGACACTGTGCAACTTGAGGGTGGAGTACATATCCTACCAAATAGAAGGGATCAGTAGCACTTATATCCGCTGAGGATGATGAGACTGTCAAAGCATTTCCCATACAAGCAATTCAACTTAACGGAGCTAACAATCCTTTGAAAGTACCACACCAGAACCAATTTATTTACCTTTTAGACCACAATATCCTGTTGTCAGCTTACACAAAGTTCCATGAAATTATGGAGAAACTGAAGGATCCATGTCTCATACTACTGCTACAGTGTCGAAGGAAAATCCACTATATCTTCCTCAGAGGGTGATGAAGCCCGCCATCAAAGCAAAGGGAAAGATTCCCATGGAGAAGATTGAAAAATTCCTCTACACTACGGGCCATAATGAAGCCAAGGTGGTTTTAAGTTTAAGAAAAGCTCCACATTAGATATCAATACTGGACTTGGTTTTCTCTTCCGAAGATTACCGGAAGATCTTATTGAAGATTTTGGAAGAAGCCTACTTATCGAAATCAGTGGATGTGGAAAAATTTCAACATATGGTTGATCACATTTTCAACAACAATTTGATATCCTTCACTGATGACGACATACCTCCCGGCGGGACCCATCAATCTGCAAGCCATCAGATATTGCGCTTTGTCTTCCGTATATATATGCTTGTCAGTAGTTTTGATAGATGGAGCTTCATCTTTGAATATCTGTCCTTGTGCCACTTTGGTGAAGATGAATGTCAATCTAAAACGGATTCAAAGTAGCCATACAATTATCAAAGCTTTTGATGGATCTCGACGAAATTCCGTCGGAAAGATTGAGCTACCAATTGAGATTGGTCCAAATACATTTAATATATCCTTTCATGTCCTCAGGATAGACTCGGGATATAACCTGCTATTGGGGAGACCATGGATACATATGGCTTGAGTTGTTCCCTCCACACTACATCAACAACTCAAATACATTGTTAACAACAGTCTAGTCACTGTTAACGTTGAGCCGGAATGTCCTGAACAAGGAGATCTGCCAATCATCAGCTTCAACTCAGAAGTTGAGCCGACCAGTTTTCATACCTTGGAAGTGAGTAACACTCAATACCATCCTATTGGAGTACCACTTCCCGTACCTAATATTTCTGTCGAGGTTTTGTCGGCCACGCAAGAAATGATGTCATTGGGTCATCAGCCTGGACAAGGGCTTGGTAAAGATAAGCAGGGTATTAAGCACCCTATTCAAGTGTCCAGTAAAATTGGGACAGCCGGACTAGGCTATTCTGCCAGTTTTAGTCATAGGAATCCTCATAAGCATAAGCAGGTTCCTCAACCTTCCGCCACACGGCAATTTCTTCCATCTGCACCGCATGAGCTCCAGTTAAGGTGCCAGCCCATGTTATAGCTATACTATTTCCCAAACCAATACCATTCAAAGCAAAAGAGGTGCTTATTCCTGATCCCGAAATGGAAGAAAAGGAGATAAAACGTAAATATGACATCTCCTTGATGATGTCAGGTATACGCATAATGTCCATGATGAACATACAAACAGACATACCCCAGACAATGATTGCCCAGATGTCATGGTTATAATTCGAGAGAAGGAGGACAATGACAATCCCTCCATCACTGCAGTCCACCAGGACTTTGCCCTCGACAATTGAAGTAACACTCCATGCATTGGTCGACGAGGGTAAAAACGGGCAGAGAATCCCTCTGCCCTATAGATAACTTTAATTGCTTAATTTTTTATACATATTAGCAGTTATTTTATCTGTACATGCTAACACTTTGTATGATTAAACAGTTTCATATATTAAGTGAAAGCATCTTTTGATTTTAGGACTCTGAATTTAGATGTGTCTGTACTTGCCGATGAGGTGCCTTCTCTCCACAAGGGCTGTAACTTTGATGCAAAGTTGGACTTAGACTTGATGGATATACAAGAGGACATTGAGACACCTCAGGAGATTAAGGAATGGGTCACAGATAAGCCTAAACCCAACCTTGACCAAACCACTTCTTTCAATCTTGGAACCTTAGAAAACCCTAAGCTAATCTAGATTGGTTTAGACCTCACCCCAAACCAACGGAATGACATGGTTGCACTATTAACCCAATTCCAGGATGTGTTTGCATGGTTTCATGAAGACATGGTGGGTTTGTCCACTGACATTGTTCTTCATCGCCTTCCCGTTAAAGAAGAATTCAAGCCAGCTAGGCAGAAGCTCAAGCGATTGAAACCTAAGTGGAGTTTAAAGGTAAAAGAGGAAATTGTGAAACAATTTCAAGCTGGCATTATCATGGTGTCTACATATCCGGAGTGGATATCGAACATTGTTACCATGCCTAAACCAGGAGGAAAGGTGCGAGTTTACGTGGATTACCGGGATTTGAACAAAGCTTGCCTTAAAGAAAGCTTTCCCGTGCCCTTTATCCACATTCTCATTGATAACACTGCTCAATATGGCATGTACTCCTTTGCGGATTGCTTCGCAGGGTACCATCAGATTATGGTCGATGAGGAAGATCGTGAGAAAACTACTTTCATCAGGCCTTGGGGAACCTTTTTCTACAGACGGTTGTCATTCGGCCTCATTAATGCCGGGGCAGCCTACTAGCAAGCTATGATGGCTCTTTTCCACGATTTAATGCATAAAGAAATAGATATCTATGTGGATGACATCATTGTCAAGTCCCGAAAAGAGGAAGACCACTTAGACCATCTCAGAAAGATTTTTAACAAGTTGCGTAAGTACAACATAAAGTTGAATCCATCCAAGTGCGCCTTTGGTGTCAAATCAGGTAAGTTACTAGGTTTCTTAGTCAGCCACAAAGGGATTGAACTGGATCCTACCAAAATCCAGGCCATCAAGGAAATGACCATTCCTCAGACAGAGAAGGAAATACGAGGACTTTTGGGAAGAATTAACTTCATTAGAAGGTTTATTTCTTAACTCACAGCAACCTGTGAGCCCATCTGCAAATTGTTAAGGAAGAACTCCTCCATGAAATGGAACGATGAGTGTCAGAAAGCCTTCCTTATCATTAAAGAGCAGCTGGTTAACGCTCCTATTTTGGTACCACCCAGGGATGATGTTCCCTGTTCATGTACCTGTCCATTAATGACAATGCCATGGGCTTCATGCTGGGTCAAAAAGACGATAGAGGCCAAGAACGAGCTATCTATTACCCCAGTAAAAGATTCAACATCAGTGAACACAAGTACATTCTAATTGAGAAAACTTGTTATGCTTTAGCATGGGCTTCCATGAGGTTACAACATTACCTCCATAGTCACACAACCCATCTCATATCCCACGTGGATCTTCTCAAGTATGTGTTCAGTAAGCCCATATCAATTGTCGATCGTCTGTATGGCGCTTGATCCTACAAAGAATTTGACATCGCTCACATGATGCAAAAGTCTGTCAAAGGTTAAGGAATTGCTAATCAACTGGTCGTCGCATCTGCAGGGGATTACAAACCCTTAGAAACATACTTCCCCGATGAAAGGGTAATGATAGTTCAGCAATATCATCGGTATAATGCATGCCATACATGGAAAATGTATTTTAATGGAGTTGTTAACAAAGAAGGCTTTGGAGCTATTCTAATACCCGGTACGGGGGAGCAGTATCCCGTCACCGTCAAATTACAATTTGTCAGCACCAACAACATAGCAGAGTATGAATGCTGTATCATGGGGCTAAAACTTGCCCGTTCATTGGGCATCAGGCGGTTAACTGTCTTTGTGGATTTCTAATTGGTAATCAAATAATCCACAGGAATATATCAAACCGAAGAATTATATTTGCTGCCTTACCATCGGCAAGTTTTACAGATGGCTTTGAAGTTCAAAGAAATCTCCTTTCTACACATTCCTCGTAATAGGAATGATTTTGCGGATGCACTAGCTATGTTGGCCTCCTTGATTCACATACCTGACAAAGAAAACATGCCAAGCATCACATTTGTTGTGCAAAAGGCCCCAGCTTATGGGAACTATGTTGGAGAAGTATCGGATGAGCTACCTCCCATCCACCACCCTTGGTATCAACATATTAAGGATTATATGCGAGATGGATCTACACCCGCTGAGGCGAGCCTAACTGAGAAGAGGCGGATCCGTCAACTTGCTATAAAATTCTACCTAAGCGGAGATGCACTCTACAAAAGAGATGCATGATTAGGTCTCCTCAGATGTCTGGACAAAACCAATCTCAGAGGCTCATGTATGAGATCCATGGTGGAGTATGTGGCCCACACATGAGCGGCCCCATACTTGTCAAGAAAATTCTTAGAACAAGGCATTATTGGCTTACGCTCAAAGCTGACTATGATGATCACGTCAAGAGATGCTATCAATGCCAAATTCATGGGAATGATATCCACGCCTCTCCAAGGGAACTCCACAATATGAGTTCGCCATGGCCCTTCTCAATGTGGGGAATGGACGTGATCGGGCCCATCGAGCCCAAAGCCAGTAATGGACATCGATTCATATTCACCATGATCGACTACTTCACCAAATGGGTAGAAGCAGCCTCCTTCCCCAGGGTTACTAAAGTAGTCACCATTGCTTTCATCAGAAATAATGTAGTCTGTCGATATGGACAACGAGAGGTCATTGTGTCAGACAATGCTAAGAACCTCAACAACAAAATGATGGAGGAGTTATGCAGTAAATTCCACATCAAATACCTTAACTCCGTCATCTACCATCTAAAGATGAATGGTGTTGTTGAAGCGGCTAATAAAAATATCAAGAAGATCATGCAGAAAATGTCCGCCAATCATAAAGGATGGCCTAACCTCTTGCCTCTGACTTTATTAGCCTATAGAACTTCAATGCATACTTCCACTGGGGCAACCCCCTACTCATTAGCCTATGGGATGGAAGCAGTGCTCCCCATAGAGGTGGAAATAGAATCCCTCAAAGTGTTGATGGATGCTCAGTTGGATGAAGACCAATGGGTACAAGACAGGTATCACCAATTATCTCTAATAGATGAAAGGTGAACCGCGGCTATCTTCCATGGTCAGTTATATCAGCAAAGGATAGCACGATCCTATAATAGAAGAGTCCGGCTATGACAATTCAAATAACATTACTTGGTTTTGAAGAAGATCATTGACAACCAAGATCAATATAAGGGAAAATTAACTCCTAACTGGGAAGGCCCGTTTGTTGTCAAGGAGGTATTGATAGGAGGCGCTCTCAGACTACAGGAAATGGATGGCGATGAATTTCCACAGCTTATCAACTCGGACACAGTGAAATGGTGCTATGTCTAAATTTACCATCAAGCAAACATCCTGGTATTGATCATCCAATCACCAATCATTCCGGTTTTGAACCCTCTCTTTTTACAAATTCTTCTGCCCCTCAGGAAAACACACATTTCAAACCAGCAGCCTGGTTTCACCTCAGTTTAAACTTTTCATACCTGCAGTTTATCCTGAAGACGGGATTAAACTTTTCATACCTGCAGTTTATCTTGAAGACGTGATTAAACTTTTCACGCTTGTAGTTTATCCTGAAGACGGGATTAAACTTTTCACACCTGTAGTTTATCCTGAAGACAGGATTAAACTTTTCTATGCTTGCGCTTTCCTCAAGAAGGCGATTAAACTTTTTCCACACCTACGCTTTGTCCCCATTATGGGATCAAACTTTCTTCTCCCGCAATGACGCCCCCAAAATAGGTCCATTCCATCCAACCCATTCTCGAAATCGCCAAATACATGGTACGTAAATAACTACAACTTTATTATTACAACATATAAATCATGAGTTTAAATACGTATATTGCCATCTGACAATATCCACACGCAAATAAATCCCCATCATAATTATTGATACATTATTTTACAAAAATGGTGAGGACTACTAAACAACTCTCTCTAGAACCTTCATTCCATACCCCACTAGTACTCGCTACATTCTCGCCTCCCGAGAAGAAAAAATGGAACAAAAAGGAAAAGGGTGAGCTCAACTAGCCCAAGAAAGAATATTACGACTAAGATAATATACAACAAATTATCGTTAGTCTTCAACAGGAAAAATCTAATAGAATACAATAGACAACCGCTTTTAAATCAATCTTCGCAGCAATGAAATAATAATTCATTAGAAGAGTACTAAGTAGAGAATGCAAACTACTATCTTCTATATATGAATTTAAAAGTTCATCGTCGATATTTTATCCCCGTAACATCAATCAATATATATCTGAATCAAATATTCATCTTTGCACTACAGTGCCAAAGATATTCATCACCGGGTCATGTTCATCTAAACACTGCTCATCTTTGCACTACGGCCCAAAGATATTAATCACTCGGCCATGTTCATCTCAACACTGCTCATCTTCAGACTACACGCCAAAGATATTCATCAAGAAATCATTCATCTTTGCACTACATGCCAAAGATATTCAATAATATCATCATTTAGGACCGAGGATGATGAAAAATATTTTAAAGAAAACGAATCCAAAGAAAACAAAAGAACAAGTATTAAGGATTCAGATTTTAAACATTTTTCCATGTCCAAAAATACCTCATAAATAATCATAGTGGTGTAAAATTCAAGAATGATCAAAACATGGATACAATCAAAACTAGTATACATAATAGATATTTTGGACAAAAAGAAGAAATTTCATTTTTCTATGAATAAAGGTCGATTCGTGAATAAGACCAGATACGTGAATAAAGGTCGATACGTGAATAGTAACTCCGACACCAAAAGATAGAAATTTCACAAAAAACATCTTCACGCTTTCAAATAATAGAATAGTAATAAGAACTCGTGAATAGAATCTAATAAGAACTCGTGAATAGTAACTCATGAATAAGAACTCATGAATAGTAACCCGACATGAAAAAGTTCCAAATTTGATAAAAATTTCCAACCAATATTTCAAAGATAATGATATCAAGAAATAATATCATTTTTGAATAAAATAACATCCTTTACCTCGAAAGACAAGATTTCTAGTCAAAACACCTTTGACATATAGGCTATGACTTGAACTCAGACCGTATATAATAATACTCAAAGTATACTCAAAATACTCACAAGAATACGCCGATAATATAGAGAGAGAAAACTTCAGCTTCGTGTGATTTTCAATTCTAACCTAAGCACCCTATTTATAGAAAATGCTTAAACACCAAAGTAGAAAATTTAATATAATAATATTATTATTATTTCTACAACTTCCTACGCCCACTCAAGAATCTGAATTCAGCTATTAAAACACATGTGCAAGACCCACACTCAAACCACCAAAAAAACGTTTTTCATATTAAAAATATTTTAAACTTCCAAAAATCAATTATTTCGAGCTTTGGAACTTCAATAATTCATAATAAATAGCCCTTTTATCAGAAAAATTCAATCTCGCGTTTTTATAGGAAATTCAATTCTCTACAACTTTGCGTAAGAAAGTTTTTCCAAATTCCAAATGTAAATTGACCAAATCCATAAACCACGATTTTACAAGCTATAATCAAATTTCTATTAATAATTGTGGTCCACCAACACACAAAATATGTGTTAAACATTTAATGCCACAAAATACTCTTCCTCCTCATATACTCATATATCCCACATTCATTATAAAATATCACCATTAATATATTATTAAAATAATATATTTAAATGAATTATTTTATCGTAAAAAGATAAAATATTAATTTTCAACAATTGTCACATTAAAAATTTTCTCCATCTATATCCACATAAAATCAATATTTTCCTCATCATATAAATCAATAATTAATTATTCACAAATAATATTACAGAATCACAAAGATCGGGCAACCAGCCGCTCCTCAGAAAGAGGGGGCTTCTAATAAGGATCTCTCCTTATCGGCACGCAATTAGGTGACCAAACCTCTCCTTAGATGTAACTTTCTAGACATCGCCAATAATGTTTTCTAATAATATTATTCAGATAATATGAATTATTGTCTCGATAATGGAAAATACCGTAATGACAATTTATCAAACAACAATAATATAAAATATCAACGCAAAGAATTATTGAATCAATAAAATAAAATACCGAATAAGAATTACTATAACAATTATCGAGTAGTGCCTTCACGTAAGAATCAATAATTGGTGCAATACCGTGCGCTACCGCTCAACAACGCCAGATTAGTGTGTTTTAACCACCGGGTATTCCAACAAGATAATCTGTAGAATAACTACGCCAAGTATTTATAAACAACTTATATTTGTCGCTTTTCTTCATCCAATCGCTTTCAAGCATGGGGCCCAACAAAAGATCAAGCTTCGTCAGCATTTAATATTCCCCTACAAAGATTTAATATTCCACGACCAAAACGAATATTCTCCTCACAAATAATGAATATTTTATAACCACTTGCTTATTCAAATATTTGTGATTTTACCCATAACTATCCACATTAATCAAATCAACCCTTACTATTTCAAAATAATAAATAGAGGAAAATAAATTTCATTTATTAATAATTTGGGGTCTTACAACCTCCCTCCTTATAAATTTTGTCCTCGAAATCGACGACGCACTCGTGTGTTTTCAAAAGATGAGAATACCTCGCTTTCATTTCCGCTTCCAACTCCCAAGTCATTTCCTCAATAGCATGGTTTCTCCACAAAAACTTTAACTTGTGGTATAACCCCAGACATAGGACATGTTCTTTCCTATCCAAGATCTTGACAGTACCTCCTCGTGACGTTAAGTCTTCTACTATCTCGTCTGGCTTCTAACTCAATGACGTAGTTCGTCATCCACATATATTTACGTAACATCGATACGTGAAAAACGCATGAACACGCCATCACTACTTGGCGCAAAAATGAGTCTATAGGCCACGCCCCTATTCGATCGAGAATTTCAAATGGATTAATAAATCAAGGTTTGAGCTTTCCTCACCTCACCGATTCTCGCTTTTGAAATAACAACTTCGCACATCTCCTTCTTCAAATTCATCATCTCCGATTGTAGTAGCTTGAATAGCTTTAACTTTTATCGATTAAAGTCGATTATACTCAGATATCATCACGTGGGTACCTAGAGTTTTCATCTCCATCTCTATTATTTGTAAATTATACGAAATTAGTCTTTGACAATATCGTACTCAGATTTGATACGATCTTCTACTCAACACGCCGCCTACCACGCTCGCTTTTTCAGAATGGCATGGTCGTAACATGTGTCGAAATGAGTCTCCTCTCGAGTTCTTCAAGCTCTTCCCACATTCCTCGCTCCATTCAAATTTTGTATCTCTACGAGTCAACTGCGTTAATGGAATAGCGATTCGAGAATATCCTTCAACGAATCTCCGATAATAACCAACTAAGCCTCAGAAAGCTACGATTTCGATTACCGACTTAGGTTGTTCTCAACTCGTGACTCATATCCCAACCTTGATAAGACGCTTACAATGACACCTATCGCTTTACTATCGCATTTAATATGGTGTCCCCTACGAGAGTCCGCTTTCGCATTTCCACAAAGGAAGTCACCAGATAAAGGCTCAGTACCAAATTTATAGTTGAATTTTTAACTCCTCAAGTTCAATAGAGCCATTCGATATGAGATTTTAGAAATGAGTTTTGTAACGGGTTCAAAGTCGATACAAAAAATTTAATATCGTGCTTTGGGAGTAAACCAAGAAATTCTTCAGAAATACGCCAGAAAAATTAATAACAACAGAATATTATTCAAATCGACGTGTCTTTATTCAAATCCATAACATGGACTAAGAAAACTTGACATCCGTAATAAACGAACGACTTCATGGCTTGATATGAAAATGTTTAACTACAATGGTTTGATTGCTTGAATTCAATAACAAAAAGTTGCTTAAGAATATGAAAACTAACAACCTTACGAAAGTAATCAATTTTGCATGATGAGTAGTTAACCTTAAAATCACATCAAAAGCAAATATCTCTATAGAAATAAGGTTAACAGTGTAATGTGATAGTGCCAACCTCGAATCAAGCAAGATTTCTAAACAACGGATGTAATGAAAGTTTCTCCTAACGAGTCTCCATAAATAGGTCAAAGTCTAATTTCTCCGTAGTCAAGTTCAAACGCTGAGCGCAAGCAAGAGAGATAAAAGAATGGGTAGAACCCAGATTCAGTAAGGTATAAACTTCACAAGAATTTATAATTAACTAACCTGCTAACTTCGCTCGTTCCTCGATTTTGACCGGCCACAACAAACGCCTTCCGAATCGCCGACTTTGACTTTTCCGGGACATCCTTTTGAGTCACCATTCCCACCGGATCGGTTTCGATATCTAAATCTCGAGCGATATGTCCTTCTTTCCACAATTATAGCATACCTTAAACTGCTAGGCGCGCTTGGGGTGATATGTCCCTCTTTCCCGCATTTGTAACATACGACCGGTGGTCTTTCTCTCTCCTTGAACCAGCCACATCGGGCGCGACGCCTTCACATATGGTCGTTGTTGAATCTCCTCTTTAAAAATCTCCTCCCGACTCGCTTTTATTTTTTTTCATGGCCACGATTACCACCAGAGTGGTTACCGCTTTTGTTTGTATTCTTCTTTCTCCGCCGGTTATCGTTATTCGATGATCGCTATCTTCTGGTATGATCCTCGGTTATGGTCCCTCGGTTGAACGTACTCGTTATCTCGCTTCTAACAACCGAGCCCTGCTGACAACATCTAAATAGAGAGAAAATTTATGAGAAATGAGATATCGACGTATGCCGGGTTTCAAACCTCTCGTAAACATCCGCGCCATACGCTCCTCATTCTCCACCAAATGAGGTGCAAACTCGATAACTCCGCTAACTTCGCCGCATCGGGACACCGCCATGTTATTCTCGCCCACCTAATAAACTCCACTTCCTTCATATGACGAAATACTTTCGTGGAAGTACTTGTCATTGAACTGCTTTCAAACGCCTCCCACGACACGCCGAAAGGCAATGGATGGTACGCTTCACGATTCCCACCAAGAATCGCCTCGCCATGGAACATAAAAGTAGCGAATGGAACCTTTTCTGTTCTCCGCATCCCAAGACATCGAATATCTTGGTAATTTGTTTGACCCATGTTTCCGCCTTTAATCGGATCCGCTTCCTCCATTCACTCGTGGTCCCAACTTTTTGAACTCGCTTGGCCGTGACCACCCGTGAATTGCTATCATTTCCTCCTCCTATTTTGAACACGAAGTCTCCTCGTCCCGATTTTGCATGAACTGCAAAAAGCTTCTAAACATCCCCTCGCTCATCATCTCGCTCAAAGGTGTTGTTGTTCACAGAGGTACATTGCCAAACTGTCAGCACGCTCTCCTCGCTGGTAAAGACAGTGCATCTCCACTGGCCTCATTTACTCCATCATTAATATTCTCACGACATTCTCAAATACCGCCATAAAATAAGGGTTAATTAAGGAAATCAATATATCACATAATATCCCTATATACTAACTAACTAACTAACAAATAAGCTTAGGTAGGACACACTAGCGAAGGATTTACTCTGCCTCCCTCCTAGTTCTATTCCCCGATCTCCGCCAGAGATCATATCCCTAAGCTCGATACCAACCGCGACGCCCCCAAAATAGGTCCATTCCATCCAACCCATTCTCGAGTCGCCAAATACATGGTACGTAAATAACTACAACTTTATTATTACAACATATAAACCGTGAGTTTAAATACGATATTGCCATCTGATAATATCCACACGCAAATAAATCCCCATCATAATTATTGATACATTATTTTACAAAAATGGTGAGGACTACTAAACAACTCTCTCTAGAACCTTCATTCCATACCCCACTAGTACTTCGCTACATTCTCGCCTCCCGAGAAGAAAAAATGGAACAAAAGGAAAAGGGTGAGCTCAACTAGCCCAAGAAGAATATTACGACTAAGATAATATACAACAAATTATCGTTAGTCTTCAACAGGGAAAAATCTAATAGAATACAATAGACAACTAGTTTTAAATCAATCTTCGCAGCGAAAATAATAATTCATTAGAAGAGTACTTAAGTAGAGAATGCAAACTACTATCTTCTATATATGAATTTAAAAGTTCATCGTCGATATTTTATCCCTGAAACATCAATCAATATATATCTGGAATCAAATATTCATCTTTGCACTTTAGGCCAAAGATATTCATCACCGGGTCATGTTCATCTAAACACTGCTCATCTTTGCACTACGGGCCAAAGATATTAATCACCATCATGTTCATCTCAACACTGCTCATCTTTGCACTACGGCCAAAGATATTCATCAAGAAATCATTCATCTTTGCACTACAGTGCCAAAGATATTCAATAATATCATCATTTAGGACCGAGGATGATGAAAAATATTTTAAAGAAAATGAATCCAAAGAAACAAAAGAACAAGTATTAAGGATTCAGATTTCAAATATTTCATGTCCAAAAATACCTCATAAATAATCATAGTGGTGTAAAATTCAAGAATGATCAAAACATGGATACAATCAAAACTAGTATCCATAATAGATATTTTGGATGAAAAGAAGAAATTTCATTTTTCTAATAATAGTTCCAGATTCGTGAATAAGGCCGTCAGATACGTGAATAAGACCGTAGATACGTGAATAGTAACTCTCGACACCAAAAGATAGAAATTTCACAAAAGCATCATCACGCTTCGTGAATAGTACTTCGAATAGTAACTCATGAATAAGAACTCTCGTGAATAGTAACTCTCGACATGAAAAAGTTCCAAATTTGATAAAAATTTCCAACCAATATTTCAAATAATGATATCAAGAAATAATATCATTTTGAATAAAATAACATCCCTTACCTCGAAAGACAAGATTTCTAGTCAAACACCTGGATATAAGCTATGACTTGAACTTGCACCGTCAGATAGCAATACTCAAAGTATACTCAAAATACTCACAAGAATACGCCGATAATATAGAGAGAGAAAACTTCAGCCGTGTGTGATTTTCAATTCTAACCTAAGCACCCTATTTATAAGAAAATGCTTGAACACCAAAATAGAAAATTTAATATAATAATATATTATTATTTCTACAACTTCCTACGCACACAAGAATCTGAATTCAGCTATTAAAACACATGCAAGACCCACACTCAAATCACCAAAAACGTTTTTCATATTAAAAATATTTTAAACTTCCAAAATCAATTATTTTGAGCTTTGAACTTCAATAATTCATAATAAATAGCCCTTTTATCGTAAAATTCAATCTCACAATTTTTATAGGAAATTCAATTCTCTACAACTTTAGTAAGAAAGTTTTTCCAAATTCCAAATGTAAATTGACCAAATCCATAAACTGACGATTTTATTTATAGGATATAATCAAATTTCTACCAATAATTGGTCCACCAACACACAAAATATGTGTTAAACATTTAATGCCACAAAATACTCTTCCTCCTCATATACTCATATATCCCACATTCATTATAAAAATATCACCGTTAATATATTATTAAAATAATATATTTAAATGAATTATTTTATCGTAAAAAGATAAAATATTAATTTTCAACAATTGTCACATTAAAAATTTTCTCCATCTATATCCACATAAAATCAATATTTTCCTCATCATATAAATCAATAATTAATTATTCACAAATAATATTACAGAATCACAAGATCGGCAACCGTGCCGCTCCTCAGAAAGAGGGGCTTTCCAATAAGGATCTCTCCTTATCGCATGCAAATTAGTGACCAAACCTCTCCTTAGATGTAACTTTCTAGACATTGCCAATAATGTTTTCTAATAATATTATTCAGATAATATAAATTATTGTCTCGATAATGGAAAATACCGTAATGACAATTTATCAAACAACAAAGAATATAAAAATATCAACGCAAAGAATTATTGAATCAATAAAATAAAATACCGAATAAGAATTATCGTAATAATTATCGAGTAGTGCCTTCACGTACGTAAGAATCAATAATTGGTGCAATACCGTGCTACTGCTCAACAACGCCAGATTAGTGTGTTTTAACCAATCCGGGTATTCCAACAAGATAATCTGAATAACTACTGCTGCTATTATTTATAAACAACTTATATTTGTCGCTTTTTTCATCCAATCGCTTTCACATGGGGCCCACAAAAAGATCAAGGCTGTCAGCATTTAATATTCCCTAACAAAGATTTAATATTCCACGACCAAACGAATATTCCCTAAATAATGAATATTTTATAACCACTTGCTTATTCAAATATTTGCGATTTTACCCATAACTATCCACATTAATCAAATCAACCCTTACTATTTCAAAATAATAAATAGAGGAAAATAAATTTCATTTATTAATAATTTAGGGTCTTACATGGTCAAGTCGGAAGAAGTACGACATCGCTATATCACGGGTGAAAAAATATCCATGTCGTCTGAATGTGCCAATCGGTCCCAAGTGTGACATAAACCACACGTACAGCATGACCGAGTTGCCTATGAACACTCCTACTGGATAAGTGCAGCAATATGTGGCTGACCTCAGAGTCTCTACCATAATCATCGGTGGGATGGTGTGACCCTCTCAGAGAGCTCTCACAGCCATAATGACGCCGATGTCCAACTCATCCATATATAGTGGCATGTAGACGTATGACAATACGCACAGTAGTAGTACATCCACTCTGGCCAAACGCCATTGATCCTCCGGTGTGGTGAAATCCCTGGAATGTCGTGCATAACTATCCTCAAAGCCAAATCTGTCAAATAGAAAATGCTGGGATATCACGTGGCCGGATGTAATCTCATCTTGTACCACTCTACGCCTCAATCTGGTGAGGGTCATGAACTATCAACTTATGTCTTTGATCGCCATGTGCACGCAAGGTCTATCCAACAGCAGCATCTTCAACCGTGCATACTCCTCCAAAGTAGGAGTCAACTCTCGGGTCCCGAATCAGAAAACCTCTCTCTCCAGTACCCAATGCTCTAGCATACCAACTATGAACCCTGTGGGAACCTGAAACATCTATAAGGTCATAGTATACTACATCAAATGATCTACAGTTACCTAGTCTGGTGGTGACATACTATCATACCATGAGCGCATACCAGATGCCACCAAAAATGGTGGGGTATGATCAATACGGCTAACTGTCGAAGAAGACATCTGTACGGGCCGTGTCATAAGACCATCCAGGGGTCAATGCTGAATATCTCTGGACATACATACATATGCATAACATAATAACATGCATGATACAATAGATGGCAATATGATATAGGGAATGGAAAACTGTACATAAATTCCTAAGTATATCATCCTCTAATACATCTCTGTATAGCTAAAATACAGGGAAATGGGGCGAAGCTACCCAACATCTCAACAGAGGCCTATCAAAAGATATAGCGAGAATGGGGCAAAGCTACCCAACAGCTAATAGAGGCCTATCAAAAGAGATAACGAGAAATATATAACAGAAGAAGTCAATGGTATCGATGTCTACATCGTCTATCCTGTCCACCTGATGTAACTGCTCCTGAGTTATTGGATCTCTATCTACAGGGATATCAGGCCTATTCAAGATAGGATCTGCACCGACAAAACCATATGGGTCACTTGAGGGGCCAGCGCCAGAGCTGGAAGGATCAAAAGTATCTGCCTCTGAAGGATCTCTAACTAAATACCGGATAAAGAAATTTGCCCAATCCAACTGCCGGGTCAAACTATTAATCTATGTCACATGAGTCGGATCTCTGACACAGGCTAGCCAATCCGTCATCATCACGGATCCTGGAACCATATCCCCCATAGTGTGGCGCGGGTTTGAGCTCTAATGGAATGAGGGAACCACCAATGCTGGAACATCTCTTCAGTGCAGGGGCCCTCTGATAATGTATAACCGTCAATCCCCGATAATGGGATGTCAATGATGGGTGACTATGAAACAGGCTAATAATGCCTGTCAGGAGGCAAGATCGGCATGCGAATCTCTCCTGTAGTGCTCCTAATAGCAAGCTTTCCTAAATAGAGCTCCCATCCTCCATCTGTGAAGAGAGGAATCCTACGGGTGGACATAACATGTTTGACCCCAGTCGGGTACCCATCCTCAAATCCAACACTTAAATGTTTCCCAAAATAGGGAACCCATGTGATGACATCTGCTGTCAATAACTCCAGTTGTAGGCAGCAATGAGTGAAACCCTCAGCTACAGGGACCTCCGCCAGTATGGAATGATGCCATCTCCATCCTTGTGGATAGGTGTCTAAACCTAACATGCTCACAGGATGAAAACATGGAAGCCTCTCATAGGCCCAAAACTGCCAACACAAAGGCAAACATCTGCTGTCAGTCAATGCTCTTAACCTGTACATGGGAAAAGACAAGAGAAATACTCACCAGTAGAAATGGGTAAAATCCTAACCAAGCCTCGGTTAAGCTCTACGATCGCATGTGAATTCCCCTGAGGAAATAGGCAAAGGTGTAGGAACCGAAATCATAATCTCCTATACGGTCCACGTGTCGAGTGGTGCTGATCAAAGCAAAGGACACCGTAGAAGAGTTATCTGCTATGAAGTAGCCCCTAATTATTATCAGGAATAATCGCCGAAGAATGCGGTCCCTGACTATCACATCATCGGGTATAGGCTCACTCAACAGCCCGCTCATAGCATCTACGATCAAAGGACCTGTACGAACAGTCCTGCCCTTAAGCGCCTCCGCCGGAACTGCTAACAAGGATCTGATGGCAGTAGGGGTAATATCCGCCGTGCAAGGCACTGGATCCCCTCCATACCTGTGATAAATCGCTAATCCATCGGCGTCATCATCACCTCACAATCTAATTGAGTCTGGTGAAACCACTGCTCAGATAATGCGCTAAGGTAATCCTAGGGACAGTGATGGGGAAGAATGGAAAAGAACGTCCTGAATCCCCAGCCATGTACAATCTCTCTATAGTCATTATGCAGAGCCTGATACATAAAGTGGATGCTGAACCAGATTCCTCGAGGCTGTGTAAAGCCGGGAACCTACATCAAATGCAGATCAACATCAGAACCCTTTACTCCTCATCAATAGGAAACAACGAAGATTAAGATCTAACTTCATACCTCGTTTGTGTGCAGGTATACTGAAGGATGCCGACTCAAGTCACCCAGAAGTTCTGGGTTCGCCACTTGAATACCTGGAAACTCCCCACGGAGAACACGTGCAGTAGGAGCAGGAACCTCAACCGGTACATCCTCCTCCTCATCCTCGACATCCGGCACTTCAATCCGGATAGGACGAATCACCGCCTCCACCAAACGACGTTGTTGTCTAACAAAAAGCGATCGAGGTACTTCAAAAGCCCTCCTCCTTACACCAGAAGTGGTCCTGCGAGAACTACTCGCCTGATCCGGATCCATAATATCTAGAAAACAAGTCTCTAAATCACCTCAGAAAGGGTGAAGTAAATTCTTACCTGGAGCTTTTCAAAATGCATTTTATGATTACATGCATGCATGCATTGTTTTAACATACATCTATAGTAGAGTTAAAAATGCATGACTACCCAATGCCTAAGTTTTGGAAAAAAATTTGCCATCGCCCCCTTTGTAAATTGGACTATCCACATGCACATAGGCATGACTAGGTGGCCATTCTGTAACAACCCGATATTTTCTATACAAATAAATTAGAAATTTTGCATAATTTTTTTTTTGTATTTATTAAAATAAATATGGGGAATATGTGCCAAGCTAATGTGTATATGTATTTATGTGATAAATAACAATATGAATATTTATAAATAATTTTATTTTAGAATTATTGATCATTATAAATTATATTCTTATCATAATTAATTTTATGGTAGAAATGTTTTATTAATTATTTTCCATGAAAATATAATCATATATTATTTATATAATATATGAAATGATTTTTAGAATTATTATAATAATTATTTTATTATATGAATTTTGTTCAGTTTATTAAGTTAATTATTTTTAACTTAATTAATAATGTTAAGTATGACAGATAAATCACATATGGAATCCAAACCCTAATATTTGGATTTTGATCGAAGCATGAGAATAATAATATAATATTAATTATATTTTGATTTTTCAGTGCTATAAATATGTACTGTATATGTGGACCGATAATGGTTGGTCAATTATGGTGTTATGTGACAAACCCTTGTATTACTGTGTGAAAACCTAATTACAAATTTTTAAAACTAATTTTATTTTATTTTAAACCCTAAATGAAAGCTTCGTAACCTAATTATACATTAGGTGAGACAATTAAATAACCTAAGGGTTATGGTAATAAGAAAAGGTTAGTATTTAATATGTATACTAACTTAAGTGGATAATCTTGTTATTTTAAGTGACTAATATTTTTAAACCTATTTCTAGTAAACCTAATTAGGTTATGAGCTAAAGTCACATGTATAAGTAATTAAATTTCATAAATTTTGGAATGAAAACCATAAATAAATAATTTGAGTAACATATATTAAAATTGTTAGACTATGTTTATTACATGGCGCAAAACAATTAAAGCAGATGCCCAAAAGAAATAAAATGCAAACAAATACTTAGCCCACTTAATTAAGGGTATTTTAGACTTTTGATTAATCAAATTTGTGCATTAAAATAAAAGCAAAATGTAGGAGATATTGGGGCAAGGGGGATCCGCCATATTAGGCCATTTAAGGCAACAAAATTATTCGAATCAAGTTCCTTAATTAGTAACTCTTACATCAAGTACAAGTGTGTCCATCTCCCATTGGTTGAAAATCTACTTAGCACCCTTAATCACATGATTAGGCTTAATTGAAAGAGATAAGGTGAAGCCTTTTATCCAAGAGACAACAAAATTATGGGGGATATTAGTTAAATCACCCATTTCACTTGCTAGACTTTTTCATTTCTCTTATTCTCCTTCTTCTATTTTTCTCCCAAGCTATCAAAATACTAAGAGAGAAAAGAGAGAGAGGGGTTCAGTTTTTAAGAGAGAGAGAGAGAGGAGTGTGCTAGCTTGATTTATGAACCCTAAGGTTATATATTATTTTGGTAAATCAAGGAAGGTTGCAACTAGATCAAGGTATTATCTAATCTTAATCTTCTTCTTCTTTTTTGTGTTATAGCTTGATTTGTTGGGGTTATGAACTAATATTCAAGATACCATAGTTCTACATATCATCATGTATAGAACTAAGTATCTTGAGTGTTAGATCAATGGTTTAGAGGAAGAAAATGAGCATATGTTCTCCTAGGGGTTAAACCCTTGTTTTTCTTCCATGAAATCTTGTGTAACTCAAGTTTTACAACTTGGATTTGTAATCCGTCGAAGGGGGGGGGGGGGGGGGTACTAGATACATGAGTTATCTAGTAAACCCAAGTGGTAGAATATAAATCTAGCAAGTATTGAAGCCATGGGGACTATTTTCCCCAAAACAGTCCACATTGAAAGCTAAAGTTTCAAAACCCTAAAAAGCTACTGTCCCCGTTTTTCTTAGGGTTGTTTCAGACAATTTCGTGTCTTTTAAAAATCTGGAAAAAAACACAAAAGTACCTTAAGAAGTTATCTACGTGTAGGAAAAAGAACGGACATGTTTCGATTTATAGGTTGTGCGTAATGGCTATTTACATAGAGGACTCCTAAATATTAACACCCGAATTTCTCACAGTGTATACACTAGAAAATTCCAACAATTATACAGTATGTTCAGAAATGTTATGAGAGTATACTCTAAAAATGTCAGATTTTTCTGAGCAAAACTCGATTTATGAAAAATGAAGCAATATCCGAGTGTTTTGGGCACTTTAAAATTAGTAAATCACTTTCTAAAATTCTAGAAAAATTTGGGGATCATTGTTGGGTCATATACTGTCCAAATCCAGAAAAGAAGAATTTTTGGAATCAGTTTACTATTTTTCCTAAAAATGATCAAGTTATGAATAAAAGGAAATAAATAGTTAAATGATGTCTTAAATAAGAAAAATATTATTTTAATGTTTGAATACTCCTAATATATAATATTATGACTATTTTAGGGTATTTTGGTAATTTATAATAAGAAATATTATTTATGACCTTTTATGGATATTAAATAAGTGGTTTTGTAAAGGGTGAACAATTAGAATAAATTATTTATTTGATCAAATAAATTATTAAAATGTTATTATGATATTAATAATATTAGAATATGATATTGTTAAGTAAATAAAAATATTAAGATTAAAGCTTCATTAAAATATTATTAAATAATTAATCTTAGATTAAAATATTATTAAAAGATTAATAATATTAAATTAAAGTATTATTGATGATTAAAATATTATTAAGTATATAATAATATTCGAGATTTAATAAAATGTTATTAAAAATGTAATAACATTAGTAAAGGAATAAAATATTATTAAATGATTAATAATATTAGTAAATGAATAAAATATTAATACGTTTGGTAAATGAATAATGGTATTATTAATTGATTAATGATACTAAAGCATAAGTAATATATTATTAAAGTAATATTATTAATGCATTATTAAAATATTTTTAAGAGGTTAAGTATTAAAATATTAATAAGATGTTAATAATATTAAAGTATTAAAAGTATTATTAACTAATAATACTAAGAGGTGAATTAAATATTATCAAGATTAATAATATTAAGGGATTAATAATATTTTAAGTTATACTTAATGACTTTTAATATTTTAAGAAATAGTACATTAATATTTTAATATTAATGGTAATTATTTAAAAATGATTTTAAATGTTTTAAAAATCATTTAAGGACAATATAAATGTTTTAAAAATATTTTGAGTTATTATAAATAACTTTAATATTTTAGCAATGGTTTCATTAATAGTTAAATAAATAATTAAATGATAATAGAATTATTTGATATTCAATCATTTAATAATGATTTAGGTGTTTGAAAATTCGTGATAAATTAATAAATGTTTATTTAAAATAATATAATACGATATTTATAGATATTGAAGTTACGTAATAGAGTCTTAGACTCGATAATTACTCGATAAAGCTATCAAGACAATCGACATATTTCGTAAATTGATCTGACTTAGATATTTTGACCAGATTAATGTTTGTTTGTGATGCAATAACCGTTGAATATATGTGATAATGTGATTAGGTTATGTATCGATCGCGAAATGTAATACTATATGTTATAAGTATATTGTTCTAATAGAACTAATGATCCGATTAATGATAGGTCGTGATATAAAAGATAAAACTAAGTCACAGATTGTAAAGCAAAAAGCGATCAGTAAGTATCCTACCTTTGCATTTTCTTTATTCAATGGATATGAGTAAGAATGTTTCAGAATTATATTATTACTGTACATATTATTAATCCTATATTATATACGCTCATTAATTGTCAACATGTTAATATATGGTAATTCAGATATATATTATGTTCGTTAATTTCTATAAATGGTTATACAAGTGTCCCCACTTGGATAATCATTGCATTTAATCATATGTTGATACACCTTTGTTAATTACCCGTATATATATATGTTGAATTATACATTATTTTTGAATAAGATAAAACCTTATTATTATCCAATCGAATTGCCTTGGTTTGGAACCCCAACAAGTATGAACATCCCTTACACGGGAAAAACTTTTATGCACCAAGGTGGACAGAGTGAACGATAACATCGTTCTTGCATGTAGTATTGATCAATACAGGTACAACGGCCGATCACCCCGCGTCTGTAAGTTATGATTTTACATATGATGAAGTTCTGCTTAACCTTTTCAAAATGAAAACAATGTTCATAAGATGTCCCCTTAACCCTATTTATAGTCAAGACGTAGTTTCAAAAATTTGAAAGAGGGTTGTTATGTTATTATTATCGGTTCGATTACTTCACAACTATTGAATTGTGGTAGAAGAGTAGCATAAAGAAAATATTTAAATTCTTTCAAATTTTATATATATATATATATGTTATTACTTGTTGGGCACTCAAATGCTCATCCTCGCTAATTTAAATATTTTAGCTAAGTGTGAACAACCCAAGGCTCTGCTAAAAACAAGGAAAGGAAAAGGTTGCTAACCAAATGATTTCAATGTTATCTTATGTAATAGTTAAATATTATTAAGACAACATTATATATTTATTATCATTTATTATAAGGAATGATTAAAGGTTACGTACTTGGGAGCTAGACTCTGATAATTATGTAAATTAAGTTTAATATTTATATTATTGTTATTATTATTAGTATTATTCCGCTTATAGAAATGGTATCGTGAAGCACTGAATTCGGTTTTCAAGTACCGGATTCGGGGCTTTACTGTGTTGGTATCGTAGCTTTAGGGTTAGAAACCTTAGGTGGATGTAATTTTAGGCTATAACCTTAGAAACGAGAGAAACGTTAAAAATATAAATAACTAATATAGAGTTTATAAAGAGATGAATCGACTAAATTCATCGTCAAAAAAAAATCAAAGATAACTTATATAAAACTATTATTTGTCATGTGTATATACTATATGCTAATCAGATAATTTATGTGTATAGATGTCCGTGGAAAAGGTTTGTTATATGCTTATATCATGAAGAAGAAGGATCAAATCATATACCCCTAGCTAATATCGGGCCAATAGTGAAATAGAGGCTCACAATGAAAACAACTCGATTTAACGTGGTTATTATAGAAAACGTAGTACCGCATCCTAGATGGTGGAGTCGATGATAGTGATTCAGACACTAATGTCGAAGCTGAACAAGCATCAACAGAGGTGTAGGATCTGAGGAACAAGGTTTCTTTTCTGGAAAAGATGTGGGAAATAGAAACGTTGTTAAATAGTCAACTACGTCAGGCATTAATAGAAACAATAGAAGAACAAGATAAGCTTAAAATCCAAATTGATCAGATGGGAACCACAAGCAACACATCGTGTGCAGCTCCGAGCAAGAAGGGGAAAAGAAAGATAGAAGACCATGACTTAGGAAAATCCGATAAGAAAAAAGGGAAAAGAATATGTTACCTTTGTGGCTATGAGGGACATACCACTCTGTATTATCCTGACTATAAATCAGGAGATTGTTTTATCTATGGGATAGAAGGTCATCAGGCGAAAGGTTGTCCAAGAAAAAGGCGTAGTGAATAGGTAGTATATGTTCTATTGTGTAGGTCTGTTTAATGTTAAGTATGTCTGTGTAATGTAATGTTCCCAACTTGTGGTATTAGTCAAGGTTATAAATCCTGACTTTTGTAGTCACAAAGGGATGAATGATGTTTAAAGCAGTATGTGCTATGCTATGTAAAGTATTCGCTAAATGAAAATGAATCTAAGTTTGAGTAATGAAATGAGTTAATATACTAAACTTATATGATAAGATTTAGAATTTAATGAATAATATATGGTTTTACTTAACCAGATAATGCTGCCAAGACGTCAAACTCGAAACTAAAGGGAAAAAAAGTCTGTTAATAACGTTGAGGGACAACAACAAGCAGACTCGATGCAGCACTTTGCAAACATGGTAGCACAAGCTATGTAGCAAGGAATGCCAGTTGCAGGGAACCAGCCGGACAATTGCTTGGCAAACTTTAAAGATTTCAAGGCTATGGGACCGCCAGAATTCAAAGGGACAACTGACCCTATTGAAGCCCAGACTTGGGTTAAAGAGATTGAAAAAGCATTCTTGGTAGCTAGGGTAGCTGAGGGGCAAAAGACCGCTTTTTCCACCTACATGATGAAGGGTGAGGCAAATTTTTGTGGAAGCTTAATCAAAGAGAAGGTGAGAGGGTGTTGTTACTTGGGATAGGTTTAAGACACTGTTCTTCGAAAACTATTTTTCATCTAGTATGTAGGCTAGAATGGAGGTAAAATTTTTAGAGTTGAAGCAGGAGAATATGACGGTGTTCGAATACACCGCAAAATTCAATGAGTTGGCTAGGTTTACTCCGTATCAAGTTGATACGGAGGCTAGGAAAGCTGATTAAAACTCTGGCTCTACAACAAGGTGGCGGTGTTACAGATCCCTACATTTGTAACACTCATGGAGAAGGCTATTATTGATAAGGAGGGGAGTGAGGCCATGAGCCTCTACAACAAGGAGAGAAAGAAAAAGAGTAAGGTCGAAGGAACTGGGAAGGTGGAAATTAATAGTAGGAGTAACGGTGGTAGTAGCAAAAGGAAGGGAAGCAATTTTGGAAGTTTACAGGTAAAACAAGAAGGAGTTAAGAAGCAAGCTGTGCAGTGTGGAAACTGTGAAAAGAACCACCCTGGAGAATGTTTGAAGGGGAAGTTCATGTGCTACAAATGCGGACATGAAGGTTTTACAAACATGAAGGTCATATCTCTCCCAACTGCCCCAATCCTAGGATGAACAGTGGGTGTTTTCTGTGTGGATCGACTAAGCACAAGGTGAAGGATTGTTCGAAGAGGAGGACGGAGGTAGGGAGTGTGAATACTGGCAAGGGCAGTGGAACTCTAGAAATCACGAGACCAACATCATCCAGCAAGCTAACGAAATCAATAGCAAGGGTCTACAACATGACGGTCCAGGATACCATAGCAGCTGGTGGTGCAATTCCAGGTATTATTCGTATAACTTATATTTTTATGCATGATTTTTATGTATATAGTAAATTATTTTATAAAGAAATTTTGAAGAAGGAATTTGAGTTCATTTAGAAATCAAATTTCTGTTTAATCAGATAGACAAGCTTTACGTGAATATGTTAAAGATCAGTACAATTATTTATGATCAATATCTACTTGAAATGATTGTATATGTTACGTACACTTGTATGTTTAGGTTTTAAAACGGTGATTCTGGGGACCGAATCTTTATAAGGGAGGGTGAATGTAACCACCCGATATTTTCTATACAAATAAATTAGAAATTTTGCGTATAATTGTTTTTTGTATTTATTAAAATAAATATGGGGAATATGTGCCAAGATAATGTGTATATGTATTTATGTGATAAATAAAAATATGAATATTTACAAATAATTTATTTTAGAATTATTGATCATTATAAATTATATTATTATCATAATTAATTTTATAAGAGAAATATTTTATTAATTATTTTCCATGAAAATATAATCATATATTATTTATATAATATATGAAATGATTTTTAATTATTATTATAATAATTATTTTATTATATGAATTTTGTTCGATTATTAAGTTAATTATTTTAACTTAATTAATAATGTTAAGTATGACAAATAAACCAGATATGGAATCCAAACCCTAATTTTTGGATTTTGATTAAGGCATGAGAATAATAATATAATATTAATTATATTTTGATTTTTCAGTGCTATAAATATGTACTGTATATGTGGACCGATAAGGATTGGTCAATTATGGTGTTATGTGACAAACCCTTGTATTACTATGTAAAACCCTAACTACAAATTTTAAAAACTAATTTTATTTTATTTTAAACCCTAAATAAAAGCTTCATAACCTAATTATACATTAGGTGAGACAATTAAATAATCTAAGGATTATGGTAATAAGGAAAGGTTAGTATTTAATATGTACACTAACTTAAGTTGATAATCTTGTTATTTCAAGTGACTAATAATTTTAAACCTATTTCTAGTAAACCTAATTAGGTTATGAGCTAAAGTCACATGTATAAGTAATTATATTTCATAAGTTTGGGAATGGAAACCCTAAATAAACAATTTGGGTAACATATATTAAAATTGTTAGACTATGTTTATTACATGGCCCAAAACAATTAAAGGAGAAGCCCAAAAGAAATAAAATGCAAACCAATACTTAGCCCACTTGATTAAGGGTATTTTAGACTTTTGATTAATCAAATTTGTGCATTAAAATAAAAGCAAAATGGGGGAGATATTGGGGCAAGGGGGACCGGCCATATTAGGCCATTTAAGGCAACAAAATTATGCTAATCAAGTTCCTTAATTAGTAATTCTTACATCAAGTACAAGTGTGTCCATCTCCTATTGGTTGAAAATCTACGTAGCACCCTTAATCACATGATTAGGCTTAATTGAAAGAGATAAGGTGATGCCTTTTATCCAAGAGACAACAAAAGTATGGGGGATATTAGATAAATTACCCATTTCAATTACTAGACTTTTTCATTTCTCTTATTCTCCTTCTTCTATTTTTCTCCCAAGCTAGCAAAATACTAAGAGAGAAAAGAGAGAGAGGGGTTCAGTTTTTAAGAGAGAGAGAGGAGTGTGCTAGCTTGATTTATGCACCCTAAGGTTATATATTATTTTGGTAAATCAAGGAAGGTTTCTACTAGATCAAGGTATAACCTAATCTTCATCTTCTTCTTCTATTTTGTGTTATAGCTTGATTTGTTGGGTATATGAACTAATACTCAAGATACCCTAGTTTCACATATCATCATGTATGGAACTAAGTATCTTGAGTGTTAGATCAAAGGTTTAGAGGAAGAAAATGAGCATATGTTCTCCTAGGGGTTAAACCCTTGTTTTTCTTCCACTAAATCTTGTATAACTCAAGTTTTACAACTTGGATTTGTGATCCGTCGAAGGGGGGTGTAAGATACATGAGTTATCTAGTAAATCCAAGTGGTAGAACATAAATCTAGCAAGTATTGAAGCCATGGGGGCTATTTTCCCCAAAACAGTCCACATTAAAAGCTAAAGTTTCAAAACCCTAAAAAGCTACTGTCCCCATTTTTCTCAGGGCAGTTTTGGACAGTTTCATGTCTTTTAAAAATCTGGGAAAAACACAAAAGTACCTTAAGAAGTTATCTACGTGAAGGAAAAAGAACAGACATGTTTCGATTTATAGGTTGTGTGTAATGACTATTTACGTATAGGACTCCTAAATATTAACACCCGAATTTCTCACAGTGTATACACTAGAAAATTCCAACAATTTTATAGTATGTTCATATATATTATGAGAGTATACCATGAAAATGTCAGATTTTTCTGAGCAAAACTCGATTTATGGAAAATGAAGTAAGATCCGAGTGTTTTGGGCACTTTAAAATTAGTAAATCACTTTCTAAAATTCCGTAAAAATTTGGGGATCATTGTTGGGTCATATACCTGTCCAAATCCGTAAAAAGAAGAATTTTTGGAATCGGGTTTGCTATTTTTCCTAAAAATGATGAAGTTATGAATAAAAGGAAATAAATAGTTAAATGATGTCTTAAATAAGAAAAATGTGATTTGAATGCTTGAAAACTCCTAATATATAATATTATGACTATTTTAGGGCATTTTGGTAATTTAAAATAAGAAATATTATTTATGACCTTTTATGGATATTAAATAAGTGGTTTTATAAAGGGTGAACAATTAGAATAAATTATTTATTTGATCAAACAAATTATTAAAATGTTATTATGATAATAATAATATTAGAATGTGATATTGTTAAGTAAATAAAAATATTAAGATTAAAGCTTCATTAAAATATTATTAAATAATTAATCTTAGATTAAAATATTATTAAAAGATTAATAATATTAAATTAAAGTATTATTGGTATACAACACCCATCTTGAGTCGCCAAATACATGGTACAAAATATAAATACAAACTTAATTATACAAACGTCGTGTAATATACGATAAAACATAGCTGAGAGTTTAAACAGGAATATTGCCTTCTAAACAATATCCACTCTCAAATCGAGTCCTCATTACATTTATTGTCACACTATTTTATAGAATAGTGAGGACTACTATAAAACCATCTCGGACCATCACTCTGTTCCCCGACTAGTCTCGGCTACGTTCTTATTTCCTGAAGAGAACAATGAAAGCAAAAGGGTGAGCTCAACTAGCCTAGTAAAAAATATTATGACTAAGATAATGCAGGTTAAATTATCATTAGCCTTCATCAATGTTAAACTGATAAAATACAATAGACATCAAGTTTAACTACAGAGGAATAAGCAATCCATTAGAAGAGTCAAGTTGAGCATGATATCTACTATCTTTTATTATTTAAAATGTTTTCATCAATTTTTATCGCTGAGACTCAGCTTAATAAATAAACCACATCATCGAGTCATCCCTGCACTACGAGCCAAGGATATTCATTAAATCATCAATGGTCATGACTTTACCGAATAATCCATGGTTATAATCATACCAAAAACTGTCCATCAATGCACTACAGGCCACTGAGGACTTTTACCACATCATTTATAGCATTACAGGTCATGATTATACCGAATGATCCCTAGTCATAATCATACCAAGTCCATCTAGGCACGTAAGCCAAAGATGACTTTCATCACAATATAAGCATGGTGATGATGTCAATGACATAATAATTCAATAAAACAAGTTCAAGAATAAATTTTAAAGAATTAAAAGTTAATTTATCCTAAAATCAATTGCGTCCAAATTGTCAACATGATATTGCTTTGTGGAGTAAAATTCAAGAATGCTCAGAAGAATATTTCCATGAAAAGATACTGGATGAAGCACAAATAGTATGGATATTCCACTACTTTCATGGAGTATAGAAGCCAAAACTTTAACCAACTGAGTATAATAGAATATATGAAACCGCAAATGGATTTTTGCCCGCCATGCGGTAATCCACGTAGACAGATCATTTCCATAATTTAATAAGGAATGAATACGAAGGATCATTCACCATGCATGCGGTAATCCACATAAACTGGTTATTCCAACAGAATAATAAAGAATGAAATAACAGAAGAATTCATTAGGCATGCGATAGACCGCACAGACAGGTTATTCCCAATATAATAATAAAGAATGGAACCAATTCATGCCATTAATTCGCATGCATGTGATATTCCAATAGAATAATAAGGAATGGAACCAGATCATACGTAATCGCATGCATGTGATGTTCCAATGTAATAATAAAGAATGGAGCCAAGTCATGTAATTCGCATGATGAGATGTTCCAAATGTAATAATAAAGAATGGAATAACAATAGAATTCACCGTGCATGCGATAGAATCAAGCATGCATGTGTTATTCTAGTAGAATAATAAAGATTGGAATAACAGAAAAATTTCACCATGTATGCGGTACTTCGCATAGACAAGTTATTCCAACATAATAATAAAGAATGGAATAACAACTCTTACAAGTATTGAAAGAAAATAACTCTCTTCATGAATACGAAAGAATAATACCCGTTACCTTAGAAGAAGAGTGGATACTAGAATAGTGAGGTAGTAGACTTCTCTTCTTCTTTCTCTCTATAATTTCTCTATAGCTTTAGTGAATTGGTGAAAAATGAAGGAAGAATGAGCTTCTATTTATAGGAAAATATAGTTTCGATAATTGCACATTTTGGGGCTCAAAATATTACAATATAATACCTTCCACTTTTTCTTAATTTTTAATTTAGTCCTGCAAGTATTATCAAACTTGCACCACCTCCCCTAATAGTAAATAATGTGAATCAATAGTTCAATCATGTGAATCAATAGTTCAATCATGTGAATCAATAGTTATAATCATGTGAAAATACGAATTATAGTATAGTACCTCCATCTATATCTCCATTTTTAACTTAGTCATGCAAGTATTATCAATCTTGCACCAACTCCCCTAATAGTACAAGAATGTAAATCAATAGTACACACATGTGAACAAATAGTTATAATCATGTGAATTAATAGCAATTAATTGCTCATTTATCCGATTAATTACCCGACTAATCTGTAAAACTTCCAGACATCAATTAATATCGAAATAAATGTCGATTTCCACTAACACTAATAATTCCAACACAATGGAACTATCAATTTCATCTTTAATCAACACAAACTTATTCATCATAAATATTATAACTCACAATATTTAACAACCAGGTCATTCCCATGAAAGAGTGGGCTTTCTGATAAGGATTTCTCCTTATTGGCGCGCAATTAGATGACCAAACCTCTCCTTGACAGAACTTCTAGACATTGTATATATTGCAATTTAATAATATGAATAACTTTGTCGTCTCAATTATTGATTTAATAATATAACATATTATGCAGATGATACTGTGACAATAATTGAATCAATAATATGAGAGATATGATGTAACAATTACTGTAGCAATAATTGAATATAACTGAGTGACTTTTCACGTAAGCATCAACAATCAATACTGTGTGCTACTATGACGAATATCATGATACATTTTGGTACTCCCAGGATGGATTGCAAATGGTGTGTTGTGCGCCTCCATCATGATATTATACTTTAAATCAGGGTCGTTAGGAACACAAAGTCCGAGTTGACTCAAGTATTCCTTCTTCATCGATTCTTGCTTCCTAATATAGCACCTTCTTGCACTTTCTTCCTCATACGCATCGGCTCCAGTGTCCGTAGCTTGAGCGACTTTAACTTTATCGATTAAAGTCGCCTCTACTCAGATATTCGCTATCATCACATGCGTCCCCAGAGTCTTTAACTCTATCTCCATCCTTTGCAAGTCATACAAATGGGCCTTTGCGTTGACAATAACGCACTCGTTTCAGCATATGATCTTCTACTCAATGCGTCACCTACCACATTCGCTTTTCGGATGGTATTGGATGGTATGATCATAATCTTTCAATGATTCAAGCCAACGTCGTTGTCGCATGTTGAGTTCCTTTTGAGTGAAGAAATATTTGAGGCTTTTATGATCCGTAAAGATTTCCACTTTCTCCCCATACAAGTAATGCCTCCAAATTTTAAGTGCAAAGATAACAACCGCTTAACTCCTGCATCATGAGTAGGATAATTCCTCTCATATTCTTTAAGTTGTCGCGAGGCATAGGCTATAACGTTCCATGTTGCATGAGAACACATCCCAACCTTTTGCTTCAAGCATCATCAGAGATGACAAATCCTCCGAGCCGATGGTATGGTATTAACGAGCAGTCTTTGAAATAAGTCTCCTCTTGAGTTCTTGAAAACTCTTCTCACATTCTTTGCTCCAACCGAACTTTGTATCTTTTTCGAGTCACCGAAATCGATGGAGTAGCGATTCGAGAAAATCCTTCCACGAATCTCCGATAATAACTAGCTAAACCGAGAAAGCTACGACTTTGGTCATCGATTTAGGTTGTTCCCACTTTGAATAACTTCAATCTTTCTTTGGTCAATGATATTCCTCGACTTGATACCACGTGCCCAAGGAATGCTACTTCTTCAAGCCAAACTCGCATTTCTTCAACTTGCATAAAGCTTATATTCACGAAGCTTTTGGAGTGTCACCTCAAGTGTTGCTCATGATCTTCACGCGCTTTTGGAATAAATAAGCATGTCATCAATAAAGACGACCACAAAGTGATCTAAATATTCCTCAATACTTTGGTTCATCATATCCATGAAGGCAAAGAGGAGAATTAGTCAATCCAAAGGACATGACTAGGAATTCATAATGCCCGTCATCGAGTTCCTCGAAAGCCTTCTTTGGAATGTCGGTGGTTCTAATCTTCAATTGGTGATATCCTAACGAATATCTATCTTTGAAAAGAATTTGGCTCCTTGCAATCGGGTCAAACAGTCATCAATACGTGGCAATGGATACCTATTTTGATGGTGACATGATTCAACTCCCGATAATTAATACAAAGTCTCATACTCCCATCTTTCTTCTTCACGAATAGAATGCAGAGAGCACCCCAAGGAGAAGTACTAGGGACGAATAAAGCCAATGTCTAACAATTCTCAGTAGTTGGGTCTTTAACTCCTCGAAGTTCAATAGAGTAATTCGATATGGGCTTTGGAAATAGGTTTTGTACCGTGTTCAAGGTCGATACAAAATTCAATTTCACGCCTCGGTAGGCCGTGAAGTTCTTCTTGGGATTACGTCAGAAATTTATTAACAATAGAAATATCGCTCAAAATCGACGATTTTTTGTTTAAATCATACATGAGCTAAGAAAGCTTGACATCCGCTTTTTCAATAAACGAATAGCTTTATGGCTTGAGATGACCGTGATTGATTTTAATGGTTTGGTCGTTTGAATTTGCATAATAGGTTGATTAGGAATATGAAAGCTAACAACCTTACGAAAATAATCAATTTTTGCATGATAAGTAGTTAACCAATCAATCCCTAGAATCACGCCAAATGCAAGTATTTTTAATGAAATAAGATCGACGGAGTAATGTGAGGGTACCGATTTGAACCAAACAAGACTTATAAACAAAGTGGATGTAATGAAGGTTTCTCCCAACGGAGTTTCCACAGATAAGTCAAAGTCTAATTTCTCCTGAGTCAAATTTAATCGATGAACGCAAGTAGAGAAATAAAAGAATGGGTAGAACCGGTTATCAAATAAAGTATAGACTTCATTAGAGTTTATGATAAGCTTACCCGTGATGACCTCATTCGGGTTCCTTGCTCTCTCGGGAGGTCACAACAAACGCCTCCCTCAGACTACCTGGGTTTTGACTTTTCTCGGACTACCTTTGGTGCCTCCATCCTAGTTGAATTTGTCTTCTGAACGACAAAAATCGAGCTAAGTGACCTTATCTTCCACAATTATAACATGCTTTGGACGGCATAGCGCAGTTTGGACTTATGTGTCCCTCTCCTCCGCATTTGAAGCATATGATAAGTGGTCTTTCTCCTTCCTTAACAACGAAAAGTTGGTCTTGACGCCTTTCCATCATTGTTGAATCTCCGCTTTCTTGAAATGTCCATTCTTATTGTTTTGGCCCGATTACCACCGGCGTGGTTACCATATCCGCCTATTGATTCCCTCCACGCTTGTTGTCACCGCTTCGATGACTACTCTCAATGGTATTATAATTTTGCCGGCTGCTCTCTTTTAGTTGCGTTGACTCGTTATCGCGCTCCACTAATCGAGCCCTATTTACAACATCCGAATACAAACACAGCTTTATGAGAAATAAGATGTTGACGATCTCCGACTTCAAACCTCTTAAAAACATTCGCGCCATTCTTTCTTCATTATCCACCAAGGGGACGCAAATCGTGATAACTCGCAAATTTTGCCTCGTATTGCGATACGGCCATATTTTTTTGTTCCAACTTGATAAACTCCACCTCCTTCATGTGGCGAATACTTTCGTGAAAGTATTTGTCGTTGAATGACTCTGGAACTTCTCCCAAGATATCTTCAAAGACAAAGAAGTTGAGTACATTTCACCGATTCCCACCAAGAATTTGCCTCCGCAAGCAACATAAAGGCGGCGAAGGGAACCTTTGCTCCTGAGCATCCCAAGACATCAAATATCTTGGTAATCTGCTTTATCCATGCTTCCGCCGAAGTGGTTTTGGCTCTCCTTAAACTCCCGGTGTCCCAGGCTCCTTGAATTGTTTAGCGGTGACCGCCGAGAGTTTTCAAGTGTTTCCACCTACGTTTTGGATGAGTCGCTCTCTTCATCATTGCCGCATAAATTGCGTATAAAGCCTCCGAACATTTGATCATTCATCATTTGGTCAGTGTTGTTGTTTTCATGAGGATTGTCGCCTTCCTGATGCACATTATCCTGATTATTGATATGTGGCGAATCAACGATCGCATGTGCTCCATTGCTATTCTCAACATTCTCAGATGTCATTTTCAGATACTGCCACAAAACAAAAGGTTAATTGACATGTAACAAATTATCCCTATATTCTGACAGACCAATAAAATAGCACATAAACTTAGGTAGGTCATACTAGTGAAAGTATTCCCCATCTCTCCCCTTCTAGTACTATTCTCATATCTTAGCCAGGGATCATATCCCTAAGCTCTGATACCAACTGTGACGCCCCAAAAATTAGGTATACATCACCAATCTTGGGTATTCAGATACATGGTACAGAATTTAAATACAACTTACTAATATAATTGTCGTGTACAATACGACATAAACTGTGAGTTTGAATACAAATATTATCTACTAGATATTATACAAACTCAAAAGGAGTCCTCATTACAATTATTATCACACTATTTCACAGAATAGTGAGGACTACTAATGCTATCCTCTGGACCAATACTCCGTTCCCCGACTCGTCCCAGCTATGTTCTCATTTCCTGAAGAGAACAGTGAAAGAAAGGGTGAGCTCAACTAGCCCAGTAAGAAATATTATGACTAAGATAATGCAGAATAAATTATCATTAGCCTTCAACAGTGTTAAACTGATAAAATATAATAAACATCAAGTTTAATCTGCGCAATGAACAAGCAATCCATTAAAAGAGTCAAGTAGAAAATAAAATCTACTATCTTTTATGATTTAAAAGGTTTTTCATCACTCATATAGTTTGAGACTCAAACTTTAATAAATAATCCACATCATCGAATCACCCCTCGCACTACGACCAAGGATATTCTTTAGTATCACGACCATAATTATTCATGCACTCACGGGCCAAGAATAGTTGTGTATTCATTAATGGGTCATGATCATGCCAACAATCGGTCCATCAATGCACTACTACTACTTATCGAGGATTTTTACCACATCATCTCGTAACATTACGGTCGATTACAATCAATAGTCTCTGGTCATAATCATACCAAGTCCATCTATGCACTACACACCACAGATGACTTTAAAAAAAATATAAATATGAGGATGATGACAATGATATAAGAATTCAATAAAACAAGTTCAAGAATTATTTTATCCAGGAATTATTAACGTCCAAATTGTCAACATGATACTGTTTTGTAGAGTAAAATTCAAGAATGATCGAAGAATATTTCCATGAAAAGATCTTTGGATGAAACGCAAGTATCAAGGATATTCTACTAATTTCATGGAGTATAGAAGTCAAAGTTTTAACCAACCGGGTATAATAAAGAATGGAATAACAAAAGAAATCACCATGCATGCGGTGATTGCGATAAACAAAGTTATTCCAACGTAATAATAACAACGGAACCAAGTCGTGAAATTCACACCGACGGGATGTTCCAATGTAATAATAAAGATGGAACTGCATCCCGTGTAAAACACACGATAGGATATTCCAATGTAATGATAAAGACGGAACCAGTCCTGTAAAAACACACAAACAGATGTTCCAATGTAATAATAAAGACGAACCAGTGTCCGTGTAAAACACACAAACAGGATGTTCCAATGTAATAATAATAAAGATTTTAAATCGTGTCCTGTAAAACACATGCATGTGATGTTCCAATGTAATAATAGAAGAATGTCACCAAGTATAGGGTAAACCACGATATAAAAGTTATTCCAATGTAATAATAATAAACAATGGAATAACAACAGTTCTTTCATGAATAAGAAAGAATAACACCCTTACGAGTACAACAAATAATATTCCTACCTTAGAAGAACCTGAATATTGGCAAGTGAAGTAGCGTATACTTTTCTTCTTTTTCTCTATAGTTTCTCTCTCTCTGAGTTTCAAAGAATTAAGTAAGAAAATAATGAAGGAATGAGCTTCTATTTATAGGAAAATAGAATGCATAGTAATTAATCCATGAACTATCCGTATTGATTTACTTTAATCGACGGTCCATATTTAAAGCAAAATCTTTTAAATAAAATATAATATATTCTATTTATATAAAACATTTTTACTATGCAAACACTATGCAACACTATGCAAAACACTATGCATAATAAAATATAATATATTTTATTTATAGAATAACTTTAATAAAGTATTCATTTTATATAAAAGATGTTTCGCTTTTATTACGTTAATAATACGAATAAAACAAAATGTCATTATCGCTATAATAATTCATATTATTAATCGACAATAATGGAATCAAACCGAGTGACTTCTCATATAAGCATCAATAATCAATACTGCATGTTACTATGCAACCACACACGACATCGTATTTTTACTATCGAGTAGTTCAACAAAGATCAACCAGTAAAACTTCCGCCGTTATTTCAATAAAATATTTTTGTAGTTTTCTCAATCCGACAATAATTCTGTTGTGGGGTCCACCAATGATTGAGCCGTTGTACGAATATTCCCTGCTAAATCGAATATTCCCCGACCAATCGAATAATATAACTACTTGCATACTTTGCAAAATTTATAAATATTACCCACAACTATAACATTATATCAAATTTATTCCATAATATTCAAAAATAATATTTATAGAAAATTCATCTTTATTTATAAAAGCTGGGGTCTTACACTATCCTTCTACAACAAGTCAATAGTTGTGAAGTAATCTGTACCAAGGATAATAATAACATAACAACCCTCTTTCAAAATTTTGAAATTGCATATTAACTATATATGGGGTTTATGTGACATACTATGAACATTATTTTCATTTTCGAAAGGGTTAAACAGAAATTCATCTGCAAATCGTCATTACTTACTTACTTACACGGGGTGATCAAATTTGCTGGTTGTGCCTGCGCATCGATCAATACTACATTTCAAGAACGATATTATCATTCACTATGTCCGCCTTGGGTGCATAAAAGTTTTTCCCATGTACGAGATATTCATACCGCTTGGGGTTCCAAACCAAAGGTTTTATATTGTTCAACAATAATACATAATTCAACATATATATATATATATATATATATATATATATATATATATATATATAGTAATTGACAAAGGTGTATCAACATGTGATTAAATATAATGATTATCCAAGTGGGGACACTTGATAACCATTTATAGAAATTAATGAATGTAATATATATATCCAAATTATCATATACTAACATGTTGATAATCAATGGGCGTATATAATATATGGTTAATAACATGTATAGTAATAATATAATTCTGAAACATTCTTACACATGTCCATTGCATAAAGAAAATGCAAAGGTAGGATACTTGCCTGATACGCTGCTTATAATTTCTCAACTTAGTTTTATCTTTTATGAAACCACCTATTAGTAATAAGATCATTTTACTTATTAGAACTATATCATATCACATAATACTGCTTATTGCAGTCAGCACATTCCTAATCACATTGTCACATAGGTTCAACAGTCATTGGATCACAAACAAACACATAACTAATCAAATTATCTAAGTCTAGATCAATTTCTGAAACACGTCGGTCTACCGACAGCTTTATCGGGTAATTATCGAGTCTAAGACTCTAATCTGTATCTTAATATCCGTAAGTATCATTCCTAATAATTTTAAAATAATTATTATAACCTATCATAAATTTTCAAACACAAGAATCATTATTAAATGATTTAAATATTAACAATTCTAACATCATTAATATTAAACTATCAATAAAACCATTGCCAAAATATTAAAGTTATGTATAATAACTCAAAATATTTTTAAGACATTTATATTACCCTTAAATGATTTTTAAAACCTTTAAAATCATTTTTAAATATTTACCATTAATATTTAAATATTAATATACTATTTATCTAAATATTAAAAGTTATTAATTATAACTTAAAATATTTTTAATTCACTTATATCCCTTTTAAATGATTTTTAAATTAATAAAACCATTTTTAAACTATTTATTTAACATAATTATTAAATATCATTATTATTAAATTATTAATGAAATTATCCTTTAAATATTAAAAGTTATATTTATAACTTAAAATATCTTTAAACATTTTATTTTCATTTAAAATGATTTTTATAATATTAAAATCATTTTAAACTAATTTATTTAATATAAATATTAAATAACTCAAATATCATTAATAATCATTTATTAATGAATTTTACCTTTAAATATTAAAAGTTATATTTTATAACTTAAAATATCTTTAAATACCTTATTATTATTTAAAATGATTTTTAATATAATAAAATCATTTTTAATTTATTTATTTAATTCATTTATTAAATAACTTAATTATCATTAATCTTAATTTATTAATGAAAATTATTACATAATATTAAAAGTCATTAAAATAACTTAAAATATTTTTTATATCATAACATAATTTTAAATGATTTTTCAAATATTAAAATCATTTTTAAATTATTTATTTAATATTATAATTAAATACTTTTAATATTCCAAAAATATTAAATATTTATGAAATATATTTAAAATAATTAAAATATAATTTTTGACATTAAAATAATTTTTAATAATTTATTTTGTATTTTTCGTAATTAAAACTAATTAATACTAATTATTTAAGAAAAATATAATTTTTATTAAAATCGTCATAAAGACCACCTATAGCTTACGTAACCATTAAGCTATAGGTGTTCTTCATGTTCTCGCTAAACCCGTAAATGCATAGCCAAGAATCCATCGAGCTAACATTAAAATCGCAGTGATGTGATACCGAGTCTATTGTTGATCCGATCGCGTAGTGTTAATGCAATACTACAAATTCCAATAACAAACATGACCAAAAAAGCATAACATAATAGAGATCTGGAGCTCTTGAACAAGTTATCAGAGTCGTTCTTCATTTCTGGGTTTGCCCGTAAATGAAGAAACGCCGATCATTCATCTTCGGACCACCACTACGTGAAAATCGTGTACTATTTTTTGTGATCTATAAACTTCAGTGTAGTAGCCAAAGATGTAACACTAAAGATCTATTACAAAACATAAGTAAAACATCAACAAATCAACCAAATCCTTTGCCGGTAAAACCTTGTCACCATCACGCTCAAATGTTTTCCGGGTTACCCGTAAAATAGAAAATATTTTGACTAGTCGGTTTGACCCCTATCAAAAATCCATACATTTATCGCTTAGGTGATATCAAGGCATGATATTGAAGTACAAACAACCTACTACAACCTAGATTCAAAGAACCAACATAAATTAACATTATACAGAAGATCTAATGGGCCAAAAGTGTTGTCAGATTGTCAAGCGCTTCGGGTTACCCGTAAACGCCTAAATACGGCTTCGTCAACGGCTTTTTAACCGTAAATAATAAGAATCTAGACCATTTTTAAGCTTGATTCTTGATGCAGATTAAAGACCATAATACAGGCTACCAATAACAACTTAAAAACAACTAAAACCATGATCGAGCAAGGATCTATGGCCACTGACATTTGTTGTCAGACCACAATTTTCTTTTTTTCCCAGATTTTTGAAAATCAACGATTTGAAGACTTAGATGTTATAGATCTGTATACTACCAACCCAGATCATCAAAATAGACTTTAAACAACACAATACAACATCAAATCATATCATCTAACAATAAATCATGGTCAGACTTTCAAATAGGGTGTTATACCTTTAAATGAATTTTTTTTTTGATTTTTGGCCACTGATTTGATAAGTGTGATCGTGGGGCTTGGTTTATGACTGATATAGCTTGATATTTTCAGAGGTGTGGGGCTTGAGAGAGTTAGTTTGAGTGTTGTGCAAAAATGGCTAGCAAAATGACTTTCTCTCTCCCTCAATCTATTTATAGAACATAAGATGCATGAATTGAATGATTACAAGGCTTGTTGCTGTCAATTTTGTGTCACGTGGAGTTGTTAGAGTTAGTCACCAACTCTCCCTAATTGTCAAAACCTATTATAGCTTCAATAATACAACTAGGGGCAAAATGGTCAATTGGTAAATCATTTTAATGGCATTTTTGTAACTTGCCAAACCCTTAGGGTTTGACCCTTAGGGTTTAACCCTAAGGTTTAGCACATAGCATAAATGAGATTTAGCAACTAGGGTTTGTAAAGAAATAAAATTATTTTAGTTTCTAAAATTTGAAAATTAAGATTTGTTAATTAGATTAAGTTAGTAATTATATTATACATGAACATTAGGGTTTAGTACCACTAATCATACTTAACCTTGCCAAAATAGCAATTAGGGTTTAAGATTTTAATAATTAGGGTTATAAATTATAATTAGGGTTTTCTAATTATCAAATTAGGGTTCTAGGTTTTAGGGTTTTAATTTACTAATTAGATTTACCTTAATTAGCAATTAAAGTCTATCGTACGTGTTATTAATCACAGTAACACAATTTCTGACAGATTAAAATCTCCGGTTTAGGTTTCCAATTAGGGTTTCTAATTTCTGAAATTAGGGTTTTCATTCACAATTATGGTTTTTCATAATAATAAATCTCGACCAACAATACCAATCGTATAACACATAATACAGTGTCTTGACAGACTTTTCACGTCTCATTTGACTTCAGAATTAGGGTTTAACAGTAATACAAGGGTTTTGTTCATAACACAACATAATTGACCAACTGTCAATAGTACGTACATACAGTACATATTTATAGCACTAAAAAATCAAAATATATTTAATATTATAATATTATTCTCATACCTTGATCAAAACCCAGAATTAGGGTTTGGATTCCATATTTGATTTATCTATCATAATTATCCTTATTCAATAAGTTAAAATAATTAACTTAATAATATGCACAAAATTCATATAATAAAATAATTATTATAATTATTCTAAAATCATTTCATATATTATTTAAACAATATATACTTATATTTTCATGGAAAATAATTAATAAAACATTTCTAATATAAAATTAATTATTATAAGAATATCATTTATAATAATCAATATTTCTAAAATAAAATTATCTATAATAATTAATGTAATAAATAAATTTTATTTATCGCATATATAAACATATACATATTACCTTGGCATATATCACCCATATTTATTTTAAATAAATAAAAAAAAATTATAAGCAAAATTTATGATTTATTTATATAGAAAATAGTTGGTTGTCACATTCACCCACCCTTATAAAGATTCCGTCCCCGAAATCACCACTTTAAAACCCATACATACAAGAGTATATAGAATACACAATCATTGCAAGTAGATCTTAATCATAAATGATCGTACTGATCTTTAACTGTCACATAAAGCTTGTCTTTCTGATTAAACAAAAATTTGATTTCTAAAAGAACTCAAATTCATCCTTCAAATTTTATTTATAAAATAATTTAGTATATATAGGAAAATCATAAATACAAAAATAAAAGTTAATCAAATATTACCTGGAATTGCATTGCTAGCTGCCACCGTGTCCTGGACCGTCATGTTGAAAATTCTTGATGTTGGGTTTGTTGGCTTGCTTGATGATGTCGGTCCCGTGATTGCTAACGTCCTGCTGCCCTTGCTAGTATTCACACTACCTGCCTCAACCCTCCTTTTCAGATAATCCTTCACCTTGTGTTCTATTGACCCGCAAATAAAACAACCACTGTTCATTCTTGGATTGGGGCAATTAGGAGAGATATGGCCCTCCTGCCCGCACTTGTAACAAACAAATTTCCCTTTCAAACACTCCCCAGAGTGGTTCTTTCCCCAAGTCTTACACTGTACCGCCTGCTTCTTCACACCTTCTTGTTTGACCTGGACATTGCCAAAGTAGTTCCCCTTCCTCTTTTCATTTCCACTCCTGCTCCCACTATTAATTCTCACATTCTCAGCTGCCTCGACCTTACCTTTGTTCTTCTTCTCCTTGTTATAGAGGCTGACGGCTTCACTCCCTTCCTCAGCAATAATTGCCTTTTCCATGAGTGCTGCAAATGTTGGGATCTGCAACACTGCCACCTTATTATAGAGCAAGGGTTTTAATCCCAGCTCAAATCTCCTCGCCTTCCTAGCCTCCGTATCAACTTGATGCGGAGGAAACCTAGCTAACTCATTAAATTTTGCGGCATATTCCTCAACAGTCATATCCCCTTGCTTCAAATCCAGAAATTTTACCTCCATCCTAGCCTACCTTGAATTCGTACCAAACAATTGGCGTAGGATAGCGTTAGCAATTCTATATTGAAAGACTTGTAAATAAATCAATCAACTCTTCAAGATTAGTCTAGCCGAGATAAAACTGGCATCGACCGTTTAGTAAAACACTTCATGCATCTCATAATCATGAATCACAGAAAACTTGGCTAACACGAAGGTTAGACAAGCGTTTAAGAAAAACTTGACTTCAGCGTCTACTACAGTTATTACCCTAGGACAGAACTTCGTTCTGCATTCGTTAACATGCCATTCAATTGGCTTAATCTTTTCGCTCTTCGTTCGTTTTACGTTATTAACGTTCTTCGTTCGTTCGCCTGTAATTCAGTCTTCCAAATTCGGAACTTGTTCGTTCTTGAGTCCACGACTCATATTTTATACGTTCTTTTACATTCTTAAGAAACCCTATACGTTCGGGTTCATTTACTAACTTTCTAATTCTCGTTCATCTTTTACGAAAATTTTGCCATAATTTCGTTATAGCTAAATTTTTAATCCGTTCTTTATGAACATTTCTAATGTTCTTAACCAAGCAATAAGCAACTAACTTATACGCGATGGTTTTAAACTTATCCAACAACAATAATTATCCTACAATGGTTTTAAATTTATCCATCAATAACATTCTTCGCGTTCTTCGCGTGTTCTTTACTTTTAATCGATATTTTGGATTACGATTTTACTTTTTCTTGGAATTTGATGTTATAGAACATCATTCCTTAATTTTTTGACCTACTCATTAATAAGATTCATTCGGATCGCTCAAAATCCTTACGAATCTTACACTTCCTTAAAAAATTTATAAACTAAATTTTTAATTCTTATTTCTTCATTTTCTCATGATTTCAACCATATGAAATCATTCTTAACTTCATCTATTTCCTATCTTCATTAAGTTATGTTTTTGAACATATTAAACTTAAAGAAAATAAGAAGAAACCTAGGGTTCGGATTACCGTTCTTCTTTAATCTCCTTCCGTCGGACAAAGCGAGCGCTCGGGCAAGCTTTTCCTCATTCTCTTCTCTTCTTCTCCCATCCGAACTCTCTCTCTCTATCTCTCATAGTGTAAGATTTTTAAAAGCTCAAAATAATGAACTTAACCTTTCTATTTATAGAAAACCAAGGCTTAGGGCAAATTGGTCATTTCGCCCCTAACCTCCTTACTATTCAAAGCTTAGCCACCAAGTTTACTTGGTCACCACCCTTACTTGGTGACCAAGTGGCCGCCCCTTATGCCCATGGGTTTTACCCATCCGGTGACCCATCGGTTCGATCCGCGATTTATTTTCTTGGATCGGGCTTAATTAAATCTAACACTGGGCCTTACATTAATTCTTACCGGGCCTACCCTAGGCTTGATTACACATTCCATTGGCCTTGATATAATTCAAGTCCAAATGGAATCTTCAAAGTCCATGAACTTAAAGTCCATTTAGACTAATCGCATTCTATTATCGTATTCTCGTATTCTCTTCGTATATAGTTTATACGATATTCGTATTATACGTCGTACTAATCTTTGTACTATACTCGTATAATAACTAGTATTATACTCGTATTTCTCACGCATAATAACTCTAATTATTATATGAAATCATAAAATTTTCAGAACTCACTTTTCCTAACACTTAGGTTTTAAGTCCACGGGCGAAAACTTCATTTTTGCCATAACTAAAATATTATTAAATATTCCATCTCATCTCAGAATTCTATCATTACGCATTTCTCGAAAATTCAAAATAAATCTCTGAGCAGAAATGGATGAATAGTGACTATTTCGTCTTTTTCCCCAGAAATATTTTCGTTCCCGAAATTTTTTTATTTTCGTCTTGAAAATTCTTACTCGTAGCCAGAATCCTCCCGATTAATAATCATCCTAGGTTATAGAACAATTAATAAACACTTAGCACATAATAGTATTAAAAAAAATTCATTTTATTAATAACTAATTCTTTAAACTTAAATTTTGGACAATCCAATTTTTCGAGTTGTCACAATATTGAATGGTATATTCGTAATCTTCAACAATTCGAGCCAACGTCTTTGGCGCATTATACGTTCGTTTTGGTTGAAGGAATATTTAAGGGTTTTAGAAATGGGTTTTGTAATGGGGTCAATACAAAATTCAATTTCACGCTCTAGGGGTAGGCTAAGAAGTCTTCAAGAATATGTAAGACCCGAAATTATTAATAAATGAAATTTATTTTTCTTCTATTTATTATTTTGAAATAGTAAGGGTTGATTTGATTAATGTGGATAGTTATGGGTAAAATACGCAAATATTTCGAATAAGCAAGTGGTTATAAAATATTCATTATTGTCGGGGAATATTCGTTTGGTCGTGGAATATTCAATCGTTTGAATATTCGCATGCATACGGCAATGTGATCTTTTTATGGGCCCTATAATGGAAAGCGTTTGGATGAAGAAAACGACAAATATAAGTTGTTTATAAATAACGGCATAGTTGTTACTGATATCTTGTTGGAATACCCGGTGGTTAAAACAAACTAATACGCTGCGTTGTTGAACAAGAGTGCTTTGCAGTATTGCACCAATTATTGATTCTTACGTAAGAAGGCACTACTCAATAATTGTTACAAAGAATTACCGCTCAATATTTTATTTTATTGATTCAATAATTGTTGCGCTGATATTTTATATTCTGTTTGTTTCAATAATTGTCATTACACGATTTTTTTATTAGCGAAGAAATAATTCATATTATCCTGAATAATATTATTAGATAACATTATTGGCAATGTCTAGAAAGTTCATCTAAGGAGAGGTTTGGTCACCTAATCATACGCCAAGAAGGAGAGATCCTTATTGAAAGCCCCTCTTTCTTGGGAACTACACGGTTGCCAAGATCTTGTGATTCTGTAATATTATTTGTGAATAATTAATTATTGATTTATATGATGAGGAAAAAATATTGATTTTATGTGGATATAGATGGAGAAAAATTTTAAAATGACAATTGTTGAAAATTAATATTTTATCTTTTTCTGATAAAATAATTCATTTAAATATATTATTTTCATAATATATTAATGGTGATATTTTTACAATGAATATGGGATATATGAATAAATGAGGAGGAAGAGTATTTTTGTTGGATTAAATGTTTAACACATGTTTTGTGTGTTGGTGGACCCATTTCTTGACCGAAAATTGATTATAGACTGTAAAATCGACCGTTTGTTGATTTCGGTCAATTTCTGTTTGAAAGTTAGAAAAACTTTCTTCTGTAAAGTTGTAGAGAATTGAATTTCCTATAAAAAGTCGCAAGATTCGAATTTTCTGACAACAAAGGGCTATTTATTATGAATTATTGAAGTTCTGGAGTTCCGAAATAATTGATTTTTGGGAGTTTTAATTAATTATTTTGAGAAAAACGTTTTTGGTGAGTTTGTGAACCTCATTTAACATGTGTGGCTAGTGTTTTTGACCAAAAGGTGGGCTAAGGAAAATTTGTATAATTATATTAATATTATATTCAATTTTCGCTTTGGTGTTCTAAGCATTTTCCTATAAATAGGTGCTTAGGTTAGAATTGAAAATCACACCATAAACCAAGTTTTCTCTACTTTCTCTCTCGATATTTTGAGCGTATTCTTGTGAGTATACTTTGAGTGTTGCTATACTGGTGCAAGCTCAAGTCATAGCCTATATCTTGTGTTTCAACTAAGTACTTGCCTTCGAGGTAAGGGATGTTATTTTCTTCTCAAATGATATTATTTCTTCAATATCATTATCTTTGAAATATTTGTTGAACTTTTTATCAAATTTGGAACTTTTTCATGCTCGGGTTACTATTCATGAGTTACTATTCACGAGTACTATTCATGAAGCGTGAAGATGTTTTTTTGTGGAATTTCTATCTTTTGGTGTCTGAGTTACTTATTCACGATACTAAGACTATTCACGAATCACTTGACTATTCAATTTAAAAATGAAATTTCTTCTTTTTGTCCAAAATATCTATTCGGATACTAGCTTTGATTGTATCCATGTTTTGATCATTCTTGAATTTTACTCCACTATGATTATTCATGAGGTATTTTTGGACATGGAATAGTGAAATACTGAATCCTTAATATTTATTCTTTTGTTTCCGTGATTCGCTTTTCTTTAAAATATTTTCATCATCCTTAGTCCTAAATGATGATATAACCAATATCTTTGGCACAGTGCAAAGATGAATAATTTCGATGAATATCTTTGGCCCAGTGGTCTGCAAAAGATGAACAGTGTTGAGATGAACACGACTGGATCGATGAATATCTTTGGCCTCAGAGTAAAGATGAATATTTGATTCCGATATATATATTGATTGATGGTACAGGATAAAATATCGACGATGAACTTTTAAATTCATATATAGAAGATAGTAGTTTGCATTCTCTACTTAACTCTTCTAATGAATTGTTGTTTCACCTTGCAGCTTGTTGATTTAAAACCGGTTGTCTATCAGATTCAATTAGATTTTTCCATGTTGAAGAATAACGATAATTTGTTGTATATTATCTTAATCATAATATTCTTTACCGGGCTAGTTGAGCTCACCCTTTTCCTTGTTGTTCCATTTTTCTTCTCAGAGGCTAGAATGTAAATGAGTACTAGTCTGGGTATGGAATGAAGGTTCTAGAGAGAGTTGTTTAGTAGTCCTCACCATTTTGTAAAATAATGTATCAATAATTATGATGGGGATTTATTTGCGTGTGGATATTGTCTAGATGGCAATATCTCGTATTTAAACTCACGCTTATATGTTGTAATAATAAAGTTGTAGTTATTTCGTACCATGTATTTGGCGACTCGTAATGGGTTGGATGGAATGGACCTATTTTGGGGCGCCACAGTTTGGTATCGAGCTTAGGGATATGATCTCCAAGGAGATCGGGAATAAAACTAGGAGGCGAGAGAGACGAGTAAATCCTTCGCTAGTGTGTGTCATACCTAAGCTTATTTGTTAGTTGGTCAAGATATAGGATATTATGTGATATATTGATTTCCTTAATTAACCCTTGTTTTATATGGACAAGATTTGAGAATGTCGAATGAGAATATTAATGATGGAGTAAATGAGACCGTGGAGATGCTCAGACTTACCAACGAGGAGAACGTGCAACAGTCGACAATCTACCTCCCATGAACAACACCACCGAATGTAATGATGATGAACGAGGGATGTTTAGAAGCTTTTTGCGCTTCATGCAAAATCGCATTTGAGGTAGACTCGTGCTCAAAATACAGGAGGAAATGATAGCAATTCACGGGTGGTCACAACCAAACAAACAGTTCAAAGAGTTAAGACCACCGAATTTTGGGAAAGCCGGATCCATTAAGTCGAGACGTGGGTCAAAACAAATTACCAAGATATTCGATGTCTTGGGATGTACGGAGGAATGTAAAGTTCCATTCGCTACTTTTATGTTCCGTGGCGGGCATTCATCGATGGGAATCAGTGAAGCGTACCCATCCAAATTGCACTCAAAGATGTCATGGGAGACATTTGAAATAGATTCAATGACAAGTACTTCCACGAAAGTATTCGCTATATGAAGGAAGTGGAGTTTATTAGATCGAGTAGAATAACATGACGGTGTCCCAAAGACGAGGCGAAGTTCATGGAGTTATCCGTGTTTGTACCTCATTTGGTGGAGAATGAAGAACGATGACGCGGATGTTTCGAGAGGTTTGAAACCCAGATACGTCAAGATCTCATTTCTCATAAATTTTCTCTATTCGGATGTTGTCAACGAGGGTCATTGTTAGAGCGAGATAACGAGTACGCTTCAACCGAGGGACCATAACCGAGGATCATACCAAAGATAGAAATCATCGTAATAACGATAACCAAATGGAGAAAGAAGAATACGAATAAAGGCGGTAAATCACTCTCGTAGTAATCATAGCCATAAAAATAGAAGAAGCAAGTCAAAAGGAGATTTTAAAAGAGGAGATTCAATAATAACCATGTGAAGACGTCGCCATTGAGAGTAACCGGTTCCAAGGAGGAGAGAAAGACCATCGGTCAGATGTTACAAATGCGGAAAGAGGGATATCATCATTTAACCGCCCACAACAGTTTAAGGTATGCTATAATTATGGAAAAGAAGGACATATCGCTCGAGATTGTACGATATCGAAACCCAGTCCAGCGGGAATGGTGACTCAAAAGGATGTCCCAGAAAAGTCAAAGTCAACGATTCCTGGAAGAGCGTTTGTCGTGACCGGTCAAAATGCGAGGAACCCGAACAAAGTTAGCACGGGTTAGTTAATTATAAATTCTTGCGAAGTTTATACCTTACTAGATACCGGTTCTACCCATTCTTTTATCTCTCTTGCTTGCGCTCAACGTTTGAACTTGACTACGGAGAAATTAGACTTTGACCTATTTATGGAGACTCCGTTAGGAGAAACTTTCATTTCATCCGTTGTTTAGAAATCTTGCTTGATTCAGGTTGGCACTATCACATTACCTGTTTACCTTATTTCTATAGAGATATTTGCTTTTGATGTGATTTTAAGCTTAACTACTCATCATGCCGAAATTGATTACTTTCGTAAGTTTGTTAGTTTTCATATTCCTAAGCAACCTGTTATTCGAATTCAAGCAATCAAACCATTGTAGTCAAACATTTTCATGTCAAGCCATGAAGTCATTCGTTTATTACGGATGTCAAGTTTTCTTAGTCCATGTTATGGATTTGAATAAAGACACGCCGTCGATTTGAATAATATTCCTGTTGTTATTGATTTTCTTGACGTATTTCAAGAATTTCTTGGTTTACTCCCAAAGACTGATATTAAATTTTGTATCGACTTTGAACCCTGTACAAAACTCATTTCTAAAATCTTATATCGAATGGCTCCTATTGAACTTCAGGAGTTAAAAATTCAACTATAGAATCTGGTACCTGAGCCTTTATCTGGTGACTTCCTTTGTGGAATGCACCGAAGCCAGACTCTCCGTAGGGGACACCATATTCGTACGATAGTAAACTGATAGGTGTCATTGAAAATGTGCTATCCAAGGTTGGGATATGAGTCACAGTTGAGAACAACCTAAGTCAGTAATCAAAAATACGTAGCTTTCAGGCTTAGTTGGTTATTATCGGAGATTCGTTGAAGGATATTCTCGAATCGCTATTCCATTAACGCAAATTGACTCAGTAGAGATACAAAATTTGAATGGAGCAAGGAATGTGGGAAGAGCTTCGAAGAACTCAAGAGGAGACTCATTTCAGCACATGTTCTAACAATGCCATCCTGGAAAAGCGAATGTGGTAGCTGACGTGTTGAGTAGAAGATCATATACAAGTACAAGTACGATATTGTCAAAGACTCATTTCGTATAATTTACAAATAATAGAGATGGAGATGAAAACTCTAGGTACCCACGTGATGATATACGAGTATAATCGACTTTAATCGATAAAGTTAAAGCCGCTCAAGCTACACACCGAGTCGATTTAATTTGAAGAAGGAGGTGCAAGAAGTTGTTATTTTAAAAGCGAGAATCGGTGAGGTGAGGAAAGCTCAAACCTTCGATTTATTAATCCATTTGAAATTCTCGATCGAATAGGAACTGTGGCCTATAGACTCGTTTTACCGCCAAGTATGATGCGTGTTCATAACGTTTTTCACGTGTCGATGTTAAGTAAATATGTGGACCACCAAACCACGTCATTGAGTTAGAACCGGACGAGATAGACGAAGACTTAACGTACGAGGAGGTACCTGTCAAGATCTTGTAGAGGAAAGAACATGTCCTATGTACTGAGGTTATACCACAAGTTAAAGTTTTGTGGAGAAACCATGCTATTGAGGAAATGACCGGGAGTTGGAAACGAAATGAAAGCGAGGTAATCTCATCTTTTCAAACACTGTGCACGTCGTCGTCAATTTCGAGGATGAAATTTCATAAGGAGGGAGGTTGTAAGACCCCAAATTATTAATAAATGAAATTTATTTTTCTTCTATTTATTATTTTGAAATAGTAAGGGTTGATTTGATTAATGTGGATAGTTATGGGTAAAATACACAAATATTTCAATAAGCAAGTGGTTATAAAATATTCATTATTGTCGTGAATATTCGTTTGGTCGTGGAATATTCAGATCGTTGGGAATATTCTTGACGACAATACAGCATCTTTTTGGGGCCCTATAACGGAAAGCGATTGGATGAAGAAAACGATAAATATAAATTATTTATAAATAACGGTGTAGTTATTACTGCTATCTTGTTGGAATACCCGTATGGTTAAAACACACTAATACGCCGTTGTTGAACAAGAAGATACCAGATTGCACCAATTATTGATTCTTACGTAAGAAGGCACTACTCAATAATTGTTACAATAATTACTTTATCAAAGATTTTATTTTATTGATTCAATAATTGTTGCGTTGATATTTTATATTGCTGTTGTTTCAATAATTGTCATTACATAGTATTTTTTATTATCGAAGCAATAATTCATATTATCTGAATAATATTATTAGATAACATTATTGGCAATGTCTAGAAAGTTCTGTCTAAGGAGAGGTTTGGTCACCTAATTGCGCGCCAGTAAGGAGAGATCCTTATTGGAAAGCCCCCTCTTTCCTGAGAACGGCCTGGTTGCCAGTACTATGATTCTGTAATATTATTTGTGAATAATTAATTATTGATTTATATGATGAGGAAAATATTGATTTTATGTGGATATAGATGGAGAAAATTTTTAAAATGACAATTGTTGAAAATTAATATTTTATCTTTTTCTGATAAAATAATTCATTTAAATATATTATTTTAATAATATATTAATGGTGATATTTTTACAATGAATATGGGATATATGAATAAATGAGGAGGAAGAGTATTTTTGTTCGATTAAATGTTTAACACATGTTTTGTGTGTTGGTGGACCCATTTCTTAACCGAAAATTGATTATAGACTGTAAAATCGACTGTTTATTGATTTCGGTTAATTTCTGTTTGAAATTTGGAAAAACTTTCTTCTGTAAAGTTGTAGAGAATTGAATTTCCTATAAAATGTCGTGAGATTCGAATTTTATGACAAAAAGGGCTATTTATTATGAATTATTGAAGTTTCAGAGTTTTGAAATAATTGATTTTTGGGAGTTTTAATTAATTATTTTGAAAAAAACGTTTTTGGTGAGTTTGTGAACCTCATTTAACATGCGTGGCTAGTGTTTTTGACCAAAAGGTGGGCTAAGGAAAATTTGTATAATTAATATTATATTCAATTTTCTGCTTTGGTGTTCTAAGCATTTTCCTATAAATAGGGTGCTTAGGTTAGAATTGAAAATCACACCAGAAACTGAAGTTTTCTCTCTATTTCTCTCTCGATATTTTGAGCGTATTCTTGTGAGTATACTTTGAGTGTTGCTATACTGGCAAGTTCAAGTCATAGCCTATATCCTGTTTCAACTAAAGTCTTGTCTTTCGAGTTAAGGGATGTTATTTTCTTCTCAAATGATATTATTTCTTCAATATCATTATCTTTGAAATATTAATCTGAACTTTTATCTAATTTGGAACTTTTTCATGCTCGGTTACTATCCATGAGTTATTATTCACGAGTTACTATTCATGAGTTACTATTCACGAAGTTACTATTCACGAGTACTATTCATGAAGCATGAAGATATTTTTGTGGAATTTCTATCTTTTGGTGTCTGAGTTACTATTCACGATATCTTGACTATTCACGAAATACTGAAGACTATTCAATTTAAAAATGAAATTTCTTGTTTTTGTCCAAAATATCTATTCCGGATACTAGCTTTGATTGTATCCATGTTTTGATCATTCTTGAATTTTACTCCACTATGATTATTCATGAGGTATTTTTGGACATGGAATAAGTAAATACTGAATCCTTAATATTTATTCTTTTGTTTCAATTGGATTCGCTTTTCTTTAAAATATTTTCATCATCCTTAGTCCTAAATGATGATATAACCGAATATCTTTGGCCTCAGATTGCAAAGATGAATAATTTCGATGAATATCTTTGGCTCAGAGTGCAAAAGATGAACAGTGTTGAGATGAACATGACCGATCGATGAATATCTTTGGCACAGAGAGTGCAAAGATGAATATTTTATTCCGTATATATATTGATTGATGTTACAGGATAAAATATCGACGATGAACTTTTAAATTCATATATAGAAGAGAGTAGTTTGCATTCTCTACTTAACTCTTCTAATGAATTGTTGTTTCACTGCAGTTGTTGATTTAAAACCGGTTTGTCTATTGTATTCTATTAGATTTTTCCTGTTGAAGAGTAACGATAATTTTTTGTATATTATCTTAGTCATAATATTCTTTACTTCGGGCTAGTTGAGCTCACCCTTTTCCTTGTTGTTCCATTTTTTCTTCTCGTGAGGCGAGAATGTAGCGAGTACTAGTCGGGTATGGAATGAAGGTTCTAGAGAGAGTTGTTTAGTAGTCCTCACCATTTTTGTAAAATAATATATTAATAATTATGATGGGGATTTATTTGCGTGTGGATATTGTCTAGATGGCAATATCTCGTATTTAAACTCACAGTTTATATGTTGTAATAATAAAGTTGTAGTTATTTCTGTACCATGTATTTGGCGACTCAGAATGGGTTGGATGGAATGGACCTATTTTGGGGGCATCACAGAATACCCCGGAAAATTTATTAACAATAGAAATATCATTTAAAACTGTGACTCTCATCCAAAACTTGGATAGTACGTCACATTGATACCTATCAACTTGCCATCGTCATTCATGACGTCGCCTACAGAAAGTCTGGCTTTGGTACATTCCACACAAGGAAGTCAACAACGAAAGGATCAGGGCTCTTTACTTATGGCTTGATATGACATTAGTGGTTTGGTTGCTTGAATTCGCATAATAGGTTGGTTAGGAATATGAAAGCTAACAACCTTACGAAAAGCTTGATGAGTAATTAACCAATCGATTCCTAAAATCACATCAAATGCAAGTATATTCAAAGAGATAAGATCGACAGGTAACATGAAAGTGTCGATTTGAATCAAACAAGATTTAAAACAGTGGAGGTAACGAAGGTTTCTCCTAACGGAGTTTCAACCGATAAGTCAAAGTCTAATTTCTCCGGAGTCAAATTTAAACGTTGAGAGCAAGCAAAAAAGATAAAAGAATGGGTAGAACCGGTATCTAATAAGGTATAGACTTCGCAAAAATTTATAATTAACTAACCCGTGCTAACTTCATTCAGGTCACTCGCTTTTTGAGAAGTCACGAAAAACGCTCTTCTTGAAAACACCGATTTTGTTTTATCCGTATCCGCCTTTGGTGCCACCGTCCCAGCTGGACTTGACTTTGGTGCATGACAAAATCGGGCTAGGTGACCTTCTTTTCCACAATTGTAACATGCTTTGGATTGCATCACGCAGTTTGGACTAATATGTCCCTCCCCTCCGCATTTGAAGCATACAATTGGTGGTCTTTCTCCTTTCTTGAAAACGGGTGTTGGTGCTGCTGTCTTTCCATCGTTGTTGAACCTTCTCTTCTTAAAATTTCCACTCTTATTATCTTGACCATGATTACCACCGAAGTGGTTACCGTTTTTGGCATGATAATTTCCCCCACGATGGTTATCATTGTTCTGATGGCCGTTGCAACCGGTATGATTATTATCGTGTTATTGGTCATTACCTTTTGGTTGTGCTGACTCATTATCGTACTATAATAACTAAGCTCTATTCACAACATCTGAATATAAACAATGTTTGTGAGAAATAAGGTATTGACGTATTTTGGGTTTCAAACCTCTTAGAAACATTCGCATCATTCGCTCCTCATTATCGACCAAATGGGATGCAAACCGAGATAACTCTGCAAATTTAGCTTCGTATTGCGATAGGGTCATATTGTTTTGCTCCAACTTGATGAATTCCACCTCCTTCATGTGACGAATACTTTCGGGAAAGTACTTGTCGTTGAATAATCTTGGAACTTCTCCCAAGACATATTGAGTGCGTCAGGCTGGGTACGTTTTACAGATTCCCACCAGTAATCTGCCTCTTCATACAACATAAAGATGGCGAAGGGAACCTTTTGCTCCTCGGAGCATCCCAAGACATCAAATATCTTGGTGATATGCTTTAACCACGTCTCCGCCTTAAGTGGTTCTGGCTTTCCCAAAAACTTCGGCGGTCCCAGTTCCTTGAACTGCTTAGCAGTGACTGACCGCGGGTTGCAATTATTTCCATCTATATTTTGAATAGTAGTATCTCTTACCTGATGTTGCATGAATTGCATAAATCTTCTGAACATCCCATCGTTCATTATTTGATCGATGTTGTTATTTACCTGAGGATTATTGTCTTCATGTTGCATATTATCCTGGGTATTAATCGTTGGTGACTAAACGGTCTCAGGTGCTTCATTGCTGATCTCAACATTTTCAGATGCCATTTTCAAACATTGTCACAAAACAAGGGTTAATTAACATATTACATATTATCCTTATACTCTGACCGACCAATTAAATACCAAATAAACTTAGGTAGGCCATACTAGCGAAGGAATTCCCCGCCTCTCCCCTCCTAGTTCTTGTCTCACATCTCAGCCAGGGATCATATCCCTACGCTTTGATACCAACTGTGACACCCCCAAAACAGGTATACATCACCCATCTTGAGTCATCAAATACATGGTACATAAATTCAAATACAACTTAATTATACAACAGTCGTGTAAAATACGACAAAACATAGCTGAGAGTTTAAACAAGAATATTATCATCTAGACAATATCCACACTCAATGGAGTCCTCATTATAATTATTATAACACTATTCCATAGAATAGTGAGGACTACTAATGTTATCATCTGGACCGTCAATCCGTTCCCTAACTCGTCCCAGCTATATTCTCATTTCCTGAAGAGTACAGTGAAAGAAAGGGTGAGCTCAACTAGCCTAGTAAGAAATATTATGACTAAGATAATGTAGATAAATTATCATTAGCCTTCAACAATGTTAAACTGATAAAATACAATAGACATCAAGTTTAACTGCAGCGGAATACGCAATCCATTAGAAGAGTCAAGTAGAGCATGATATCTACTATCTGCTATGTTTTAAAAAGTTTTCATAAATTTTTATCGCTGAGTCTCAGCTTAATAAATAAACCACATCATCGAATCATCCCTGCACTACGGACCAATGATATTCATTAAATCATCAATGGTCATGACTATACCGAATAATCTCTGGTCATAATCATACCAAAAATTGTTCATCAATGCACTACAGGCCACTGAGGACTTTTACCACATCATTTATAACATTACAGGTCATGATTATACCGAATGATCCCTGGTCATAATCATACCAAGTCCATCTATGCACGTAAGCCAAAGATGACTTTCATCACAATATAAGCATGAGGATGATGACAATGATATAAGCATTAATCGAACGAAAACAAGGATAAATATTAAAGACTTTAAATTTATCCAAATATTATCAATCACTTAATAAACTCATAATCTAATATTATTAATATTATAACAATATTTTAATCACTTCTTAAACTTATAAACAATTTATTTCAATTGTTTACACTTTACCAAATAATGCATTTAATCATTCAAAAATGAGATACTCATAAGATTTCATCACCAATGATCAAATCCCTCGTCAAAAATCTGTATATACTCTATATAGGATTCTAAAGCCATAAAATCCTATTTTCCAATTTTGTTACTTCACATAACATATTTAATTCATTTATTCATAACTAGTTCATTTTCATGAAAAATACCAAATCAGTCCCAAAAATATTTCTTTTCTGGGATTTAGCAGAATATAGTCCCATATTGAACATATATTTTTCTCGAAAATTTTAAAATTCATTTACTATTTTTCATATGGCCAAAACAGTCGAATATTTAGACATTTATCATAAATTGTACTTTTGTCCAAAAATTTCGAAATTTACGGGGTATACTCTTATTATATACATGTACTCCCAATAAACATTTCACCAATTTTGGAGTTAACCACAAAGAGTTATAAGGGTTTACTTTTAAAATAGTCTTTTCCCATAAAATCCATAACTCTTAATATATACATCCAAAAATCGCCATTTTTGGACACAATCTAGAAAACTCATCAAATTATCATTTCAAATTTTTCCAGAATTTTTGAGGGTCAGAAAAATTATGAAATTGCCCCTGGCAAAAACCCCTTTTGAATGAAAATACTATTCCTATGAATACAAAGGATCATTCAGTATGCATGCGGTAATCCACAAAGACAGGTTATTCCAACAGAATAATAAAGAATGGAATAACAAAAGAATTTATCATGCATGTGATAGACCGCACAGACAGGTTATTCTCTGCAGAATAATAAAGAATGAAACCAGGTAATGCGTAAACCGCACAGACAGGATATTCCAACATAATAATAAAGAAAGGAACCAGGTCATGCGTAAACCGCACAGATAGGATATTCCAACAGAATAATAAAGAATGGAACCAGGTCATGCGAAAACCACACGCATGGATATTCCAAATGTAATAATAAAGAATGGAATAACAAATGTAATTCACGGGTATGCGATAGACCATACGATAAAAGTTATTCCGGAATAATAATAAAGAATGGAACCAGGTCATGCGTAATCCGCATAGACAAGATATTCAAACATAATAATAAAGAATGGAATAACAGAAGAATTTCACTATATATACGGTAGTCCGCGTATACAGGTTATTCTAACAGAATAATAAAGAATGGAATAATAAAGAATTCACCATACATGCGGTACTTCGCATAGACAGGTTATTCCAACATAATAATAACGAATGGAATAACAATAGCTCTCTTCATGAATACGAAAGAAATAATACCCCTTACCTTAGAAAGAAACTGGATACTGGAGTAGAGAGGTAGCAGACTTATCTTCTTCTTTCTCTCTATAATTTCTCTCTATAATAATTGCTCTATAGCTTTAGTGAATTGGTGAGAAAGGAAGGAACAATGAGCTTCTATTTATAGGTAAATATAGTTTTGATAATTGCACGTTTTGGGGCACAAAATATTACAATACAATACCTTCAACTTTTCTTTCATTTTTAATTTAGTCCTGCAAGTATTATCAAACTTGCACCACCTCCCCTAATAGTAAATAATGTGAATCAATAGTTCAATCATGAGAATCAATAGTTATAATCATTTGAAAATATGAATTACAGTATAGTACCTCCATCTATACCTCCATTTTAACTTAGTCATGCAAGTATTATCAATCTTGCACCAACTCCCCTAATAGTACAAGAATGTGAATCAATAGTACACACATTTGAACAAATAGTTATAATCATGTGAATTAATAGCAATTAATTGCTCATTTATCCGATTAATTACCTGATTTATCAATATAACCCCCAGACATCAATTATCATCGGAATAGATGTCGATTTCCACTAACACTAATAATCCCAACACAATGGAACTATCAAAATCATCTTTAATCAACATGAACTTATTCATCATTAATATTATAACTCACAATATTTAACAACCAGGTCGTTCCCAGGAAAAAGGGTGCTTTTCGATAAGGATTTCCCTTTATTAGCGCGCAATTAGATGACCAAACATCTCCTTGACAGAACTTCTAGACATTGTAAATATTGAAATTTAATAATATAAATAACTTTGTTATCTCAATTATTGATTTAATAATATATCTTATAATGCAGATGATACTGTGACAATAATCGAATCAATAAAATGAGATATATGATGTAGCAATTAAAGTAGTAATAATTGAGTATAACTGAGTGACTTCTCACGTAAGCATCAATAATCAATATCGTGTGCTACTATGTAACCACGCCAGACATCGCATTTTTTTACTACCGGGTAGTTCAACAGTTTAACGGTAAAACTTCCATCATTATTTTTATAAAAAGATAATTATGTCATTTTCTAACTACGACAATACTTCCGTTGTGTGGTCCACTGATGATTGTGTCGTCATACGAATATTCCCTATTAAAATGAATATTCCCCGACCAATCGAATATTTTAGAACCACTTGCTTACTTTGCAAAATTTGTAAATATTTCCCACAACTATAACATTATATCAAATCCACACCATAATATTCAAAAATATATTTCGAGAAAATTATTCTTTATTCATAAAAGTTGGGGTCTTACAAATCGAATATAATATAACAACTTACGTATTTTGCAAAATTTATAAATATTAGCCACAACTATAATATTATATCAAATTTACTCAATAATATTCAAAAATGTTAACTTATGTCACACTCCATGTTTTGATGATGACTTTATTATTCCTCTAATCATGCTATATTACATTTTAGGGAAAGACATGAAATTTCAGAAAACAACAAGGATGAAATTACAAAGCCAAGACATCCTTGAAGAAAGAAAAGTAAATTTGAGTCCTAAGAATATATGTAAGATCTTAGCATCTATTACTTTCCAAAATAAGGCTCTAGGACATGTGCATTGCATATATGCCCATATTCATATTTGTTGTCACATGTTAATTAACTAGCTCATAATATGCATGGTCAATATTGCTCAACATAAACAAAGGAATAAAATCTTGTACAGTAGAGCAAGAAGATTGATTGAATTAAATTACCATATGTTATGCATCAACCTAAGTTCATGGTTAAGGCAAATAGCAGGAGACATGCACCATTCTATTGTCCCACGATTTAAGGAATCTAATTGGGTGTCTCCACCGGTCCAATATATGGTAAGAATTGTGGACACCGGCTAGCAAACACTTTATGGTAAGTACAAAACATGACATCATAGATCATGCATTATAAATAATGTTTCGTGAATCAAGGAACTTAATTCTGAGAAATCAATTAAGGCAACCAACAAGTCTTATGCGTAATGTAAAAACTAAGATCAAGGAACATTTCTAGAATGTTAAAGGAAATCTGCTCTGTGATAATTGTAACAACCCGGAGAATCCAGATTGTTCAGAATTTAAGATTAAAGAATTAGATATTAATAAAATGAATTTTAATTAATACTATTATGTGCTATGTGTTTATTAATCATTCTATAACCTAGAATGATTATTAATCGGGAGGATTCTGGCTATGAGTTAGACTGAACGAGTAAGAATTTTTAAGACGAAAATGAAAATTTTCCGTGAACAAAAATATTTCTAGGAAAAAAGACGAAATAGGCACTATTCATCCGACGAAACCTAAGGGTTAGGGTTTGAATAACCTAAGCCATTCTGAAAGTTTGGTATGTCGAAATGACATTTCGTCGAAAGATTTGACGATAATATATCGTGAAAAGTTAAGTAAGCAGATAAAAGTTTTTCTCAAAAAACGTGCAAAAATCGGATAAAATAAAAACGACGAAAAATACTGTTATGTATTTTTCACTCGTTTAGCTACGTTATGGTAAAACATGAAGGAAAACGCTTAATGTCAAAAAGTGTTTTTCAGTTTTTCCAAAATCCGAAGAATACGTAATATTCAATCGGTAAAGGAAAGACGAAATGTCCAAAAATATTTGGATTCTAAGAATCGCAGTTTTTAAAACTGTCGGACGAAACCCGAAAGACAGAAGTACGAAACTTAAGGGCTAAGCAAACTTGATGGCTAAGTTAACTTAGTCCTTACGTCTTGAATAGTAAGGAGGTGTGAATAGTGATTTTAGGGGTGAAATGACTATTTTGCCCCTAGCCTTGAAAATCTATAAATAGGAAGCTTATTTCATTTGTTTGGAAATTGGAAAGTTGTTAAACATTTGAGAGAGAGAGAGAGAGAGATTTCGGACGAAGGAGAAAAGGAAAAGGAAGAGGAAAAGTTGCTCGTGAGCAAACTTTGTCCGACGGAATGAAATTAAAGAAGAAAGGTAATCCGAAAACCTAACTTCTAGATAATTTTTCTTTAAGTTTTTATGTTAAAAACATAACTTAATGTGAATAAGAAGTAAAAGATGTTAAGAATGATTTCATATGGTTGAAATCGTAAGAAAAAGAAGAAATAAGAAATTAAAAATTTAGTTTATAAATTTCTTAAGGAAGTATAAGATTCGTAAGGATTTTGAGCGATCCGAATGAATCTTATGAATGAGTAGGTCAAATAAGTAAGGAATGATGTTCTATAACATCAAATTCTAAGAAAAAGTGAAATCGTAATCCAAAATATCGATTAAAAATGAAGAACGAACGAAGAACACGAAGAACACGCGAAGAACGTGAAGAACGTTGTTGATGGACAAATTTAAAACCATCGTAGTGTAATTTGTTGATGGACAAGTTTAAAACCATCGTGTATAAGTTAGATGCTTATTGCTTGGTTAGGAACATTGGAAACGTTCTTAAAGAACGAATTAGAATTGAGCTATAACGAAGTTATGGCGAAAATTTTGTAAAAAAGATCAAAAATTTGAAAGTTAGTAAATGAACCCGAACATGTAGGGTTTCATAAGAATGTAAGAGAACATATAAAGCATGAGTCGTAGACTCAAGAACGAACAAGTTTCGAGTTCGGATGACCGAATTACGAACGAACGAACGAAGAACGTTAAAAACGTTAAAATGAACGAAGGGTGAAGATTAAGCAAATTGAATGGCATGTTAAAGGATTCAGAACAAAGTTCTGTCTGGGGGTAATTGAAGTACGTTAGATATTGAAGAAAATGGCTTTGGAACGATCTCCTTCCGAGTTATAACGAAGAATTTATGAGATTTCGAAGTACGCGTCTCAGAACGACCAAGGACTTAGAAAAATTTTCGGGAAGAAGGCCTTGGCGCCGCGGCGCCAGTCATGCCATGATTGGTAGTCTTTGCGGCCAAAGCCGGAGGGTCACATATTACTAACTCGTGCCCATGAGAAATCGATGTTGAATGTGGCGCCATGACGCCAAGATCTTGAGCAATGCCAGAAATGAGATTTTTAACTGCTCAATTTCTGGGGGATGTGCAAGAAAGAGATACGAACATGTAGTTCAACTAATGTAACACTTAATCGAGTGTTTTAAACCTTTAATGAAGGTTGAATGGAAAGATTAAACGAGATTAAAAGAATGTAATTACGGGTTACGGGACCGATAGCCGGGGACCGTAGTCGCAATGAATCGAACGTGATGGATTGCTATGATGGTGATTCCTTAGACGTTGATGGACGATAGTAATGTATAACATTTCGATGTTATAACATGGTAATGAGAGATGAATGTAAAGCGTATAGACGCTTTGAACGCAACGTTGTTGCAATGAACGATCGGTCTTGGCATACAACGATCAGTATAGCTTCGACATTAAGAAAGAATAATGAACATGGGGTTCATGGGATGGATAACGATCGAAAGCGATTAAAACCTTGAGTAAAGGTTAAATGACAGATTAAGAGACGAGCAATGTGAACGTTGAATACGTAAACGATCCTTGTGAATCGTATTCGCGTTGGACGAACGTTCTAAGTATACCCTAGTTGTATGACTTAGACGTTGATGAAAGTAGTAAGTAAGATACGAATGGTATCAAGAAAGCCGTATCGAATGGTAATAAGATTAATGAAAGCTAAATGTGAGTCGGATAAGAATGAATCCTGAGGTATGACATTTAATTGTCAGAAAGCCATAAGGAATGAGAAATTGACTTAACGAACATTATATTTAATAGTTCGTATAAGTTAAGATAAGTTAGGTTGTGGTACAATCGTAACCTTTGATGGTTGACATATGGGAGCTGAGCCAGACAATTCCTTCAAAGAGCGAAGGTATATACGAAACTGACAACCGATCTAACTCACTATGTGGGCAGTGTAGACGAGACGGGAACTTGTTTGTTTGTTGTTTGTGGGAAACCACTCAGAGTACCATATGGACTACCAGCAGAGAAGCAATGTGTGCTGTAAGACCCCGAATTTTATGAAATAAAAGTATTCAATTTTTCTATTCAGTAAATGGTTAAATTGATAAAAGTTAAAGTTAAGGGTGATATATGAATTTTTTTTTTCAAAATACGCAAGGGGGTATAAAGTATTCATTGTTGTTTGGAATATTCAGATCTTTGTCGGGAATATTCGATGCACCACAAGCAACCATGTGTGGGCCCCATAACGAAAGCGATTGGATGAAGAAAACGACAAATATAAGTTGGTTAAAAATAACGGCGTAGTTGTTACCAATTAAGATTGTTGGAATACCCGTGGTTAAAATACGAGATGTCTGGCGTGGTTGCACAAAGAGCACTACGGTATTGCACATGATTGTTGAATTATTGATCCTTACGTAAGAAGGCACTACTCAATAATTTTCACGATGAGTTCTTGCTCAATATTTTATTTTATTGATTCAATAATTGTTTGCGTTGATATTTTATATTATTGTTGTTCAATAATTGTCACCGCATATTATCTCCATTATCGGATCAATAATTCATATTATTTAAATAATATTATTAGATAGCATTATTGGCAATGTCTAGAAAGTTACATCAAGGAGAGGTTTGGTCACCTAATTAATTGCGCCAAGATGAGGAGAAATCCTTATCGGAAAGCCCCTCTTTCTGAGAACGGCACGGTTGTCATAATTGTGATTCGTAATATTATTTGTGAATAATTAATTATTGATTTATATGATAAGAAAATATTTATAAATGATGGATTTATTTGTTTTATGTGGTTATAATTGAATGATTTAATGTTGAGGTGTTTTATCGGTAATTTTGTCGGAATGGAGGTATTAAAAATCAAATCGTTATTTTTACGATATATTATGTGAGTTATAATTTTTAATCGTAATTGGATCGTTGTAATTTTTGGATATGTTATACATACATAAGTTGAGTATATGTCCACAAATTTTGAACCGTTAAAATGAACGAATGATTTGTTATGAATTTTAAGAGGTGACCGATTCGGAAATTAGGTTTATAATTGATTTTGGTGGAAAATTCTAGAATTGAGTGGGCCCCACTTGTGGTTGGTGAAGAAATGTGCTGAATTTTATTTCAAATGTGGTGGGTGGGAATAGTAGCGAGTAAAGCCATCAAAGTTGCAAGTTAAGTCTTCTTGACGTGCTAACATTTTCCTATAAATAGAGGGCTAAGTTAGAATTGAAAATCACACGAAACAAGTTTTCTCTCTCTCTCTCTATATTATCGAGTGTATTTTGTGAGTATTTTGAGTATACTTTGAGTATTGTTAGATTGTGCAAGTTCCTTCAAAGACTATATCCTGTTTTCAACTAGAAGTCTTGTCTTTTCGAGGTAAGGGATGTTATTTTCTTCTCGGATGATATAATTTCTTCAATATCATTATCTTTGAAATATTGGTTGGAATTTTATCAAATTTGGAACTTTTTCATGTCGGGGTTACTATTCATGAGTTACTATTCACGAGTTACTATTCATGAGTTACTATTCACGAAGTACTATTCATGAAAGCGTGAAGATGTTTTTTTGGAATTTCTATCTTTTGGTGTCTGAGTTACTATTCACGATATCAAGACTATTCACGATATCTGACCTATTCACGATATCGACACTATTCACGAATCGGCACTATTCACCTAGAAAAATGAAAATTTTTCTTTTCGCCTAAAATATCTATTACGGATACTAGCTTTGATTGTATCCATGTTTTGATCATTCTTGAATTTTACACCACTATGATTATTTTTTTGAGGTATTTTGGACGTGGATAAAACCAATGCAAAGATGAATGATTTACAAGAATATCTTTGGCACAGAGGTGCAGATGAACAGTGTTTAAATGAACATGACCAACTCGATGAATATCTTTAGCCAAGAGTGCAAAGATGAATTATTGATGAATATCTTTTGCTCGTAATGCAAAGATGACTGTTGTTGTTGAATATCTTTAGCCAGTAGTGCAAAGATGAATTATTGATGAATATCTTTTTGCTCGTAATGCAAAGATGACACATTGTTGAATATCTTTTTAGCTTTGTAGTACAAAGATGAATTATTGATGAATATCTTTGGCTTGTAATGCAAAGATGACCCGTTGTTGAATATCTTTGCTTTGTAGTGTAAAGATGAATCTGTTGATGAATATCTTTGGCCCGTGGTGCAAAGATGAATTTATTAGTATGATTATGAACAGGACTGTGATTTGGTATAACCATGATCTTTGATGTTTCGGTAAAGACAAGTGATGAAAATTATCTTTGTCTTGGATGAGGAAAGGAATTTAGAACTACAATTACGATTATGAAGTTATACACGTGATTGTGGATGTGAATTGTTGATTGATGTTACGAGGATAAAACATTGTTGGTGGATTTTAACATGGAGAAGACAATAGACTTTATAGTCTATTTGACTCTTCTAATGGATTGCTCATTCCACCGCAACTATGGTTGAAAAGTTTTATCATCTACCATATGTTCTAAATCTACGATTTATTCTTGATGAAAGACTATTGATAATCTATTTATCTTTAGTCATAATATTCTTTTCTTCGAGCTAGTTGTGCTCACCCTTTTGTTTCACAATTCCTTTCGGGTAATAAAGTGTAGTTTGGGTCGAGCGGGGATAGCGAGGAATAGAGTGGTGGTCTATAGATGTTGAGGTGAGGTGAATTTAACTTGGAAGGTGTTTTGTCACTATCATACAAGATGTCTAATGACATACAACCTCGTTTTATCATAAGACATGGTTGTGCTCATCCACTTGCTTTAGTATATTTACAAGCACTACCTATATAATCTTGGTGTTTGTTTGGAGTATAATACCCAATTAGAAACAGTGGAGATAATGATATGTCAAGAGAAGACTCACCATTGGGAAGAATACGATAGTAATCTTCTCGTTTTCTTTAGGGTCTATTAGGTCAACCAAGGATAATTGCGTGGCCATATGATATCTACCATAACCTAAAAGCATGGCCTCCCATGTATGAAGGTTTCCTTGAGCACTTCCCAAAGATTCAAATTTCTAAAACAGTTTTTGACTATACCTTTATGTAAGGTGTCATTGTGACGTGCTACAGTTGGTATATATTTGTATCTAAACTCACAGCATATGTGTTGTGGTATTTTGCACGACAATTGTTGTAATAAAGTTGTAGTTGTTTTTCGTACCATATATTTGGCGACTCAGAATGGGTTGGATGGAATGGACCTATTTTGGGGTCGTTTCATGTGCTGAGTCCTAGAGAAGTTATAAGAAGAAGATAAGAATGTAAATCATCAAAGATGAAGAACGTTTTGAGTAAGACATCTCCGTATGTCATCAAGCCATAGAATGGTAATGAAAGTTGGTCGCGTAAACTTAGATTGTAAGAACGCGAACCTTAAGAAGTAAAGTTAAGTAAACCAATGCGTAAGTTAAGTATATGACTAATTGGTGTATGCGTTATTTCCTTATGTGTTGTAGGGATTGGAATGAGCAGTTCAGCGTAAGTTGTAGCTGTGCGTAAGGCAAGTTTCCTAACTTCGTTCATATTTTAAATGAATGCTAGTTTCTTAAACTTCTCAGATATTGAACTTGAGAAGTTCTGTCTATGTGCGAGTGTGTGATATTTGTACAAGGTGGTAGAATGTATGAGGCCTTATGCCACAATGTGAACACTTCGGTGTTTCTATGATATGAACTATTCTGTGATTGAACTGTCCAATAAGAGAATGTTCTGTTTATACATGAACCGTTATTGTTAAGTCTATGCTATTGATTTTAACCAGACAGAATGTGTATGAAAGACAGTAGAGAAAGAAAGTATTTCCAAGTGAATGTGACTAATGTTTTAAAATGATAGGAATCGAGATTATTCCTATTATTCAAGCTGCTTCATAACCTTTGTTCGGTTATTGAAGTCTTAAAAGAATGTTTAAAATTCTTGAAGTTGTTTGTTCAACTGTTAAGACTTACTGGGCAATTGAATGCTCGCACTTGCTTTAAATGAAAAACATTTCCAGCGAACGATGTTAGAAGAACTTAAGGATCCCGTATAGATCAAGTTGTCGATATCTAGATGAAGTGTCATTCAGAATGTGAATGAGCGAGAAGATCAAGTGAAGACTGGTAATGTAGAAAGATGAGAATTAAACTATAGAATAGTTTAATGAACGATTATATATCCTTGGTGGCAGATAAAAGTCACTCGTGTAAGATGTAAAGAATAATGTAATTATCATTATTTGTAATAAGAAAAGCTATAAGGTTTTTAGAACTTGGGATTTGAGAGTGTATGTTGTTATATTTCAGTATATACTGATGTATGTTGGATGAATGATGTACTAGTAACGCACGGAATCCGGGTGTGAAGATAGACCAGATTTCGGGGCTTTACAATAATAATGGCCAAAAAGAAAGCTGACATATGACATGATGGAAAATAATCAGGAAAGATATAGACTAAACGTGATGGACTCTCTATTAAGCAAGACTCCCTCAGTCATTACTCTTGTACGCCTATATTGTTCACTCAATCATAACATATATATAGGATGTCTTGATCATTGGCATGGTATCCGGATGACAATCTATGTATTACGTGATTTGTGTATGCTGTCTCTATCGTTAATATCTCACATAGACAACAACTGTACTACACGGGAAAAAGCCTATAAATGAACTGATCTTGTAAAGTGAAAGACACACGAAAAACATATACAGTATTCACAAAGCATACAAGTCAAAAAGTTGTTTTTCTCTTTGATCAATACTGATTGCATTAAGCAAAGAGCTTCCGTTAAGAAGATCACATAGAACATACTCTGGTAATATTCTTCTTGCATATCATTTCATACTAGAGCCTTAAGTTGGTAAGTGATATATTGTTTGATCATTAGACCTCTAGTGTGTATCTTATATTTTCATAGCTCAATCAATACTGTGCTTAGTTCTGTTTAAATTGATAACTCGTTACAGTCAAGTTTATGAAAAGCATAGGTGCTTAAGAGTGCATAGGTGCACAGGGAACAAAGGTGTTTAATTTGCTAGAACTTGTATTGTGATTGAAAGAGTTTAATAAAAGTGAGTCTCCAATACTAGTTGGTATTGGACGTGGATTAGGCTACTATTCTAGAGGGTAGTAGTTGAACCACTTAAAAATTCTAGTGTTTGTGTGATAACATTCTGTACTTTATTATTTTGTTATCTATCTAGTAGCCTGCATTCTATATCCACTTATATCAGTAAATTGGTTAACTTAAATAATGTCCTGATTTCATAATCCAGCTTGCTACATTAAATATCCAAAGGAATTTTTATAAGAAATAAAAATTGGACATAGTTGGTGCCTACACTTATTAAACCCCCCTTCTAAGTGTACCTATTCAAATTTCATTTGGTATCAGAGCTTGGCTCTACACTACAAGAAAATCAGGATATAGCGACGGTCGGCGACCGTCGCTATAGATAAAAAAGACCGTCGCTATAGGATATAGCGACGATTACATAAACGTCATATATAGAAGCCGTCATTTGAAACCTATAGCGACGGTCTTTTTCTTCTAGCGACGGTCGGACCATCGCTAGAAAACTCCAAAAACGCGCTTGAGGTTTTTTTACCGAATTGGTCGAAAAGTGGATATACCGGCGATGCGATGACCGCCGCCATAGAAGATTTGGTCAGAGCTATTGCGACGGTCTCCCAATAAATCGCTATAGGTGAGATTTGTCGTGAGCTATTGCGACGGTCGTAACCAAATCGTCGCTATAGGTGAGATTTTGATGAAGCTATTACGTGATCGTAACCGTCGCTATAGGTGAGATTTGGTCATGAGCTATTATGATGATCGTAAATCGTCGCTATAAATGAGATTGATGTGAGCTATTACGACGGTCGTGAATAATCGCTATATCTTCCCAAATTTTTAAAGAAAATCTTTGTTTTCTATACAATAATTTTATTTATTTTTACTGTTAAGAAACATAACCACATTCAACCATCGATCTGAATATAACATTTACAACTAAAAGAATAAAACAAATAAAGTCTATTAATGTATAATATCATCTAAATATACATAACCATCCAAAATACTGTTACTATGTATCAAAACAGTACATAACCAACAGCACATTTAACATATTTTTAGTATCACATCTAACAAATTTTCATCAAAAATAGTGTTACATATAACAAATTTCCAGCAGCACGTGACATGTCACAGGTCCTCTATAGGATTATTTGATCCGCTAATATCACCATTATCTCCTTCTGTGTATCGATCCTACAAATTAATTATCAAGTGAACTTGTTAATCCATAAAAACATAATGATAGCCCCAAAAATTTAAGTATAAGTGAAGTGAGAGAGCAACACCTGATTGTTGGATTGAGCATTTGGAACTGATGAATTCTTCATAAATTCTGTCATAATTGATAATAGTTCATCCACTTTCCTTGCAGTATCATCTCCTTTTTCCGCACCTTTTTCCAACTCGACTTTCAATTCTTGATTCTCATGTTGTACCTCATTATTTGTGTCACGAGGCCCCAAGTGTTTGTAGGCATGGCACCAACTCCACCTTGTCGAAGTCTACCATGTCGCTCTGGTCCAAGAACTTGTGCAAGTATATCATTCCGTCTGTACTACTCTGCTTTCACCAATCGATTCACGAGTCTTCTTTAACTCAATAATTTTTCTGTGAAAATATATAAGGCAAATTATACACAACTTAAATATACAAGGCAACTTAAATATACAGGCATAATAGGTTTTCGTTTCACGTCTCTTCATAATAAGATAAAGAAAATAATAAGAAATAGGATAAGAATTCTTTGCAAATGACATTTCCAAGAAGAAAAAGAACATAACATTTCTTCAAATTAGCAATTGAAAGAAAGAAAAAATTAATTATGAAAAAACATCAAGTATGATTCGCAATTTGGAACCAAGATAGAATTATGTGTTACGATATAGTAGTTCTTGATATAATGTGTTTGTATACCCGTAATCTGAGCAACCAATTTATACTCACGCCACCCGGTCAACAAAGTCTTGAGGAGTTCTGCATTTGAACCCATTAACCTACCACACATTTTGGGAACCGATCTTCCAATTTAATTTAACCCAAAAGTAGAACTAAGATTAAATTTGTACAAGTTACTTCTTATGTGATCAAGACCTAATTAGTAACTCGGATTTGAATGGCTACATTTATCATCCTATAAAAACTAGAGAGATGAACACTTGCCATGCAACCAAGTTAGGCAGATAAGGACTACAAGGAGCCACCCCAAAGACCTTGTTTGAGCTGGGGAGCTCACCTCATGGTCCTTTTACGGAGTGGAATTGCGAGTTCATTGCTACCTTCTTGTTCTTATACATCACTTTGTCTTGATCATTATGGGTGTGTCCAGGGCACCTAACAAGTGTGCCTCTGTGGGTATTCAAGGAATTGCTTGGGCCTTTGGTGGTATGATCTTTGCCCTTGTCTCATCGCTGACTCTTTGGTATTTCAAAGTTAGCAACACATGATTCCTCTCTTTTCCTGTCTTTACTCTAAATTTTTGTCATCACTTCACAAATCTCTTTTTTTTCTTCATGCAGTATATATTTCTTAGTTTCTCCTCATTTCATCCTAAGTAGTCTCTAATTTCTTACTCTTTGTGGGTTTCTTTTAGATCTTGTACTCTTAACCTTTTTATCATAGTTTCATGTTTTCTTGGGATAATATTTATATGGGTGTTTTAGCTTTTGTACTATTATTTGAGTTAATTTGTGGCCATTCTCTCTGGCTACTGAGAAAAGAATGAATGTGGATAGACTGCGTTCAACCGATGTTAAGCCCTCAAAACCAACTCTAACAAAGTCCGCCAGTTTGAACTACAAGTAAGCGTATATATTCTTAATTTTTACTTTGTGGATGCACAATTATACTCTCACATTAATTTTGTACAATTATGTATATATGAAGTAATACTACGGACTATTATATTTACTTTGTCAGGACTACAAAGCTCCAGTTTCTCTTCTTATTTACTATAATCGTGATATTAGCTTAACGAGTGATAAATTTTTTAACATTATAGTAATTATCAATGAAAGAAGAGCTAAATATTAATTCATCTAGTATTATAAAGCTGATATTAATTTCATTGTAAATGAAGTAGCTAGAAGTTAATTAAAGGTTGAAACTTTCAGGAATTTGGCTCGACCATCACTTGTTGCTGATAAAAGAAGCGACCACAGGCCTGCTATTGATACCTTTTTAAGTTGGATAAATCCCTAAACCACATTCATGTTGTTTGTTATCGCCAATTTATTCTTTTCAAGTTAATGTATACTATCACTCTCTCTAATGACGGTGGAAACTCGCAAGAATTATATACGTCTTCCAAAAACATTTGCATTCTCTTTGCTTTCTCTTTGGGGTGGGGAGGATTCCTAATTATTCTCTAATTGACCAAAAGCTGATTTATTCTTTTTCAAAATGTCGGGGTTCGTATTCACTTTGCTTTCTCTTTGGGGTGGGGAGGATTCCTAATGTCAGTCAATAGAACCATGATGTGGGGAGACAGCCAATACTATAAAAATCAACCACCCAAAAACATTTGAATACGGAGTAGTGCCGGTCGACACCCAAAAACATTTGCATCATTTTTACCTTGCATGCGATTTGCATCATAAGCATCACGATGAACATATTATGATATGTAAGTTGCAAAACAAGGTTAATTAAAGCAAACAAATGGAATGAGCATCATAAATACTCACAAGAGTGGAGATATTCTAAAAGAAGAAGGTGATACACTAGTTATAAAATTGGCGGTGATTGCGATGTAAGTTGGGTGAGAGGCGAGAAAAAGTGTACCACATGCATTGGGCAACAAACACACGAGACAACATCATAGAGAGTAGTATAAATGCGACTACTTGGTTGTCACTGCATTTGTGGCCAATGGTACATACACTGTACCGGTTTTACTCTGGTAAGAAGATGGTCATTCTTTTCTTGTAACATACACAAACTTACTCAAGTCCTTAGCAACGAAACAATAGTTTGCCTTGGGGTTTGTGCCATTAAAACTAATATCTGTATGAAGCAGAGGCGAGGTTACATAGATTGCGACCTTGGGATACAATTGGCATTTTACAGCACAGATAAGCATGATTCGATTTTCAACTCATGGTATGAGGTGAAGAACCTTGACAATACTCTCTTAATTGTAATCTCTCAGGGAATTTGTGAGCAAGGCAATCAATACATGTGGTGGCAACGGTAAAAAAAAATATAAAGCTCCACGTAGACACTTCTCCAAAGAAAATATAACTAGCTATTTAATCATAATGATGTATCTTAACGAGGTTGGAAAAAAGACATCAATCCCAGTTTAACTATATTGAGAAAGAGAGCAGTATCTCCAAAGAATTTTGATATATACCAAAAGTTGTTCAGCTTTTTAAGCCCTTTTCTTGATCGAAACCTTTTACATGAAATCTTGTATCTTTATATTCATGTAAATGAATGCTCTAAAACAAACTCACACACACATACTGAGGGATAAGAGTTAAAAAACCCATTGTTTGAGGATTGATAAATCGTACCACATTCGAGGATGCTCCGGTAAAATTGAGTTATCACTTGAGTGTGGGATTTGTATATACATATCTCTGCGATCAATCTCTTTATTATTTATTTGGTACTACAAATAAAACAAAAATAGTTCATAATTAATAATAATACTCTATTTATAAAAGTCTAATACATGATTAACGATAAAAAATATTGAAATGACATCAAATATTACCAATTCATGCTTCTTTTTTGGAATTGATTTAGTGCCCAATGTATGACCTACCAACAATTTTTTCCGATTTTCACAATTTTTTGTTGCTATATCACGCATTGTATGTATTTATAAATTAATAATAATATATAATAAGTAAGAATTGATAATACATAAATTAGAATAAACACAACCTCACATGCATTATCGATTAGCCAATAATCAACCAACGCATGACCCGTTGATTAGGATTTACTCGATCATTGTTGATAGTATTACATTATCGATTTGTACGGTCACCGAGCACAAAATTATTACTCTTTAAGTTAGACTTCCAATCTCTCCACCTATTGTTCATGATAGTCATTAGTTTTCTCTTAGCATTGGGGTGATCTGTGGTAAATCGTTTCTACACAAACAAATTTACACATATATTAGTTTGTTTCAATGTGTTTAATGTCAAATTCTATAAAATGGTATGATTAATAACTTTGAATTTCATCCCAAGCCCTTCATCGTATTAGCCTCATCATATTGGACCATGTTGGAGTACTTATTGGGAAAAATTCTCCATTCTGAGCAAGACACCCGAGAAAAGTGGTTAACTTATTGGCCTCTCCCCAACAGTGTGACCATTTGCATCATAAATTACTTTTTTGGGTGCATCGCTATTTGACCATAATTTTGCTCCCATCGTTGGTCCACGCTTCCTCTTGGGTCGAGAACCTAAAAGAGAAAAAGAATCAAGAACTATGTATTGAACAAAAGATGAATTGAACATATAGAACCTTGATGTACACTGACTCGTGTCTAATTTCTATGTCTCATTTTGTTCGATCAACTACTCATATAATTACTTGTGTCATACATATTTATGTAATGATTCATACTATATATTTATTATGAATTAAAAATAAATATATAATATCTTTATTATTCAATATAAAATCAATAATATGACGAGTCCCCCCTTCCTACACATTTCGGAGGAATACCGGGTTAAAGTCCGAGGAGTCCCACATACATTTATTCCTTGGGGTTCAAAGACTTCCACTTACAAAATTTTATAATCTACAAGTTATATAAGCACATTATTAGCTCACTAGATGAAGGATGAAGTATGAACTAAAATTTGGATAGCAAGATTTTAAAACCATGAAGTAAAATATACATAATCTGACTTTATATAGAAAGCCTGAACACCAAGTTAATTCTCATGACAATGCAAGTATAAGTGTAGATATATGCATGGTACCTTCAACATTCTCATAAATACTTTCCTCCTCTACATATGGTTCATCGGCATGGATCTCATTATCATTAATTTCCGGGCCATTGGAACAGTTAGCACGAGATCTAGGCGTTTACTATTAGAAGCCATTAAAGCAACACGAGAAACAAAAATATGAATGTGACACTCGTAAGAAAAAGTTATTAGTTAAATCTAATGAACATTAGAACTTTCCACGGTTATTAGTTAAATCTGAAACTAAGTCCCCAAAATTAACAAATACATCCAAATGAAATACATCCGAAAATAAGTTGGCTAGCTAATGAAAATTTGTAGACACCAAGGTGGGGCGGGAGGAGGCGGCGGGTAGTCCATTTAATTTCCGGTTTAGTCTAATTTGATCTTCAAATCTACTTACATTGAAATGTTGACAAAGAAGTGTGTTTAAAACACTAATAAGATGATGTAGAAAACAAAGTAAAAGCTAATAGTACAAGGAGCACCAAGATATAATATCAAAAGCGGATCTATCAAAGTGTAACGGTTTCTCTTTTGGAGAAAATGGACAAAGTGTAAAAAAGCAGATCTATCAATTGTGATGTTTATCCTCTTCATTCTTCGTCATCTTCATTTTCCTCACTATCACCCTCCTCTTCATCTTGGGACCCTCATCTTCTCCTTCATCTTCGTCTTCGTCTTCGTCTTCGTCTCCATTCTCATCTTCATTTTCATCAACAATATGTTCAATCATTCGTCTTTTGAAGCGAGATGTATCAATTTGAGATCCTAGTTTTCGCTTACTTTTCGGTCTTTTTAAATCCATTTTCAACTAATTCACATCAACGTCATTCCTAACCCAATTTATGTTTTCAATATCAACTTCATAGCTGGAGTGATGAATTCTTCATTGGTATTGGGTAAATCGTCACTATCGAGAATCTACTTGACATCTTCACATAAATCTCTCGGCTTTGTTCAGTATAACCACACGCCAATTGTTATCCCTTTGATCATCAACATAAAATATTTGTTGAACTGAAGCGAGCATTACAAAGGGCTCATCGGTTGAACCAAACTTTTGATGATTTACAAGCGTGAAGCCATAGTCATCGATTTTGACCCTCTATCACGTGCTAAAGCTGTCATACCACTTACATTTGAATAGAACAACTTTGCGGATCCATAATAATCTAATTCAACAACATCTTCCAAAATACCAAAGTATTCAACTACATCTTCCTTAGGATTTCAATCTCTAGCGGATGAATATCCACAAGTAGTTCTTACCACATATACCCCACTATTCTGCGCGTTCTCCTCTTACTCTCACAACTTGTCGAATGGAATCGATACCCATTTACCAAATAACCATCTCCTCTCCTCGCCTATCAAATTTGGGCCAAATCTGAGAGCTTGAACTTCCTTTGAAGCATCGTTATTCATAGTTGCCATCTACAAAATGGTAGCGATATAAGCAAATTCCATCCATTTATTATTAATAACCATTACAAAATTTTGCATAAAATTACGTTCAAATAATGTAATACTTACATAATTCTTAAACCATTCAGAAATTCCTTTTCTTAGCATTGTCAATTTCCCTTGGCGTCGGTTTTTTTGCTTACGCTTTCCACGTCGCATAACATATATGAATCTTGCGAAATACTACAAATAAATAAACAAATTAAACAAATTTTTTTTGTCATAGCTAGGTAGCTAACATAAGTTATTAATATTTGAACAATAAATGTCATTCTTTATTTACTCACCTTAGATATGACTCAACCTCTGTAAAATTAAATAGCACATCTGGTGTGCACTCTTGACATCATCGCTACATGAGAGTACAAACTTTTGGGACATTAAGAAATCGACCTATGTTTCTAAATCTGAGAGAGAATCTCTTTTCCTTGTTCATATCGACTTCATTTCTTCCAACTCGTTTCCATGCGGCATTGTTTTGACTCAAATATCTTGAGCAAAATGTAACACATTCTTCAAAGAATATACCCTTCTACAATTGACCCTTACGGGCGACTTCTATTGCGAATATACCCTTTTAACTTGCCCATGTATCTTTCAAAAGCCCACATTTGTCGATATTTAACATTTCCATTATCTTAGCCTCTTGATGAGGTGGACACACAAATGTACCATTATATCAAAAAAGCGGGAGGAAACACCATCTCAAGCTTGCAAAGTATTAACGGAATTTTTTGTTCAACCGTTCATAATCTTCCGATGTGTTATAGTTGGAACATAATTCTCTGAAGTAGTTCTGAAAGTTCAATTATTGTTGACGGACATATACTAGGCAAGTCGATTTTGTCGTATTGCTATTGGAAGTAATTGTTGCATTAAAATATGGCGATCGTGACTTTTAAGACACGAGATCTTGCCCCCTTCAAATTGATGCAACGTGAAATATTTGAAGCATATCCATCAGTACCTTAACATTTTTCAACACTTGCGAGAAATCATGTCTTTCTTTCTTAGACATTGAGTAGCTTGCGGTAAAGAAAAAGGTACTTTGAATTGCTTGCTTGCGGGTATTGGATGGAGCTCTCTTCTTATACCCATTGTCATCAAGTCAATCGTGCTTTTAAATTATCTTTTGACTTTCCTTGCACACTCAACAATGTCCCAATCGGCTATCACAAATGTTTTTGGCAATGTGCATTCCATCTAGATTGTGGCGCGACAAAAGGTTCCTGATATGGCGATTCAAAAAAATAGATTTCTTCCTCCAATTATGTTTTTTGAGTCGTGGGGAATGGTCTTCGTGCTAGTGGGTGTCTTTCCAAAAGTGACATTAATAGCATTAACTTGTTCAAGAATATCAAATCGATGGCACCACCGGAGCTTCACTATGGTCACATTCTCCGTTAAATCTTCGTGTATCAAACCTATAACTATGACCCGACTCGAAAAAAAACGATGCCCGATATAACATTCCTTACTTTGCAATCTACAAAGAGCGAGTGTTCATTTGACATGATGGACAAGCTAACTTACCTTTAGTACTCCAACCGAATGACATAGCAAAATTTGGAAAATCACTAATTGTCCACATGATAGTGCCGCACGCATTTGGAACTTTGTGCTGTTAGATGCATCATACGTTTCAACCCCATTACTCCATAGTCTCTTCAACTCCTCAATTAAAGGTTGCATATACACGTCAATATCATTACATGGAGAGTTTGGACCGGTATTAACAAAGGCATGATAAAATACTCTGCTTCATACACATCCATGGTGGTAAGTTATATCAACAATTGTCACCGCCATATATATATATCACGGTGACCCATGGGTAAAGGGACTCGTGCCATCGATTAGACGGTCAAGGTCTTACATTTCTTTGTTCTTGAGAGAATGTAGGGTACATTGTATCCAAATGCTTCCAAGCGGAGAGTCGGTGGATGACGATTCACTCCATCTTTCAGTCGCTTTACATGATGCCACATCATGTATTTTGCGATTCTTCGGACATAAATAGCCTCTGCAATCTCGAATTAACGCTAAATAACGTAATTGCTTCTTCCACTACTTTGCTCCTCTTCGTTTTTGTATCTATTTGTGTCTTCTACGTCTGACCATCTCGATCTGCTTCCATCTCGATGATTTGCAAACCGTATGAAGACTCTAATTTTTCATTCTTCCTCCAAAAGAGCATCTGATCATTCTCGCGTACATCAATCTTCTCATAACCAAACCCTAAATTTCCAACCATTTTCTTCATTTCATAAAAATTATCGAGCAAGTTTGCAAATGATGGAAATGATGACTTGAACTTCTGAGCAATCCATCAAAGGACACATCGGTCCATTTGCTAACATTTTATGATTGAAAAGCCATACAAAACGAATGAAAAATTTGTCTCATTTTCACATCCGGGATATAAAGGTTGATTGGCCTCGACATGTACTTTTGGTATTTTGAAGCTTCAAATAAACGAATCTACAAGTGATCCCTAAATATATCATTTACCATCTCGAGCATCGATGCTCATCTTGGATTGTGATGGTTCTTCGTGAACATCATCATTACTCACATCCCCGACAATCACATCTTCCCCATGATGCACCCAATTAGGTGTAGCCAAACATAAATCCATCACAAATCAAATGTTCACGAATAGTAGCTCGAATGCGGTATCGACCATTTACACAATTCTTACATGGGCAAGGAATTCTTCCGTTACCATGCCCACTTTTTGAAACCAAAGTCCGAGAAATATCTACATGCTGCAAGATATTCTCTAGAATATCTTGGTAATTCCATCCACATCTTATCCATAATATTATGTCCCTAAATCAAATTGAACAACCATCAGAATGATATTGCGTATAGAAATCTATCATAATTAATTATGATAATTAATTATCATAATTAAGTACCTTGAATGCCAACCAAACTCCCGGTTCACTCAAATAAAACAAAAAGGTCGTAGATAATTTAAATATTAATTATCATAATTAACGAATTTCAAATAAGCGTGAGGTAATAATTAAGGGTGACTACACCAAAACATTACATTCAAGGTCTCAATGTTGGACATGGAAGTTCTTTTTAATTATAAGCCTCAAATATTCCTACAAATTAATATGAAGGGGGAACAAGAGGCAAATTGTTAGGAAAACAGAAAATAAACCCGTAAGCGAAAGGAAAACTAATAAATCATCAATAAATAATAAATGGCTCTAAAAAGCGATAAATCATAGAATAAAAGCAGCGATAAGTCTCATATGAGGTAAACATGCGAGTTCAAATCTTATCTTCTACAAAACAGAGGGAACCTAACGAGAATCGAAAAGAACTTGAATCTTCTTAACCAACAACTCATGTCCGGCCTTGTGTTAACTAAATTTCTATGACATAATAGACCCCGAGGTTCAAAAGACAAAATATCAAGGAAACCAAGATAGAAATATACATATATATATATATATTTGTATAGAGAGAGAGAGATCATTTGGCTAACTAAGTATCAAAATAACTTATGTGTTCCTTAAGATAACATCTCAATTGGTATAACTAGTAATTTTTCCATAACAAACACATTCCATTTTTTTTATTTTCTTTTATTCTTCAAGTTTAAAAATGTAAAATCTGAGTCCATGTCCTTAAATGCATATCTGGGAGCATAAACCCCAAATTATCAAGGGACATAACATCACCTATGTTTTCTAATCATACTGACTAACAAGGACTCTAATTATTCAATGATCATCCCGAAATAGGATAGACTCATTTAAATGGGACAAAGTTTATACCGAGAAGCTATACTTCCCGGACTGACTCCTCACTCGTGATTACTAATTCGTGACTCAAGTTGCTAACTCAAATTTACATCCCCAGGAAAGATCTGAAACTATAGATCTCAAACAGTTCGAAAATCTTATGAATCGGGTTGCCCAACTAACTGTCACCTTCCTCATAGATGTAACACCAACATGGAACTGTGGTTACGAAAATCGTAAGTGAAAAGTCGGATTCGATCTAAGATGACCTTCATCGAGAAGTTGACTAGATACATGTGAGTATAGATCAATCATAGCCTCTAAAATAACCACAGACTTTGCATAGAAAGCATACAAGAGAATTATGCGATTCGATTATTGACCCACCAAGTAGATACACATCCTCTTTTTATATCGGTTCCATCATTTGATAGGAAAATAATTAGAAATATCCTAGTTGGCCAATCGGTAAAAAGAAAAGCATAAAAATATTCACATGGTAACTAACGGACAACCCATGTCGAACTATATTAACATTGGAATGTGTTTGATGTTTATACATAATCGCTTGATCCATAATTTGCCATCTTGGCACAACATATGTTGAACAACAAGCATAATTAGCCAAACACATCATCTTACACCAAAGAAACTACCATGTAGACTATCAATATCACAATGCTCATAAATCAAACATGACAACTGCAACTTCACTTCCATATGCTTTCAAAATCTTTATTGAACATGAAAATATAGATTTATATATGAAATATACACTATTTAGTGTTAATAGTAACCTTGGCAACATACTAACATTTTTAACAAGTACCCTACCTTGTATTTCTCTGGATTTCTCGAATCAAAGCAGAGAACTTCGATCGTTGCCCGACTTAGGGTGTTAAACAAGCTTACGGTGTCAAGAAGCATCATCGACTTTAAAAGCAGTTTTTAGTGGATTTTTACAATGATCTTTGATCTTACGCTTGATGAAGTAATCTGGTAGGTCACACTCGACATCACTTTACCCATACGCATACTTAGCGAGTAATACATAAATATCCTACCTAAATTAATCCATCAAAACAAAAACCAATGTTTGTATGAAATCCCGGTAGTATTGGATTTTCACAACCCAACATATATACTTCCAGGTTGTATTGGACTTATCAAGACAAGAGAAGCAAAGTTGCCGATGCCGATGATGCGATTGCTAGATGAATAAATCGGTGAGTGTTCATCCTAGCTTTACCCTCAACCTCTATAGTATTAAATCTAGCTATCTTTTTTGCATAAACTAATTTAGCTATCTAGCTATCTAATTTTTAAAAGACTTAATTCAAACCGAATATTCAAAACATGATCAATAGCTAAGACTAATTAGAACTTTGCATTAATTTGAGCGTAAAAACAAGCGGTTAAGTCATTCCATATCAATCATAACGAAAATTTATACCCCACGAAGGGTGTCCCAAAATTAGAAAATTTAGGGCTTGTTAGAAGGAGGAGAGAAATAAAGAAAATCATAACAACTAAGGGTAAATAAAATTGAAAACCTAAAGAATGAAATTATACCTCCTCAAGCAGTAGGTCAATATGATCCTTTCAAGCCGGACGGAGAGATGGAGTGAGGCGAAGTCCCATGAAGTCCTCACTGAGTCCGGCATACACGAGAGATGATGCAGAGAGGAGTGAGAACGAAAGATCTTGATCGAGTTACTAAGATGTTAATCGAATGATCACGAGAGACACGAGATGATGTTAATCGAATGATGTTAATCGAGTTAATCGAATGATGTTAATCGAGTTAATCGAATGATGTTAATCGAATGATGTTAATCGAGTTACACGAGATGAACGCTGATGTCGATTTGGGGGAAAGAATATGAGAGACCCTTTAACCCTCGTATATGATACGCCTCCCTTATATGACCCTCGTTAATTAAAATCCTTAAAAAAATTCCTATACCGACGGTCTTTTGTGACCCTCGCAATAGACAACCTTCAGGGTCCTATACCGACGGTCAGGAAGTGACCGTCGCTATATATACCCTATAGCGACGGTTCCGTGTCGACCGTCGCTATATCTCGTCGCTATATGTTGAATTTCTAGTAGTGCTACTTATCTTGGTCTTAAAGGTGACTTGTTGGGAAAGATTCTGATATGGCACAACTTGGAAATGTTCATCACGAAGGCCAATCAACAAACCGACCTCCACTACTCTTTAGAACAGAGAACTACAATTTCTGGAAATTTCGGATGAGGATATATCTTAAGCGAGACCCATGGGAATGGTGGGTGGTAGAGAATGGACCCGTAATCCCAAGGAAAGATGATGGCACTCCAAAAAATCTACTCAAGATGGACTCAACCGAAACATACATGGTGTCATACGATTCAAAAGCAATGAACACTCTCCTCAGCGGCATGGTACAATCTAAAATAGATAAAGTTTCCTCATGCAACACATCAAAGGAAATTTGGGATACCCTAGTGGTAAGTCATGAAGGAACATCCAAAGTACGAGAACTTAAGCTAAGTATGCTCATGCATGACTACGAAATGTTCAAACTGGAAAGAGATGAAACAATCAAAATGGCTCAAGCACGATTCTTGGTACTCATAAACTCCTTGAAGCTGCTCGACAAATCAATTCCACAAAGCGAAATCAATCGTAAGCTACTTCGGGCTATGCCCAAAAGGTTTGCATCCAAAATTACTACTCTTCAAGATTCCGTTAATATTTCTTCTATGGATACATTAACTCTTTTTGGTGAACTAGAAGAATATGAACATCAATTGAAAAGATATGATGACAAGGAAGAAGTTCCTCGAAAAAAAGTGTTAGCTCTAAATGCAGGAATTGAAGAAGAACTTGAAAACAACTCGGATGATGAAATAGCCATGATATCTAGAAGACTTAAGGGACTACTCCAAAGAAAGAATCAAAGGAAAAATACATTCAACAGACACAAAGCCAAGCCAATCGAAGAAACTTGTTTCGAATGTGGATGACCAGGTCATTTTAAAAAGGATTGCTTCCAACTCAAAAACAAAGAAAAGCAAGGTAATAAGGAGTTCAAAAAGCATAAAACATTCCTAACATGGAGTGATGATGAAGAATCCAAAGTGGAAATAGATGCAAATGATGAACTGGCTCAAATATGCTTCATGGGACTTGAAGGTGAATCCAGTGAGGTACCTCTTCCTAATGTTATTACTTTGAAACACGAAAATGAAAAATTAAAAGAAAAAAATATGTACTTAAAAGACTTAGTAAACACTCTAATGGGTGAAGTGGAAGCACTGATATATGAAAAGAAAGAATTAGAAAAAGTAACACACACAAATGAGGAAAAGGAACTAGCAGCTAAAAATGATTATTTAGATAATTACAATAAAATATTATTCAACAAGGTAAAACAGCTAAATAATGAAGTTGAAAAATTAACAAATGAGATAAAGATGAGAGATGTGTGCATTGATGCATTTGGTGATGAATCGATTAATAAAATACCTCCAACTAATGAACTACAAAAGGAAATAGAGTCCTTAAAAACCTCCTTAGCTAAATTTGTTCACGGGGATGAAAATCTAAATGCCATGCTAGGAAAACAAAGACCCAGTTATGATAAACAAGGCATAGGTTACAACCCAACATACAGAAAGGAAGTTGAAATGCTCAAATCAAAATCATCATTTAAATTAAATTATTGCACGCCCTTTATTACTTGCAAAAATTGTGGCATTAAAGGACATCTAGATATAACTGCTCAAGAAAGAAAAATCGAAGTAAAGCCGCATGGGTAAAGAAAAAGGATCTGATTTCAACTAACACAAGTGGACCCAAAAAGATATGGGTACCAAAAAGATAAATTGTATCTCTTTTATACAGGTGTGTTTCAAAGCCAAAGTATCCTCTCAAAAGTGGATTCTTGACAGCGGGTGTTCACATCACATGACGGGTGACAAATCTAAGTTTGTGGAACTAAATGTCAAAAAGAAACATGGAACTGTCACATTCGGTGATAATCGGTCATGTGAAATAATCGGGAAAGGTAAAATTGATAACGGTAAGGTTAACATTAATAATGTTCATCTTGTTAACGGTCTAGAGTTCAATCTTATCAGTGTTAGTCAGTTAATGGATTATGGACATCAAGTAAATTTTGAAAAAGATAAATGCACAATTTCACATGGTACTAACAATGCTGCTTTAGTTGCCTAAAGAGAAGGAAATATATATACTCTTGATTTTGAGCATCAGGAGGGAGAATTATGTCTCGCAACCATTCATAGGACATGTTCATATGGACCTCATTAAAAAGCTGTCATCAAAGAACTTATTAAGAGGACTACCCAAAATGAATTTTGAAAAGAAAGGTATATGCGAACCTTGTAAACTTGGAAAACAAGTAAGAACATCATTCACAGCCAAAAACATGGTATCAACTTCCTCTCCCTTACAATTACTCCATCTCGATTTATTTGGACCTGAAAGGCATGATAGTCTAAATGGTAAATTACATGCTTTTGTGATAGTCGATGACTTCTCTAGATATACATGGGTACTCTTTCTTAAAACAAAAGATGAGACATTTAAAGAATTTGAAAAACTGATTAAAAATTTGGAGACTAAATATTGTCTTAATCTTATAAAAATTAGAAGTGACCATGGTACAGAATTTTATAAGGATTTTATTATATTTTGTAATAAAAAAGGAATCACTCATGAATTTTCAGCACCTAGATCTCCACAACAAAATGGAGTGGTAGAAAAGAAAAAAATGAACATTACAAGAAACAGCTAGAACGCTAATTCAGGAAAGTAAACTCCCTAAGAAATTTTGGGCAGAAGCTGTAAACACAGCATGTTATGTGCTAAATAAAGTGTTGATTCGTCTAATCATTTTGAAAACACCATATGAATTATTGAATAATCGTCTTCCTAACATAAGCTATTTTAAAGTATTTGGATCTAAATTCTTTATTCTTAACACTAATGGAAATCTGGGCAAGTTTGATGCTAGATCATATGAAGGAATATTTATAGGCTATTCACAAAACAGTAGAGCATATCACATGTATAATTTGCAAAAGATGTGTATCGAAGAATCTATACATGTCAAATTTAACGAATCTAACCATGATATTCCAAAAGAAAGAGAAGAAGATGCAGGAAATTTAGAGACTGCTGCAAATCCGGCCAACCAGATAAAGCAAAAAAGCAAGATAATGGAACCAATCCAGCAAGATGGATTAGAATAGCAGCAGGACCAAGACCCTATCCAGCAAGCTGGATACAAAAATCAGGAACATATCCAGCAAGTTAAAATGAATGAATAACAAGACCACAATTCAGAAACAACTGAAGAAGTAATACATGATATTCAACTACCAAAATCAGCAAGATACATCAAAAACCATCCTCCTGAGAACATCATTGGGAACATAAACGACAAAGTTATTACAAGAAGAAAAGCACAAAATATGTGTGTTTTCTCAGCATTTTTATCCCAAGTTGAACCAAAGAACGCCAAAGAAGCCATACTTGATGAAAATTGGCTTCTAGCAATGCAGGAGGAGCTACAACAATTTGAAAGATGTCAAGTGTGGGAGTTAATTCCTCCCCCAAAAGATGTGTCCATTATTGGAACTAAATAGGTCTTTAAAAACAAGCTTGATGAGTACGGGACAATTACAAGAAACAAAGCTAGACTAGTAGCTCAAGGGTATAACCAGCAAGAAGGAATAGACTATGAAGAAACATTTGCCCTAGTAGCTCGTTTGGAATCCATTCGTATATTACTAGTATTTGCCTATTTCAGAAAGTTCAAGCTACACCAAATGGACGTCAAAAGCGCCTTTCTCAACGGATATATAAATGAAGAAGTCTACGTAAAACAACCACCTGGATTCGAGCATGACAAGTTTCCTCATTACGTATACAAACTCAAAAAGGCACTCTATGGACTTAAACAAGCCCCAAGAGCTCGGTACGAGAGATTAAGTAAGTACCTCCTGTCAAATGGATTCATACGAGGGAAAATCGACTCTACGCTATTCATTAAACGTCAAAATAAAGACATTATTATTGTACAAATATACATAGACGATATCATATTTGGTGCTACTAATAACTTTCTTTGTGAATGGTTTTCCAAATGCATGCACAAGGAGTTTGACATGAGCTTGATGGGTGAACTCAACTACTTTCTGGGCCTTCAAATTAAACAAAATCATGAAGGTATATTACTGGGTAAAATCTATATACACACAACACGCAAGTATACGTGGTCAACAAGTAATAAAGTGACGAGTAAAGTATCGTTCCCACATAGACTAACTAGCAATAATCTTAACTTACAATTAACAATTTTCTATTAACCCTAATTCTATTAAACAAATCAACTCAATAATTAAAATTAACAAAACTAAAATGAAGAATAATTAAACTAACACAAGACAACCACGAATATTAAAATCTAAAATTTCAAATAATTAACGGAGAATTAGACTTATGATTTCACCCTAAGCTTCACTCTGACTTTAACAATTTTATTCCAATTCAACTCACTATCCTAGTTTATTAATCAAGAACACGAACGTAGTATTAACCACCTCTCGATGCACTAATACCGTATTAATGTCAATCCATAATTAAGATAGAAATCTGTTAAACACCTTAATCAACTAACCCACTATATCTCTATGTGAATTACAATAGAAGAAGGTTGAAGAATAAGTTCTCTATCTGATTACATGTGATGTCAAGCATATCTCTACCTTAACATTCATCACAACAAAGCTATTCACAAAATCATGAACACATGCTATATCAACTAGGTCTAGATTTGAATATCCTCTCTCGATTCCAAACAAATCCACAAAGAATTGTTGATCAGGTAATTCATAGATTCAAGCACAAATCAATATAGATAAACTGGAGATAGCTTATTAAATTGGAAATCAAAGTTTATAAAATTATAGATTCACTCAAAGATCCATCATAAGCCCAAAAAGTGAATTAGTTCATAATAAAAGAAATAAACACTAAATAAATCATGGAAATCATTCTTTTAATTACAAATAATAGTCTAAGACGAAGAATATTGAAAAACACCCTTCACGTAGCCTAGAATCGCAATCGTCTCGAAAATCTCCTTGAAATACTCCTACAACGCTTGCTTAGAAAAATTGAGATTAATCTTTGTAATTTTCCTTGTTTGTTTTAATCTCAGTGTTTGTTGTTAATTATATACTTCAACATGTATTCTGATTACAATTCCATGCATATACGAGTTCCAAGGCATCACCATCACTTAAACTCCATATTTGTAGCATTAGAAACCAACTAGAAGACTTTCAATTTGAATACCCAAGCCCAAGCTTGCTATTTCCCTCTTTAATAGCAAGCCCAAGCTTGCTATCAAGCTGCTAATCTGCCCAGACCCTAAGCCTCGGCTTGTTATCAAGGCACAAAAAGGAAAGCCCCGGCTTGCAAGTAAGCTGCCAATTATTTTTTTTGCTGCAGCGTCCTCTGGTAAAACGATCATAACTTTTGTTCCGGGACGAGTTATGGGGCCGACCACCTATCAAATCGAAGATATCGATGAGCTCTACAACTTTAATTCTTTGAGTAGTGAGAAATAACGAACGGATGAAGGTCAAAATTGGACTGGAAGTGACTGCTATGCAAATGACCACCCAAAACAGCAAAATTCAACGTTCGTTGTTACAAATGTCATAACTCTTGCATCCGAACTTCGATTGGAATGATTCAAAATGTTCCGGAAATCCAAGAAAGAGTCCCACAACATAGTCCAAGTTCCACGCCAAGAACATGAATTACACATAAAATGAACATGAAGGCCCGAACGATATCCGAAATTGCTTTTCCTTGCAATTTCATACCAATAGTTGCTCACTCTGCTTCCAAACATATAATCTACAAAATGGAAACAAAATGCATGAAAAGTAACTAAAATAACACGAGATTAAGCAAATAATTCAAGTAATAGATGCCAGATAAGTAGGTATAAAACCAACTTATAAAATACCCCCAAACTCAAACCTTTGCTTGTCCTCAAGCAAAAACAACAATGCAATGCAATGGAATGCAACTAGTCTATATGCCTACGAATCCAGCAATAATGACAAGAACAAGTCTTTTTGCCTGGCCTCAGAGAAATCAAGTAAACATGATAATACATCATATCAAAACTCATCAATAAATTCCCAGTCAATCATCGAGTCTTAAACTGTTATTACTGGTATAGTGCGTGTGTGCTCCACAACAATGTTAACTGATATAAAATCAAATTTAACACATAACAAGTCTCTTTGAAGGCATCATACAGTGTAAACTCAAGAAATCCAAAAACAAGCTAGATCCAACTAAAATCAAACAATTACTAATATCGAGGGTCAACATGGGATACTTATGCTTTATTTTCATCTACGGGGGCCTTATGCTCTTATTTCCCGTTTTATTCTCTTTTTTTTAGATAAAATACAAATGGTTATGCAATGTCTTATTCCCTTAGGCTTTTCAATGCTACCTTAACGAGCTTTTGACCAACGACTCCCAGACCATTAAGACCTTAGGGCGCTAGGTGTCAAGACTGTAACAGGACGAATTGTTGAGTTGTGATTCTGAGGACAGAATCCTTTTAAGAGGGGAAAGATGTGACAACCGAGATTTTGTAATTTATTTTTTAATATTTATTGGATTGAATAAATATTTTCGATGAATTAATTATTAGATTAAATAATTAATTGATGAAGTTGTGGTAGATTAAATTAATTATATGTGTTATATTTATTAAATTAATGTGGAAAATTTTATTATTCGATGTATGTGATTATGTGAGCTTATTGTATTAAAAGAAATATTTAATAAGCTTAATGTTATTTTTAATTAATTTAATTATTAATTAAAGATTTAATAATTTGATATTATTATTAAATGAGAAATTTAATTATGTGACTATGTGCATTATTGAGAAATTATTATATTTTATTTAAGTAAATTAAATAAATTATTGATTTATTTTATGAAGGAGTGTGACATTATTTAAACTATATAATAAGGTTTTATTAAATTAAAGGAGTTTTGAAATCAATTATGCTAGCCAAACAAGGCCCTAAGAATAGCAGTTACCCATGACAGGGTAACTGACCATCATCGCGTCAGTTTAATTTCTATTATATTAGACGTATTTTTCTTTTCTTTCTTCTTCATTATTTGCCTAAGTCTAGAAAGCGTAATAGAGAGAGATACAGAAAAAGAGTTGAGAATTCAGAGATTGTTAAGAGGATTGTGAGAGTCATCTGAGAAAGAATTCATCTTCTTTTAATTCTACGCTTGGGTAATCTCTTCAACCTAATTCTTTTTACGTCATATAGTTTTTATGAAAAATGGCTTTCATACTTTATGTGAATCTCTGTAATTTGGGAAATTGTTTTAGGGATATATGTAATAATTCGAGTAGTATAGCATGTTTTAATATATTATATGGGTTTCCATATCTTCAGTTTCATGAGATTATACAGTAAAAGATTTCAGAGTATGTTATATGGCCATATGGCCTTATACGTGTTTTTAGTATGTCAAATATAATTTTTTTTGCAAAATTCACACACTTATGTGATTATGCATGATAAAATGAACAAAACGAAACTTGAATGGTTGGATTTGGTTTTATAACGAATCCGTAGTTTTAAATTCTATGTTTTTGTTCAAGAACATCAAGAACAGTACAATTTGCATAATTTAATTATGTGATTATGTGTTTTAATGGGTTAAAATCACTCTATAAATGTTGGGTATTGATTATATATGAATTCTAACATGTGGGTAAGTTTAAATTGGGGAATTAATGATTATGTAATGTTTAATTCGCTGAACTCTGTGTTCTTCGCGAACTGAGAATCAAAATTTGGAGTTTCGCCGCAGTACCAACTCGAGACTGAAACTTTAGCTTGTACATGGCTCTTACCATCCACAAATATGTCTCCTCACTCAGCAGCCAGCCAAGACCCAAAGATATAGTAGGTAAATAGTACTTACTTAGCGTAATGTCCGTAAAAAGTTTTTTTTAGTATTCAAGTATAGAAATGTGATAGCGACTTAGTCTAATGATTATAAAAACTTGTTAGACATATAATGAGGTGTTAGAATATATTCTTAACATGTCCATAACACAATTACGTCTGAATTGAATGATCAAGTGCATAATTACCTTATTATTTGTGAAGTCTTAATTTTTAACAATAAGTGTAGTAATTGACTAAGTGTAGTCATGAATTGAGTTAGACAAGGAATAAACTTGTTAGGTTTGGTATGTTATAATTGACTGGTTTTATGAACATGGATGATATGTAGGATTTAAATCAAAGAACGAGTTTTATTAACGTGTAATCTACGCACGAGGCAAGTTTCCTAACCCTACTTGTTATCATTGAGCAAACTCTCATTATTATTGATTAAGTCTGTTTCGTATATTAAAGCTTATTAATCCTTCAGGCATGATGTTGTTATATAATAATTATTCTATTGTATACTTTTGAGATTTTATCCAAGTTAAATTATCAGTTATTGTTAAACCTTATTAGACTAGCGAACCCTTATTGATTCGACTAGTCCATAGTTGATGAGCGTTCTAAATTTCAGAACCCTTGATGAATTATCCAAACCAAACTTCCTTTGGTGTGGACTCAAATGTCAAACTGAGATGAACAACCCTGTATAGGGGATTACTTACGCGTTAACGTTAAGATATTGTGCACGGTATGGTACTAAGGGCTGATCCCCTTAAGTATGAGAAGAAGAGTCCATAGTCTTATGACTGTTAAAGGTTTCAAGTATAAACACTTGACAACCTAGGACATAGTTCAAGGTCTTATGACCCTCAGAAGTTCTTTTGATTCTTGTTATTCATTCTTGATTCAAAAGTTGAGCTTTTATATCAGAAGTTGTTAATTCATTCACATGTTATTATTATTCATTGTTATATTGTTATACTTGTGGGCAATCGTGCTCACTCTTGAGTAATAATAACATTGCAGTTAAGAACGAAAGAGCAGACGAGCCTTCCACTAGTAAAGGCAAGGGCAAGATTAAAAAGTAATGAAGACTATTTTATTATTGTGGTTATGTAATGTTGATTAGAATAGATGTTACTTAAGAATTATTTGTTTATGTTTTCTGCACAGATGTTTTAAGTTTAGAGTAACCTGGGATTTATTTATTATGCAGTTGATGTAACCCCATAAGGGGAGAGATTTATTATTTATTTCTATCTATTGCATGGTTTGCATTTATTTATGGGTAGATAGATAGATGATGTTTGTACAGTGAACACCAAGTCCTGTGGAAATTGAAGTACCGGATTTGGGGGTGTCACAAAGACAATCCCTTCGGGCTTACTTACTCAAGTAAAAAAGGCCACAAAACTAGACAAACACGCCACGGTGTTTATTCATACTTTTTTTTATAGCTTATATACCCCAAATATTCCCCCAAACTTAGGTTGTTATCTAACTTTAGCCATCACTACTTATTCTCGTCATTCTTTCATTCAAACTAGCATTATCCTTTAGAGTCCCATTATGTATCAATTTAAACTCAATCAATCAACAAGTTATTTTTACTGTGTTATCCTTATCATACCAGTATCAAACAGAAAAAGATTCAATTCATAACAAGAAATCACATCAAAGCTCTAAGAGTCAGTACTATAGTTGCCTACTCAATTCCATTCTCATCATTGGCCAAAATAGATTGTAACTATCAAACAGCTGGACTCATGCAAGATGAACATAATAACTAACTATTATTTTTGAATTTTTGAAATTTTTTTTTAGACAATATATGATAAACATAACATGATTGCAAAGATAAATAAAAAACTATTTACATTCTTAAGCTACTATGCAACTACATGATTACATGAATGCAACACTTAATAATCCTAAAACTAAACAATAAACTAACATATACAAACCTAGCTAATGAAATTAAATATGAAAACATGAAACTAAATCCCCCAAACTTGAAAATTACAACGCCCTCATTGTATAGATAAAGTAATAAATAAGAGAGGACTTCCCTGTAATCGCCTAAGTCTGGGTTGGTGGTGTCTGTTGTTCTTCATCGAAATTGCTGGGTGGAAACCTTGGCTTTGGGGTAAAAGCTCTAGAGCGTCGCGTTCAAGGAGGCTAAAGATAGATTCATGGCCTCACACATGTGGTCCTTGGTGATTTTGTTCGAACAATGGGGATAAAAATTGATGGAATTAGATTATATGGTTAAGGGTGGTTTTATAGAGAGGAGTTTATGTAGGTGGGTAGTGGGTTAGGTGGGAGGAGTGGGATTGTGTTTGATTGTTGTGAGGAGATGGGAAGTAATGTGAAGGTTGTGGGTATATGATGTGTAGGAGTTGGATTGTAGAAGGTTTAAGTATAATGGAATTGGGAGACAATGCACCAACTGCCATAACTGATCTTTGCAAAATCTGGACAAGCAAGCCCCGACTTGCCTATTTGTGCTTGGGAGAGCAAGCCCCGACATGGGGGTCTTTTGTTAAGGCAGCACGAGGGCAAGCCCCGACTTGGTATCATTCTGTCACTACAATATGAGGGCCAAGCCCCAGCTTACTAGTGGACTGCTACGGCCTCTTATCTGCTATTGTACTATGAATTTCTTCTTCCTTGCCTCATGTGCATCCCATAGCTTCTTTGAGTACCTGAACACATGAAAAACATACTCATAAGTGGATATTGAGCAAATTCAAGCATGGAGGGTAAGCTTATTTAAAAATCAACTATACTTGAACTACTAGTTAATGAATTGACATGAATTTATTCTAGACCAAATATTATTCTGAACTACCATCTAACTAGCATGGATAACATTACTTGAGAAAAGAGAAAAAAATAAAAATAAAAATAAACATAAAAATAAAATTGGGTTGCCTCCCAATTAGCGCTTGATTTTAAGTCGTTCAGCCTGACTACCCCCTGTTTCATCCCGGATCGGTTGGGCTAACTTTGGCATGATGATTATTTATCGCGCAACACCAACATTGTTGTAATGCATGCCCGTTCACTTGCATGTTGGATAATGAATTTGACTTTCTATCCTCAACTAATGCCTTAAGACCACTATCTTCTTTGCAACCCCTGAACTTGACACGTGTAGATTCCTCGAGCAATTCGCACTCTTCCTTGTCTGTTGGGATTGGGATTTCCTTGAACACCTTTACTGTTACTACCTGATCAAACACTTTCATAATCAGTTCTCCGTTAGGCACATCAATCAGTGTTTGTCCAGTCGCCAGGAATGGTCATCCCAAGATGATAGGGATGTTCTTATCTTCTTCAAAATCTAATACCACAAAATTGGCTGGAAATATTAGTGACTCAACTTTGACCAATACGTCTTCGACTATTCCTAAAGGGTATGTTATTTATCTATCGGCGAGTTGTAGACTAATATTGGTTGGTTTTGCTTCCTTTAATCCCAGCTTTTGGTAAATGGACAGTGGCATAAGATTTATACTCGCTCCTAAATCGCATAGAGCTCTTCCCACATCTTGATTGCCAATTGCATAAGGAATTGTAAAACTTCCTGAATCTTTCAATTTAGGCGGGAGCTTTTTCTGTAGTATTGCACTGCATTCTTCGGTTAACGTCACTATTTCAAACTCCTAGAGCTTAAGCTTTTTCGAAAGTATGTCCTTCATGAATTTAATGTAACACGTCATCTGCTCAAGTGCTTCGGCAAATGGAATATTATTGTGTAACTATTTGAATATATCCATAAACCTCGAAAATTGGTTCTTTAACTTGTTATTTTCTAACATTGAAGGAAAGGGTGCAGGTGGTGTAGCTTTTAGTTATTTCTCTTCCTTTGCTTTTTGCACCACTTTTTTCTGTACATTTCTTCTTTAATTCCTTCCCTTCATCCTCACATACATCTCCTGCACTAGCTTTCTTATCCCAGTTAGAAACCAACTCCTTACTGCTTCTAAGCGTAATAGCATTACACTGCTCGTGAGTTCCATTTGGATTTCTTTCGGTGTCGCTTGGTAACATTCCTTGTTTCCTGTTGTTCAATGCTAGGGCAATTTGTCCTATCTGATTCTCTAGATTCTTGATCGCCGTCTCTTGTGATTTCATAGTCATGGCTTGATTATTTATAGCCAACTCGGTGCTAGTCATGAATTTTGCCAACACTTCCTCATGATCGGGTTTCCTTTCTTGATATTGAACTGGTTGTTGTTGATTTTGAAAACCTGGAGGATATGATTGTTGTGAAGCTTGATTTTGCAGGTTGTTGCTCCATGAGAAATTCGGATGATTCCTATTTCCTTGATTGTATGTGTTTTGATATGTGTTTTGAGGAATTCTATTGTAATTGCCGATGAACTGCACAACTGCTGGATTAATCGCGCATTGCTCTGTTGGGTGTTCTCCCGCGCACAACTCGCATATTATTGCCGCTTGTTGTACTTGTTGTGTTTGTTGTGCTTGTGCTACTGTTACTGACTCTAACTTCTTTGAAAGTGCAGATATCTATGCTTGCATCACTGTCATACTATCTACTTTGAACACCCTAGCTGCCTTCGCTTGTGTCATTCTTGCTGTGGGCCACTGGTAGTTATTAGCCATCATGGTTTCAATCAACTCGTATGCTTCCTCGTAACTCTACGCCATGAATGCTCCGCCCGATGCTGCATCAATACTTGTCCGGAGATTCCCATGTAGTCCGTTATAAAAGGTGTTCATTTGTAGCCACTAGGGCAATCCATGATGTGGGCATTTTCTGAGCAGTTCTTTGTATCTTTACCAGGCCTCATATAATAACTCCCCATGTTTCTGTTCAAACATTGTAATCTCGTTCCTCATCTTCGCAAATTTTGTTGGTAGAAAGAATTTTGTGAGGAATTTCTAAGATAAATCCTCCCACGTAGTTATCTAACCGGATGGTAAAGAATGTAACCAGCTCTTTGCCTTGTCCCGTAAAGAGAATGGGAACAATCGAAGTTTCACAGCTTCATCCGACACCCCATTGAACCTAAAGGTGTCGCACAGTTCCAAAAAACTGACTAGATACTCGTTCGGATAGTCATTTGCCAATCCTCCAAACTGAACTAGATTTTGAATCATTTGTATCATCCCTGGCTTAATTTCAAATGTATTCACTGCTATTGCTAGCCTGGTGATGCTTGATTGCAGTTCAGTCACCTTGGGCGTGGCGTAATCCCTTATTACTTTTCGACCTTCGGCTGCCATTTCCTCTTCTTTCTCAGGTGTTTCAAATTCTTGTCTCGTTTCCTTGATCCACTTGCTCAACCTCTGAAACGTTTTCTCAATGTCGTCGTCAAAAGGCAGCAAGTCTGGATTTTGGGACCGAGTTTGTATAAACTGCTTCCGCACCTGAAATTGAAGAAACAATACAAAAATAAAAATGTTTAAGTAAAACTGGATTATTTAAACTGATATTGTAAAACTATGAAGAATTATACTAAATAGTCCCTGGCAATGGTGCCAAAAACTTGTTGGGTAAAATCTATATACGCACAACACACAAGTATACGTGGTCAACATGTAATAAAGTGATGAGTAAAGTATCGTTACCACAGAGACTAACTAGCAATAATCTTAACTTACAATTACCAATTTTCTATTAACCCTAATTTTATTAAACAAATCAACTCAATAATTGAAATTAACAAAACTAAAATAAAGAATAATTAAACTAACACAAGACAACCACGAATATCAAAATCTAAAATTTCAAACAATTAACGGAGAATTAGACTTATGATTTCACCCTAAGCTTCACTCTGACTTTAACACTTTTATTCCAATTCAACTCACTATCCTAGTTTATTAATCAAGAACACGAACGTTGTATTAACCACCTCTCGATGCACTAACACCGTATTAATGTTAATCCACAATTAAGATAGAAATCCGTTAAACACCTTAATCAACTAACCCACTATATCTTTATGTGAATTACAATTGAAGAAGGTTGAAGAATAAGTTCTCTATCCGATTACATGTGATGTCAAGCATATCTCTACCTTAACATCCATCACAATTAAGCTATTCACAAAATCATGAACACATGCTATATCAACTAGGTCTAGATTTGAATATCCTCTCTCGATTCCAAACAAATCCACAAAGAATTTTTGACTAGGCAATTCATAGATTCAAGCACAAATCAATATAGATAAACTGGAGATAGCTTATTAAATTGGAAATCAAAGTTTACAAAATCATAGATTCACTCAAAGATCCATCATAAGCCTAAAAAGTGAATTAGTTCATAATAAACAAAAAAAAAAACACTAAATAAATCATGGAAATCATTCTTTCAATTACAAATAATAGTCTAAGATGAAGAATATTGAAGAACACCCTTTACGTAGCCTAGAATCGCAATCGTCTCGAAAATCTCCTTGAAATACTCCTATAACGCTTGCTTAGAAAAACTTAGATTAATCTTCGTAATTTTCCTTGTGTGTTTTAATCTCAGTGTTTGTTGTTAATTATATACTTCAACATGTATTCTGAATACAATTCCATGCATATACGAGTCCCAAGTCATCACCATCACTTAAACTCCATATTTGTAGCATTATAAACCAACTAGAAGACTTCCAATTTAAGTACCCAAGCCCCAGCTTGCTATTTCCCTTTGTAATAGCAAGCCCCAGCTTGCTCTCAAGCTACTAATCCGCCCAGACCCCAAGCCCCGGCTTGCTATCAAGGCACAAAAAGGCAAGCCCCGGCTTGCTATTAAGCTGCCAATTATTTTTCTGCTGCAGCGTCCTCTGGTAAAACGATCATATCTTTTGATCCGAGATGAGTTACGAGGCCGACCACCTATCAAATCGAGAATATCTACGAGCTCTACAACTTTCAATCTTTGAGTTTTGAGAAATAACGAACGGATGAAGGTCAAAATTGGACTGGAAGTGACTGCTATGCAAATGACCACCCAAAACAGCGAAATTCAACGTCCGTTGGTACAAATGTCATAACTCTTGCATCCGAACTCCGATTGGAATGATTCAAAATGTTCTAGAAAGCCAAGAAAGAGTCCCACAACATAGTCCAAGTTCCACGCCAAGAACATGAAATACACATAAAATGAACATGAAGGCCCGAACGATATCCGAAATTGCTTTTCCTTGCAATTTAATACCAATAGTTATTCACTCTGCTTCCAAACATATAATCTACAAAATGGAAATAAAATGCATAAAAAGTAACTAAAAACACGAGATTAAGCAAATAATTCAAGTAATAGATGCCAGATAAGTAAGTATAAAACTAACTTATCATATATTCATTCATCAAACCAAGTATATAAAAGAGCTACTCAAGAGATTCAGCTTTGAAAATTCAAATCCAAAGACCACACCAATGAGTACATCAATAAAACTCACACCAAATGAAAAAGGTATTGATGTAGAGGTAACAAAATATAGAGGTATGATTGGATCCCTACTATATCTAACCGCAACCTTGCACACGATATAATGTATAGTGTGTGTAATACATGTTTCGGGTTTAGGCCAAACCCAAAGAATCCCATTTACAGGCTGTTAAATGAATATTTAAATACTTGAGTGGTACTACTAACGTAGGATTATTTTATCCAAAATGTGACAATTTTGACCTAATGGGTTATTCAGATGCTGACTATGTAGGTTGTCAAATAGATAGAAAAAACACAAGCGATGCTTGTACATTTTTGGGACAAAGTCTTGTTTCATGGCATAGCAAGAAACAAACATCAGTTGCCCTATCCACTACCGACGATGAATATTTAGCAGTAGGAACTTGCTGCTCTCAAATTTTGTGGATGTGACAAACACTATGTGACTTTGATATTATGTGTGAAAATGTGCCTATATACTGCGATAATACAAGCACTATAGACATCTCTAAAAATCCCGTGCTCCATTCTCGCACAAAACACATAGAAGTCCGCCATCATTTTCTTAGAGAAAATCTATCCAAAGGACTAATAAGATTGATATTCATCCCCACTGAGCATCAATTAGCAGATATATTTACAAAACCTTTAGGGGAAGACCGGTTCTGTACCTTAAGAAGAGAACTATGGATGTATCTAATATAAATATTATCTGCATGCTTTAAGGAAATTAAACAGTCACGGCATATCTAGGTGCGGTAATGATTCTCATTGTATCTGCTCAAGATCTTCATTCCCAAATACAGCGACACGTCTTTCCAAATCTCGGTACCACGCAGCCTTTAAAAGACAGACTCTAATTTACTAATCCAAGCTCTCTCTCTCTCTCTGTCTTCTTCATACTTCAACCCTCTCTGCGCCTCTACACATCTCCCAAACCCCAATCGCGAAGATGAAAACACGGCGGTCCAGACAAATACGTGATGAATCGGACGACGAGATATAGCTACCCTCGCCACCTCCTCCTCCTACTGCTACTCGATGTTTGAAACGGAAGCAACCCTCCGTCCAAACTGTAGCGCCCCCAAATCGGTGTATCTTCCAACCCGACAGATGGTGCTATACTGTACTAACATTCAAACATTTATTCCATTGAAAAGCCTCAAAATAACAAACATCTCTTCTATATTATCAAAATAATATTTACATTGTCCTAAGTTCTAAACCCATTATAAAGGTTCTTTGTCATAATATCAATAACATTACAACATTAACCTATACTATTACAAAGACAGCTTAATGATCTGCCTTAGCTTTTCCTTTATCCTTATTCGATCCTTTGGGACGTTCAGTCTTAGCTGCATTCATATGGTTCAAGCAAGAGTGAGCATAACTAGCTCAGCAAGTATGACAATTTCAATAAACAGTATGCTTGACACATAGAAATCATATATCTTCAATAACTGAATAATAGTTATGAAGTACTATTGATGATTCAAAATAGCACTTCATCTTTCTTTCAAAATGTTTTATAATAACAATAATATTCAGTAAAACATTCACTCCGGTTAGAGACCTTGAGCATTTCATTCATCTTTGAAAAGGACAACCCGGAACTAAGTCCGTAAGCCCGGTATTACTTACGAGCACTTCTAGGTGATCAACCTATTGTACTCTATGTTGATCAACACTACATTCATTAAACATATGTACGTTTAATTGGTGGCAACCTCGCGTGCCTGTCGTTTAACAGACAAAAACATTTGTTTAACATTTCAGTCTTTTTTTGAAAACCATATCAAGTAGTTGACAAAAGGTAATAACATTTGATAACAGATGAATAGATTATCAATAATCCACTCAATATATCAAGTCTAGCCAAAAGAATTGGCTTTAACTGAAAGTAGTATGCACAGAAGCCAATCATGTTTGATGATAAAGCATATACTTTGTAACAATCTTATTCATTTATTAATAAAAAGTATTAATTTATTAAAGGCTTTTAATTATCTACATGATGTTGTTTTATAATATGTGATAAACCCATAGTTTTAAGCAATGCTTTTAGAATAATGATGATGATCATTCTAATGAGATCTAAATTCTTAGAAAGCTTAAAACTAAAATAGTTCCCAATCATTGGATTACTAAATTGGGGATTAGTGAATCCGGATAGATTGGTACATCGTTGCTTGCTTTCATTGGATGAGGATGATTGATCTCATTATCATTTGTGTGGAGACACTAAAGCAAGTATGTAGGTGCTTATTAGAGAATAAGTTCACTTTGAATGTGGCTCACTAAGGAATACCTAATGGAGTTTTACTTTTTCATTAATATGAATTCCAGTGAGTGATAGTAGTCTAAGTGATCCTTGGACTTGAGATCATCATAGTATCTTGTGTATGATGAGTTATACTTTGACTTATTCCTTAAGACCCTTAGGGTATATCAAAGGGTATGCTTGGGTATAATAAGTTGTATACGTGGAGATAATGTATGATCAATAAAGAATCTACCACTTATTAAAAGAAGAGAAATGTCTGTGATTCGATAAATGACAACCCAAAGAGTCCTTGGCCAGAAGCGGCGTAATGAAATTAGAAAGGAGTTTCTAATTTGCATTATTTGAGTTGTGCATTTAAGGATCGAAATACATATAATTAAATAAAATAAGACTTGTGATAATTCCATGTCTTATATTTAATTGGGACATTGTATGGTGGAATGATTGAATTGTCTGCAGTAACTATTTACTCAAAGGTTCTTTTATGATTAATGTTGAAATCTATATTATCTGGAAAGTCGTTGATCGCTAGGGAGGCTTATCCCTATTGTAGAATAAATATTATTTATTTAAATAAATTAATTGTTTAATTTATTTATTTAAATAAGATTAGAATTATTCTAATTGATTTATTCACAACCGGTTTAATATGGAAAACCTAAAGGGTCACACCATAAAATGAAGAATAATTATTTAAGAAGTTAATGGCATAATTGTAATAATATATTATGTATATTTAATTTAATCTATGGTGATAGAATAAATTAAATAGCTTAATATTTATTATTTAATATTTTAGAAATATTAAATATAAATTAATAAGAGGAGTCTTATTAATATTATTACAATTATTATTATTATTTTAATTTCTAAAGAGTTTAGAAATTAATTTAATATAAAATACTCTCATTTATTCCTAATAGGATTAGGAGGAAAATTAGTTAAAGGAGTTTAATTAATTATCCCTAATAAGATTAGGAAGACCATTTAATTAAAAGAGTTTAATTAAATAATACCTTATTTTATTAAATAAGGTTACCTGATATCTTTATATAAGTGGAGTCTTATATCAGATATTAAAATATACGCAATTCCAATAGTTGGAGAGTACGCCTTTTCTATAAAGATAGAAAAACTAGGGTTTAGCCAACCACCCATCTTCTTGAATCCTTCTTCTTCTTTGGTGGATCACCTCTAGAGGCCAAACACTTGGGTGGCTAACGTTGATCAAAGGAAGGAACCAAACCCGGTGAATTCAAGTTGAACGCGAAAGGATTTGGAGGTGAACTTGTACCTGAGGAAGCGCGATCTTCAAGGGTATGATTTTATTCTTTATCTTTTCATTTAATTAATAATTGTGCATAAAGGGTGATCTGGGTATATGGTTTGTAAAATTTTAAAACTCTGATTTTTACACGTTTTCGCATAATTTTGCAATTTGATTGCGTTCATGAATATTACAAGCCCAACAGTGGCATCAGAGCCAAACTTTTATGCGAATTATTAATTGTTTTAATTTGATATATATTGATATATGTTTAGAACAATTTATCTGGGCATAATTTTGTTGTATAAAATTTTAAAAAAAAATAAAAATCGCGGAACAGTTTTTTATTTTTCCGTGATTTCGCGAATTCAGATTATTATGTTGCAGTAGGATTTTTATTAACTGATAGTCAGGGATCACGTTATATATATTTAATATATTTAAAAGTGATTTCAAGCATTCACGTGAGTCACAACTTTCCAAGCATTAGGATTGTTTTCATTTGAAAAAGATAAGAGAATCCTACTGCAAGAATAACATACATGTTAATATCCTTTGAATCACGTGCATGTAATGATGCTGCACATATGAGCTTAAATTTTGAAGCAATTGGAAATCACGAAAAACAATAAAAAAAAAAATAATCCGGCAGCGGAAATAAAGGGGCAACCATGTTAACGTAATATATATATATATATATACGGTTAATAATTTTATAATTAAAATAAAATTTATTTTAATCTTAAAATAAATAGTTTATTTTAATCTTAAAATAAAAGGTTTATTTTAATTTTAAAATTAAAATTTCATGCTAACTAATGAGAGTTGAAATTGGATTTCATGATAACTAATTGGAGTTGAAATTGAATTCCATGATTCCTTAAAATAAAGGAGTTTATTTAGATATGAAATAAGATTTTATATTATTCAAAATAAAGGAGTTTATTTGTGAATAGGAAAAAGAATCCTAATTTCCTTAAATAAAGGAGTTTATTTAGATATGAAATAAGATTTCATATTATTCAAAATAAAGGAGTTTATTTGTGAATATGAAAGAAAATCCGTGGTTCCTTTAATAAAGGAGTTTTTTTTACATGGAATCGGATTCCATAATTAATTAAAATAAAAGAGTTTATTTTGATTAAAGATTTTGATTAAAATAAAATAGTTTATTTTATTCAAAATTGGATAAATTAAAATAAAATAGTTTTATTTTTATTTAAATTTGGATTAAAATAAAGGAGTTTATTTTGATTCAAAATAGATTTTATACTAACTAAATTTGCCCATTAAATGATATCAATATATATATTAAATGTTTATTATTCATGAGATGAATGTTATTTATTGATGCATATGGTGATGCGTATAATAATAAATGGGATTGATTATGGACTATTAACCAATATGATTGGATTTTATTTTAGTTGGATGCATGAATGTATGAGTTTTATTAAATGGGGTCTGCGTACCTCGTCTTCTCTAATTTTTCTGAATGTAAATTCTATCTCCCTCCTATGTACTTCCCTCGATTTGCGATCAAGGTTTCTATTTATTTTAAATAGTTTTGTAATAGGAATATTAAGAATAAATTTTGAAGAATTAGAGATCAAAGATCAAGGAGCGCATGAAGACCCGTTTGTAATGGAGCCCGAATTTAAATATAATAGTTATATTTAAATATTAATTCTTGCACCCCTAGGATTTGACCTTTTGGTTCACTTGGTGGCTCTAGTGAACCAAACTAGAATAAAAGTCCATAATCAATCCGGGTAGAATATAGTATTCTATATGTGCATGCTTATACTATATATATTATATATTATGCAAACATGCTTCGCATGTTCATTAATATGACGCGTATTTTATATATATATGTGCATGCGCGCTAAACAAGATGAGACAAGTTAATAACAAACCCCACAATTTCTTTTATATTAAGTCCTAAGCGTTCAAAGATATTTGGAATATCGAACGTCGCCTTCTAGCATGATAAAATTAATAGAGTATTAAATATTTAATATGAGATTGTTGTGTCACCACAAGGCAAGTATTAAGTATTTAAGATGTTAATTTATCACATTTGATGCTTATAAAGAAAATTGAACAATATTGTTTTGTTGTGTCACCACAAGGATGATATTTTTCTTTTTTGAATATATGGAGTGCTAGGATGGACTTAACTTGGATAATTTTGATTCGGATGTGCCACCACTTGATCAAAATAATCTAAGAGGCAAAAATACAAGGAGTTGCATAGTTGATGTAATTGACAAAAGTTGTCTACCTATTTATTTATATATAGTTTGTTGTGTCACCACAAGGCTATATACATTTGAAATGGGATCCTTATTCACACTAGCAAATCTTTAATTAGATTTTGCCGAACTGTATAAGTGAGGGTAATATAGTTCGAAGAAAATAGTGGGAGATACCAATTTAAAACAAGACCTAATTTATTTTGGTAATTAATAAAAGAATGTATGTTAAAATGTTGTTAATTACAAATTCATTTATAGAATTTTACAATGTCTAAATTACTATCATCTGCGAAACATATTAGATTTTATTTAACCTGATCAATTAAAAGCGGATTGGTTAAGGAATTGAGAATAGTTCTCATGGTTGAAAAAGCTATCTTATGTCCTTAATACGCCTATCCTCGCAATGGTTGCGAATAATGCCTCTGAGGAGGAAGAGATTGCTTTGCTTTTAGAAAGTGGCAAGATGATGCACAATTGGCTCAATGCATCATGCTCGTATCCATAAATAACGAGCTTCGTCGGCAAGATGAAACTATAGATGCTCCTACTATATTCCTTCACATCAAGTAGTTGATGGTGAGGAAAGTAGGACTGATAGATATCAGATATCTAAGGAGCTCTTCCGATCTAGAATGGCCAATGGCACTATAGTACATACAAAAAGTTCTTAACATAATCAATTTGATTGATCAATTAGGACAACATGTTTTGTCATGGATGGAGAGTTGAGACAAGATTTGATCTTGCACTCACTCCCGGACTCCTTTCACAATTGTTGTGAATTTTTCATATGAACAAGCTAGATATCAGCTTCGTTGATTTGCTTAACATGTTGAAAAATGATGAGAGTCACTTTCCAACCAAGAAAGACCATGTCTTACTGGTAGGGGCCAAAGGATCTTCTGAAAAGAAGAACGATTCAAAGAAGGTAAATAGAAAGGCATAAACAAAGGATAATAAGAACAAAACTGATACGGATAGCAAAGGAGCTTGCTTCCACTGCAATAAGCCTGGACACTGGAAAGAAACTGCGAGAAGCATCTTGCCGAGGCTAACCAAAGATGCTTAGTGAAGTTTCGCTATAATCCGGTTTTTGTTCATGATTGAAATAAATTTTTCTTTAAGTCAAGGTTCTACTTGGGTATTGGATACCGATTTGGTTATCATAAATATAGATTTATGAAGGACCAAGCGAAGTAGAAAGCTAAACAAATATAAGTAATCCTATGTGCGGAAATGTAACAAAGGTTGCCATATTAGCCATAGAAACTTATAGTTTAGCAATGCCTACTGCAAATCTATTAAGTCATAAGTTGTTATTGTATTCCGCCTCTTGTTAAAATATTATTTCCATTTTATTCTTTGGACAATGAAATCTTTGGTATTATAATTAAGAACAATTGTTGTTCTATTTATAATAATAATGTTTTGTATAGAATCGAATATTACTTAATAAATTTTATATACTTAACTTACGTGAAAATAATTTTGCAAATTGAACAAACTAGTATAAGAAAAAGAGATGATTATTCAAAGAGTTGAATGTGTGTATTTACTGAAATACAAGTGTGAATTATTTGAAAGGTTCAAAGAATTCAGAAGTGAAACAAATTGGCAAAGTATTAATATACTTTGATTAGATCAAGGAATAAATACTTGTGCAATAAGTTTCTAGATCATCTCAAATGGTTTTCTCATAATGGACGCCTCTTGATACGTAATAATTGATTGATGTATCTGAAAGGAAAAATCGTACCTTGTTGGACATGGTACGGTCCATAATAATTTTACCGACATTCCAGTATCCTTTTGGGATAATGTCCAAGAAATGGCTACATATCTACGAAAAGGTAACCTCAAAATCCAGCCCCAAGACTCCATAAAAGTTATGGACAGGGAGGATTCCTAATCTTAAGTATGTTAAGATAAGGGGTTGTCCAACTTATGTGAAAAGGTTTCGAAAGATAAGCTTGGGACAAGATTTGACATGTACAGATTTGTGGGACATCCTAAAGTAAGTTTAGGGTATATGTTCTATAATTCTACTTAGCAAAAGGTGTTTGTTACGAAACACGCTGCCTTCTAAGATAAAGGTGTTTATCATTAAAAGGGGCTAGTGGGAGGATAATAGATCTTGAAGAGTTCAAGAACCACAAAATACTATAAGTCAAATAAGAGGAACTCAGAGATCGACTTATTATACCACAACTGAATCGTAAATCTGAAATAGTACCAAAGATACCTAGGAGGTATGGATTCATCATGGATGATGATGATGAGGTACACATCATAGAAGATGATGATCCGAGTTACATTCGATGAGGTAAGACTTCTAGTGTGTACAAAAGGGTCGATTAGGAGCATCGTGAAATTTCTAGTATTATATGTTGATATACTACGGATGAGGAATTACATACCAATGCTACAATCAAGAAAGATAAATTTGTCTAAAATTCCTCCACGAATGATTTGGGAAGAGTATCTTAATTGGGGATAAAATCTATATAGATGATTCAAGAGGATGCTCGACTTAACCCAAGGAATGTATATTCATTTGATGCTAAAGTCGTTTTAGCATGGCAAGCTCCAAGAGATGTTTCATGTTGATGAGCCATGGAGTGTATCTCTCTTAATAGTCCCCACAAACTATTAAAAGAAGAGAGATCGCATGAATGACAATCATGTATGCAATGAAATATACGAGACCTGATGTTGATCAGTCATATTATGGAGAAGTTCACTATGAGTCAGTGAAAAACATCTTAAAGTTATTAACTGACACTAAGGATGTGATCATATTCATGGTGGGTCTAAATTAAAACTAGAGGGCTTAACAAACTCAAGTTTTTCGACGCACCAAGATGACGAAAAAATCCACTTTAAGGTAAAGCGTTATCTTGAGCAAGTGGTGCGATGAATTGAAAGGTTCCAAACAGCAAAGAGTTGCTAGTTTAGTGATAAAGACAAAGTATATAGCTATAAATGAAGCTACAAGTTGATTGTTTGGATTAAAAGTTCATTACAGAACTAGGAATAGTTCCTAAGTCTCATCTTGGATCTAAACATGTGTTGTGGCACTTTCATTTGATTATTAGAATCATTGAAAGATGGGAAATCACTATAGAGATAGTGGACTCTCATGAACAACATTACATATCCATTAACTAAAGCTTATCCAACAGCAGGATAATCGTCACTTAGAGAAGAAGAGTATGAGATACCATGACGATTGACTTTAGTGCAAGTGGGAGATTGAAAGTAGTATGCACAGAAGCCAATCATGTTTGATGATAAAGCATATACTTTGTAACAATCTTATTTATTTATTAATAAAAAGTATTAATTTATTAAAGGCTTTTAATTATCTACATGATCTTGTTTTATAATATGTGATAAACCCATTATTTTAAGCAATGCTTTTAGAATAATGATGATGATCATTCTAATGAGATCTAAATTCTTAGAGCTTAAAACTAAAATAGTTTCCAATCATTGGATTACTAAATTGGGGATTAGTGAATCCGGATAGATTGGTACATACGTTGATTGCTCATTGGATGAGGATGATTGATCTCATGATCATTTGTGTGGGAGACACTAAAGCAAGTATGTAGGTGCTTATTAGAGAATAAGTTCAATTGAGCGTGGGCTCGCTAAGGAATACCTAATGGAGTTTTACTTGCTCACAATATGAATTCCAGAGTGATAGTAGTACAAGTGATCCTTGGACTTGAGATCATCATAGTATCTTGTGTATGATGAGTTATACTTTGACTTATTCCTTAAGACCCTTAGGGTATATCAAAGGGTATGCTTGGGTATAATAAGTTGTACATGGAGATAATGTATGATCAATAAAGAATCTACCACTTCAAAAGAAGAGAATGTCCTATGTGATTCGATAAATGACAACCCAAAGATAGTCCTTGGCCAAAGCGTAATGAAATTAGAAAGGAGTTTCTAATTTGCATTATTTGAGTTATGTGCATTTAAGGATCGAAAATACATATAATTAAATAAAATAAGACTTGACAAGAATTCCATGTCTTATATTTAATTGGGACATTGTATGGTGGAAGGATTGAATTGTACTGTAACTATTTACTTGAAAGGTTCTTTTATGATTAATGTTGAAATCTATATTATCTGGAAAGTCGCTGATCGCTAGGGAGGCTTATCCCTATTGTAGAATAAATATTATTTATTTAAATAAATTAATTGTTTAATCTATTTATTTAAATAAGATTAGAATTGTTCTAATTGATTTATTCACAACCTATTTAATATGGAGAACCTAAAGGATCACACCATAAAAGGAAGAATAATTATTTAAGAAGTTAATGGCATAATTGTAATAATATGTTATGTATATTTAATTTAATCTATGGTGATAAAATAAATTAAATAGCTTAATATTTATTATTTAATATTTTAGAAATATTAAATATAAATTAATAAGAGGAGTCTTATTAATATTATTACAATTATTATTATTATTTTAATTTCTAAAAGAGTTTAGAAATTAATTTAATATAAAATACTCTCATTTATTCCTAATATGATTAGGAGGAAAATTAGTTAAAGGAGTTTAATTAATTATCCCTAATAAGATTAGGGAGCCCATTTAATTAAAAGAGTTTAATTAAATAATACCTTATTTTATTAAATAAGGTTACCTGATATCTTTATATAAGTGGAGTCTTATATCAGATATTAAAATATACGCAATTCCAATAGTTGGAGAGTACGCCTTTTCTATAGAGATAGAAAAACTAGGGTTTAGCCAACCACCCATCTTCTTGAATCCTTTTTCTTCCTTGGTGGATCACCTCTAGAGGCAAAACACTTGGGTGGCTAACGTTGATCAAAGGAAGGAACTAAACCTGGTGAATTCAAGTTGAACGCGAAAGGATTTGGAGGTGAACTTGTACCTGAGGAAGCTCGATCTTCAAGGGTATGATTTTATTCTTTATCTTTTTGTTTAATTAATTATTGTGCATAAAGGGTGATCCGGGTATATGGTTTGTAAAATTTTAAAACTCTGATTTTTACACGTTTTCGCATAATTTTGCAATTTGATTGCGTTCATGAATATTACAAACCCAACATTAACTTCCTTGAATATCAATTCATGCGTAAGAATACATGAACTTCAAAAACTTATTCAGATTGAACTGAGACAAGAGTTAGAATACTTTCTTTAACGTCTGCTATGGTGTAATTACTTTACGTTCAAGTCTTTCAAGTCTCTATAATACATGATCACATAATGCCTCACATTGGGTTATATATAATCAAATATGTATATGACTATCTTACCCTTCATCTCAATCTAATTGTGTATTAGATTCATTTACTATTCATTCCATTTTATCATTATACTTACATTCATTTGACTAGGTTATCTCAACCTTTATACAACATCCCTAAGGTTTAACAAAGTTTAAACAATGTTACTTTACGTTCCTTAAAGTATGTTTACTTTTAAATCAATTACCACTCTTTGTTTGTACTTATAAACACTCATCATTATCCATGTTCAGAGACTGGCGCTGCGGCGCCAGCTTAAAAACTTATCATATTCCTTCCTTCATACAAACTCGTATAATAATTCGTATTATACTCGTTTTCATTCCCTTGTACAATACATATGTATCATACCCTTAACGATTTCTTACTAATACTTCACTTTCCTTAATATTCTCAAATTAAGTCCGCAAGTGAAATATTACGTTTTCCATAACTAGATTATTATTACATAATCTGTCTTACTTTGATATTCTATCATTACGTATTTTTCGAAAGTTCAAAAATAATTCCCGAGCAAATACCGATGAATAGTGTTTTTCAAAAAATTTCTCGGAAAACTTTTATTTTCGTCTTAAAAATTCAAACACTTTAATTCCTTCACGTAGCTAAAATACTACGACATTCCAACATCAATAGGTTATAGAATGACAACCATCTTGATATCACAAATAATATGATTTTATTATTATTTAATTCAATAAAATCATTTTACATTAAAATCCGAATTTCTCGATCGTTACATTCTTCCCCCCTTATAAAGATTTTGTCCCCAGAATCTCGTCTTACTTAATCAAATAGATGAGGAAAATTTTTCTTCATCTTTTCTTCTAATTCCCACGTTGCTTCTTCAGCATCGTGGTTCTTTCATAATACCTTTACGGACGGTATTACTTTGTTCCGCAGAACTTGCTCTTTTCTATCAATGATTTGAATCGGCGATTCTTCATAGGTTAAATCCTTCTCGATATGAATCGGCTCATATTCAATTACGTGCTTATAATCCGGCTTATAAGGACGTAATACAGATATGTGAAACACGTTATGTATTCTTTCTAGGTCTGGAGGTAATGCTATCATATAAGCTACCTCTCCCACTCCTTTTAATACCTCAAAAGGTCCTATAAACCTTGGACTTAACCTCCCTTTCTTTCCAAAGCGTTTCTTTCCTTTCCAGGGAGATACCTTTAGAAATATATACGAACCTACTTCAAACACTCGATCTAATCTATGCGAGTACGCATACTTCTTCTGTCTGTCCTGAGCTGTTACAAGACGCATCCGAATTAACTTTATTACATCCGCGGTCTTCTTCACTTACCAGGATTTGGTTTTGATACCCTTGATAATGACAGACAAACCATTCAATTTCTCTCTCATGATGCTCAAACACATGGTTAACTGTATCAAACATTCAAAAAAGTGTTTACCTTACAGTTGCTTCCTCACTAAATTATTTACCCACTTTCAAATTCCACTCGATAATGAGGGCTCCATCCAACTAACTGATTCCATCGACTCTAATTATCTAAAAAGTTATCATAACACACTGTTTAAAGGAAGGTTCATACGTGTCATACCTAAAATTTCCAATGCCCCAAACTCCACTCCTCCTAATTCACTAACCCATTCCCCTGAGATGATCACTCTTCTTCGTACCATTGCAAACAATCAAGCCACCATCACTGCTGATATCAAAGACATCCAACTTCATTTGTCTGTGCTCGAAAAAGGCAAACTCCCTATTCGGAAAAATGATCTCCAGTCTATGTTTCGCAATGTAGAAGATGAGTTTATTGGCCTTCAAGCTGGATTCGAGTTGCACACTCGAGCTATGGTAGAAGCCCTATAAAGGAAAATGAACCGCAATGCCTGTCAATTGAGCACAAAACTCAAATTCATCAGTCATCAGGTTGGGACTCTTGGATGCTTTACCGAGCGCCGCATGAATGACCTTAGTAAAGAGCTGCAAGCAGACCAAGTCCAAGCTCGCATACCTGAATGGCCACAATGCAACTGGATGGCTGAATATCAAGGCGACTTTCTGGACTTGCCTTTACCACCTCCTACCTTCATCGCTCGGCCTCCTAAATTTGCCAACACCCTATCCTTGGAAGAGATTGAACACCGCAGGCTTCACTGGCCCTATTTCACTGCCCGCGCAGCCAACCACGTTCACATCGATGACGAGGATGATTACCCACCATGCCCCCTTTTGATTTTCTGCCCCTCTTTCTGATCGATGTCAAAGGGGGAGATGAATTATGCTATTATGCTTGCTCTTCAAACAATCTTTTAAGACACACCTTTTAATTTTTATTTTTCATGCATGATGACTGCTGATTCAAAGACTGTGGTTTAAATGGCTGTTATATTTGTTTTTTGCTTAAAAGTTTCTAGATGTCTATTATATTCCTTTGCTAAACATGTTATGGACTAACCAGAAACTGCAGGGTTACTCAAACACTGCATATGTGATGTCAATAGTTAATGGGCATGCATAAATTAAGGGGGAGCTGTAACTCTCTCGAAGTGCATGGTTTTAGGGGGAGCCATAATTATTTTGTTATCATCATCAAAAGGGGGAGAATGTTGACTTATGTCACACTCCATGTTTTGATGATGACTTTATTATTCCTCTAATCATGCTATATTACATTTCAGGGAAAGACATGAAATTTTAGAAAACAACAAGGAGGAAATTACAAAGCCAAGACATCCTTGAAGAAAGAAAAGTAAATTTGAGTCCTAGGAATATATGTAAGATCTTAGCATCTATTACTTTCCAAAATAAGGCTCTAGGACATGTGCATTGCATATACGCCCATATTCATATTTGTTGTCACATGTTAATTAACTAGCTCATAATATGCATGGTCAATATTGCTCAACATAAACTAAGGAATTAAATCTTATACGGTAGAGCAAGAAGATTGATTGAATTTAATTACCATAAGTTATGAATCAACCTAAGTTCACGGTTAAGGCAAATAGCAGGAGACATGCACCATTATATTGTCCCATAATTCAAGGAATCTAGTCGGGTGTCTCTACCGGTCTAATATATGGTAAAAATTATGGACACCGGCTAGTAAACACTTTATGGTAAGCATAAAACATGACAACATAGATCATGCAGTATAAATAATGTTTCGTGAATCAAGGAACTTAATTCTGAGAAATCAATTAAGGCAACCAGCTAATCTCGTGCGTAATGTAAAAACTAAGATCAAGGAACATTTCTAGAATGTTAAAGGAAGTCTACTCATTGATAAAAATGGCCAAAAAGAAAGCTGACATATGACAAAATGGCAAATAATCAGAAAAGATATAGACTAAACGTGATGGACTCTCTATTAAGCAAGACTCGCTCAGTCATTACTCTTATACGCCTATATTGTTCACTCAATCATGACATATATATATATAGGATATTTTTATCATTGGCATGGTATCAGGATGACAGTTTATGTATTACGTGATTTGTGTATACAGGTTCTATCGTTAATATCTCACATAGACAACAACGGTACTACACGGGAAAAAGCCTATAAATGAACTGATCTTTTAAAACAAAAGACACACGAAAAACATATACAGTATTCACAAAGCATACAAGTCAAAAAGTTGTTTTTTCTCTTTGATCAATACTGATTGCATTAAGCAAAGAGCCTCCATTAAGAAGATCATATAGAACATACTCTGGTAATATTCTTCTTGCATATCATTTCATACTAGAGCCTTAAGTTGGTAAGTGATATATTGTTTGATCATTAGACCTCTAGTGTGTATCTTATATTTTCATATCTCAATCAATATTGTGCTTAATTCTGTTTGAATTGATAACTCGTTACAGTCAAGTTTATGAAAAGCATAGGTGCATAAGAGTGCATAGGTGCACAGGGAACAAAGGTGTTCAATTTGCTAGAACTTGTATTGTGATTGAATGAGTTTAATAAAAGTGAGTCTCCAATACTAGTTCGTATTGGACATGGATTAGGCTACTATTCTAGTGGGTAATAGTTGAACCACGTAAAAATTCTGGTGTTTGTGTGATTACATTCTGTACTTTATTATTCTGTTATCTATCCAGTAGCCTGCATTCTATATCCACTTATAAGTGTACCTAAACTTATTAGACATAGTTGGTGCCTACACTTATTCAACCCCCCCCCCCCTTCTAAGTGTACCTATTCAAATTTCAAAAAATGAAGCTTGCTACGTTAAATCATCCGCTATTTCGTCCGGTTCTAACTTAATAATGTGGTTTGGGTCTTACACATATTTGCGCAACATGGATATGTGAAAAACGTTATGAACATGAGACATACTTGGCGGTAAAACGAGTCTATAGGCCACAGTTCCTACTCGATCGAGGATTAAAAATGGGCCAATGAATCGAGGATTGAGCTTTCCTCTCTTTCCAAATCTCGTAACTCCTTTCCATTGAGCAACACGTAACAACACATGATCTCCAATATCGAATTCCACGTCCTTTTGATGAAGATCAGCATAACTCTTTTGTCGATCTTGTGAGGTTTTTATACGTTGTCGAATCGTTTGAATCTTTTTTGTAGTCGTACATACCAACTCCAGTCCCAACAACGTTGCTTCACCCATCTCATCCCAGCATACAGGAGAACGACACTTTCGTCCATACAACGCCTCAAATGGAGCCATGCCAATACTTATTTGATAATTGTTGTTGTAGGAAAACTCCACCAATGGTAAGAACTTGTCCCAACTTCCCTTGAAGTCAAGGACACAGAGTCTTAATAAATCTTCAAGAGTTTGAATAGTCCTTTCTGACTGCCCGTCCATTTGAGGATGATATGCCGAACTAACTCGTAAATCCGTGCCCATAGCTTTTACAAACTAACCCAAAATCTTGAAGTGAATCTTGGGTTTTGATCAGAAACTATGGATACTGGCATACCATGCAATCTTACAATCTTGTTTATGTACATACGAGAAAGACGTTCAAGTGTATAAGTTTCTCGTATTGGTAAGAAATGAGTAGACTTGGTCAATCTATCAACAATGACCCAAATTGCATCTACGCCTTAAGAAACCTTGGAAAGACCAGTAACGAAATCCATGGTAATGTGCTCCCACTTCCATTCTGGAATTTCAAGTGGTTGCAATGGACCTTTTGGTACTTGATGCTCCGCCTTGACTCGTTGACAAGTTATACACCTTGAGATAAATAGCGCTATCTCTCTCTTCATATTGCTCCACCAAAATGTATGACGAAGATCATGATACATTTTGGTACTCCCAAGATGGATTACAAATGGTGTGTTGTGCGCCTCCATCATGATTTTATATATTAAATCAGGGTCGTTAGGAACACAAAGTCTGGAGTTGACTCGATGTATTCCTTCATCATCGATTCTTGCTTCCCGCATAGCACCTTCTTGCACTTTCTTTCTCATACGCATCAGCTCCAGGTCTGTAGCTTAAGCAGCTTTAACTTTATCTATTAAAGTCGGTTCTACTCGTATATTAGTCATCATCACATGGGTCCCTGGTGTCTTTAACTCTATCTCCATCCTTTGCAAGTCACACAAAATGGGCCTTTGCCTTGACAATATCGCACTCGTACCCGCATATGATCTTCTACTCAATGCGTCAGCTACCACATTCGCTTTTCTAGGATGGTATTGGATGGTATGATCATAATCTTTCAACAGTTCAAGCCAACATCATTGTCGCATGTTGAGTTCCTTTTGAGTGAAGAAATATTTTAGGCTTTTATGATCCGTAAAGATCTCCACTTTCTCCCCATACAAGTAATGCCTCCAAATTTTAAGTGCGAAGACAACAACTGCTAACTCTAGATCATGAGTAGGATAATTCCTCTCATATTCTTTGAGTTGCCGAGATGAATAGGCTATGACTTTTCCATGTTGTATGAGAACACATCCTAACCCTTTGCCCGAAGCATCACTGTAGATGACAAATCCCTCCGAGCCAGATGGTATTGTCAGAACAAGTGCTGAAATGAGTCTCCTCTTGAGTTCTTGAAAACTCTTCTCACATTCCTCACACCAATCGAATTTTGTATCTTTTCGAGTCAACTGAGTTAGTGGATTAGCGATTCGAGAAAATCCTTCCACAAATCTCCGATAATAACTAGCTAAACTCAGAAAGCTACGTACTTCGGTCATTGATTTAGGTTGCTCCCATCTTTGAATTGCTTCAATCTTTGCCGGGTCAACATATATTCCATGACTTGATACTACGTGCCCAAGGAATGTTACTTCCTCAAGCCAGAACTCACATTTCTTTAACTTGACATAAAGCTTGTTTTCACAAAGCTTTTGGAGTATCAGCCTCAAGTGTTGCTCATGATCTTCACGGCTTTTGGAATATATGAGGATGTCATTAATAAAGACGATCACAAAGTGATCCAAATATTCCTTGAATACTCGGTTCATCATATCCATGAAGGCAATAGGAGCATTAGTCAATCCAAAAGACATGACTAGGAATTCATAATGCTCGTACCTAGTTCTAAAAGTCGTCATTGTAATGTCATCGATTCTAATCTTCAATTGGTGATATCCAGAATGAAGATCAATCTTTTAAAAGAATTTGGTGCCTTGCAACTAGTCAAATAGGTCATCAATGCGAGGCAATGGATATCTATTTTTGATAGTGACATGGTTCAACTCCTGATAATCAATACAAAGTCGTATACTTCCATCTTTCTTCTTCATGAATAGAACAGGAGCACCCCAAGGAGACGTACTAGGATGAATGAAACCGATGTCTAACAATTCCTGTAGTTGGGTTTTTAACTCTTGAAGTTCAATAGGAGTCATTTGATATGAGGTTTTGGAAATGGGTTTTGTACCGGGTTCAAGGTCGATACAAAATTCAATTTCACGCTCTGGGGGTAGGCCAGGAAGTTCTTCAGGGAATACGTCAAGAAATTTATTAACAATAGAAATATCATTCAAAATTGACGTATTTTTGTTTGGATCCGTGACATGAGCTAAGAAAGCTTGACATCTGTTTTTCAATAAACAAATATCTTTATGGCTTGAGATGACGGTGATTGATTTTAATGGTTTGGTTGCTTGAATTCGTATAATAGGTTGGTTATGAATATGAAAGCTAACAACCTTACGAAAACAATCAATTTTTGCATGATGAGTAGTTAACCAATTAATCCCTAGAATCACATCAAATGAAAGTATTTTCAAAGAAATAAGATCAACAGGTAACGTGCGGGTGCCGATTTGAACTAAACAAGACTTATAAATAGTGGATGTAATGAAAGTTTCTGCCAACGGAGTTTCAACAGATAAGTAAAAGTCTAATTTCTCCGTAGTCAAATTTAAATGGTGAGCGCAAGTAGGAGAAATAAAAGAATGGGTAGAACTGGTATCAAATAAGATATAGACTTTGCTAGGATTTATGATAAGCTTACCCGTGATGACCTCGTTCGGGTTCCTTGCTTTATGGGAGGTCACAACAAACGCTCTCCCTTGAACTACCGGCTTTGACTTTTCTGGGACGGCCTTTGGTGACTCCACCCTAGCTGAACTTGCCTTCCCTGAATGAAAAAATTGAGCTAGGTGACCTTCTCTTCCATAATTGTAACACGTTTTGGACTGCTGTGCACAGTTTGGGCTGATATGTCCCTCCCCTCCGCATTTGAAGCATATGATAGGTGGTCGTTCTCCTTCCTTAACAACGGGTGCTGATACTGACGTCTTTCCATCATTGTTGAATCTCCACTTTTTGAAATGTCCATTCTTATTATTTTGGCCATGATTACCACCGAAGTGGTTACCATTTCTGGCATGTTGATTCCCTCAACGCTTATTATCACCGCTTCGGTGACTGCTATCACTGGTATTACCATTTTGCCGGTGGCTCTCTTTTGGTTGGGTTGACTCATTATCGCGCTCCAATAACTGAGCCCTATTAACAACATCTAAATACAAACACAGTTTATGAGAGATAAGATATTGACATATCTCGGGTTTCAAACCTCTTAGAAACATTCACGTCATTCTCTCCTCATTATCAACTAAATGGGACGCAAACCCAGATAACTCGGCAAACTTGGCTTCGTACTGCGATACGGTCATGTTATTTTGCTCCAGCTTGATGAACTCTACCTCTTTCATGTGACGAATACTTTCGGGAAAGTACTTGTCGTTGAAAAATTCTTGGAATTTCTGCCAAGTCATCTTCATCTGGCGGGTTGAGTATACTTCTGATTCCCACCAAGAATCACGCCTATGCTCGTAACATGAAGGTGGCAAAGGGAACCTTTTGCTCCTTGGAGCATCCCAAGACATCAAATATTTTGCAGATCTGCTTTATCCACGTCTCCGCCTTAAGTGGTTTTGGCTCTCCAAAAAACTCCAGTGGTCCCAGTTCCTTGAACTGCTTAGCGGTGACCGTCCGAGAGTTGGCAGTGTTTCCACCTGCATTTTGGACATGAGCCGCTCTTGCCTGGTGTTGCATGAATTGCATAAAGCCTCTGAACATTCCATCGTTCATCATTTGGTTAGTGTTGTTGTTTGCATGAGGATTGTCGCCTTCCTGATGCACATTATCCTAATTATTGATCTGTCGAGACTCAACGGTCTCCTGTGCTCCATTACTATTCTCAACATTCTCGGATGTCATTTTCAAATACTGCCTCAAAACAAGGGTTAATTAACATATCACATATTATCCTTATACTCTAACCGACTAATTAAATACCAAATAAACTTAGGTAGGTCATACTAGCGAAGGAATTCCCCGTCTCTCCCCTCCTAGTTCTTGTCTAACATCTTAGCCAGGGATCATATGCCTAAGCTTTGATACTAACTGTGACGCCCCCAAAATAGGTATACATCACCTATTCTGAGTCGCCAAATACATGGTACAGGATACAAATACAACCTTAAATACAACATGAGCTGTGAGTTTTAATACAAATATTATCTTCTAGACAGTATTCAAACTCAAAATAAGTCCTCAATACATTTATTATCACACTATTTCATATAATAGTGATGACTACTAATGTTATCATCTGGACCGTCACTCCATTCCCCGACTAGTCCCTGCTATGTTCTCATTTCCTGAAGAGAACAATGAAAGCAAAAGGGTGAGCTAAACTAGCCCAGTAAAAAATATTATGACTAAGATAATGCAGAATAAATTATCGTTAGCCTTCAACAGTGTTAAATTGATACAATATAACAAACATCAAGTTTAACTGCAGCGGAACAAGCAATCCATTAGAAGAGTCAAGTAGAGAATAAAATCTACTATCTTCTATGATTTAAAAGGTTTTTCATCACTTTTATCGCTGAGACTCGGCTCAATAAATAAACCACATCATTCCTGCACTACGACCAAGGATATTCATTAGTATCACAACCACAAATTATTCATGCACTACGGGCCAAGGATATTCATATTTTCATCAATGGTCATGATCATGCTAACAACTATCCATCAATGCACTACGGCCAATGAGGACTTTTACCACATCATTCGTAACATTACGGTCGTGATTATACCGAATAATCCATGGTCATAATCATACCAAGTCCATCTATGCACTACAGGCCACAGATGACATTCAACATAATATAAACATAATGATGATGACAATGACATAATAATTCAATAAAACAAGTTCAAGATTAAATTTTAAAGATTTAAAAATTAATTTATCCAGGAACCAATAACATCCAAATTGTCAACATGATACTGCTTTGTGGAGTAAAAATTCAAGAATGCTCAGAAGAATATTTCCATGAAAAGATACTGGATGAAGCGCAAATATCCAGGATATTCTACTAATTTCATGGAGTATAGAAGCCAAAACTATAACCAACTGAGTATAATACAATATATGAAACTGCAATGGATTTTTGCTTCGCCATGCAGAATCCATGTAGATGCATCATTTCCACAACTTAATAAGGAATGAATACAAAAGATCATTCACCATGCATGCGGTAATCCACATAGACATGTTATTCCAATAGAGTAATAGAGAATAGAACTAGGTCATGTGTAATTCGCACAGACAGGATATTCCAATAGAATAATAAAGAATAGAACCAGGTCATGCGTAATCTACACAAACAGGATGTTCCAACAGAATAATAAAGAATGGAACCAGTCATGCAGAATCCGCGTGACAGATGTGATGTTCCAATAGAATAATAAAGAATGGAATAACAATGTAATTAGCTTGAGTATGCGATAGACCGCACAAACAAGTTATTCCAATGTAATAATAAAGAATGGAATAACGTAAGATTTCACCATGTATGTGGTACTTAGATGACAAAGTTATTCCAACATAATAATAAAGAATGGAATAACAACAGATTCACCATGTATGCGATAGACAAGACACGCATAATGAGTTATTCCAATGTAATAATAAAGAATGGAATAACAGAAGAATTTCACCATGTATGTGGTACTTCGCGTAGACAGGTTATTCCAACATAATAATAAAGAATGAAATAACAACCCTTACGAGTATTGAAAGAAAATAACTCTCTTCATGAATACAAAAGAATAATACCCCTTACCTTAAAAAGAAGAGTATTCCGACGGGTAGGGCGGGGATATATTTGAAGAAAACTTGCACTATTTTCTACGCTCAAAGCTTTCTTAAACTCTAAAGAAATACGCTCAAGATTATAGAAGAAGAATTCTCTGTATTTCTGATGTATTTTTCAATTCTAACTAAGCATCCTATTTATAGGAGAATGAAAATGATACTATGCAATAAAATATTCAAATTAAACAAAAACTTTTAAATGAAATATAATATATATTATAGATATATTATATATATATATATATATATATATATACACATGTTCATTTTAAATTCAAGGGATGAATTCCTGTGATCACTCCCTTTGACAACTTTCAAACCAAACCTAACTATGTATATATATATATATATATATATATATATATATATATATATATATATATATATATATATATATATATAATAGAACACCTTCCCACCAAACATGATTCCACCAAATCAATTCATATATAAAACAACAAACATTAATCAACCAAACACTCCCCCCCCCCCACCCCCACCCCCCTGAGTGAGTCAATCAGGTTCATATATATATATATATATATATATATATATATTTTATATATTATAAACATAACACTATTTTGAAAAAATGAGTAAATGAGGGTCTATAAAATACGTCAAAATTTATAACAAATACTTCATAAAAATCCCCTCAATATTTTTTAACAATATTTATCATTATTATTATAATTCACAATATTTAACAACCAGATCGTTCTTAGGAAAGAGGGGGCTTTCAATAAGGATTTCTCCTATCATTAGCAATTGATTAGGTGACCAAACCTCTCCTCGATGTAACTTCTGACATTGTCAATATTGCAAATAATAATATTAATAACACTGTCATCTCAATTATTGATTTAATAATATATAAAATATCGACAATAATTGAATCAAATAACGTGAGATACTATGCAACAATTACTGTAGCAACAATTGAACAAAACTAAGTGACTTTTCACGTAAGCATCAATAATCAATATCGTGTGCTACTATGCAACCACACATATTACTGTACTTTTAACACCAGGTGTTTCAACAGTTAACAGTAAAACTTCCGCCGTTATTTTCATAAAAATATTTTTGTTATTTTCTTAATCCGACAATAATTCCATTGTGGGGTCCACCAATGATTGTGCCATCGTACGAATATTTCCTGTTAAAATGAATATTCCCCGACCAATCGAATATAATATAACAACTTTCATATTTTGCAAAATTTATAAATATTACCCACAACTATAACATTATATCAAATTTACTCTATAATATTCAAAAATGATATTTATAAAAAATTCATCTTTATTCATAAAAGTTGGGGTCTTACATTTTCTCTGTTGAGGAATAACGATAATTTGTTTTATATTATCTTAGTCATAATATTCTTTACTGGGCTAGTTGAGCTCACCCTTTTCCTTTTTGTTCCATTTTTCTTCTTAGGAAGCGAGAATATAGCGGGAAGTAGTCGGGGTGTGGAACGATGGTTCTAGACAGATGTTTAGCAGTCCTCACTATTTTGTAAAATAGTATATCAATAATTGTAATGAGGACTTATTTCAATGTGGATATTGTCTAGAAGATAATATTTGTATTTAAACTCACAGTATATGTGTTGTCGTATTTTGTACGACATCTGTATTAATGAAGTTGTAGTTGTTTCTATACTATGTATTTGGCGACTCCGAATGGGTGATGTATACCTGTTTTGGGGGTGTCACAGTTGGTATCAGAGCTTAAGGTAATGGTCTCTGGCGGAGATCGGTGAATAAAACTAGGAGGGGAGAGACGAGTAAATCCTATGCTAGTGTGTCCTACCTAAGCTTATTTGTTGATCGGTCAGAATATAGGGATATTATATGATATGTTAATTTCTTTAATTAACCCTTGTTTTATGGAAATATTTGAGAATGGTAGCTGAGAATGTTAATAATGTAGTGAATGAGACCGTGGAGACACCTTTAATCACCCATCAGGAGAACGTGCAACAGGACGACAATGTTCCTCCTATAAACAACACCACTAATCAGACGATTAACAATGCAATATTTAGAAACTTTTTGCAGTTCATGCAAAATCAGATGAGGGAGACTCGTGTATAAAATACGGGTGGAAATAATAGCAACACGCAACCTGTTATAGCTAAGCAGTTCAAAGACTTGGGACCACTATAATTCTGGGGAAAGCCGGATCCGATTAAGGCAAAAATGTGGGTCAAACAAATTACCAAGATATTCGATGTCTTGGGATACACAGATGAACAAAAGGTTCCATTTGTCACCTTTATGTTCCGTGGTAAGGTAGATTACTGGTGGGAATCTGTGAAGCGTACCCAGCCAGCCGCACTCAATATGTCTTGGGAAACATTTCAGAAACTGTTCAATGACAAGTACTTTGCTGAAAGTATTCGTCATATGAAGGAGGTAGAGTTTATTAGACTGAAACAGAACAACGTGACGGTGTCCTAGTACGAGGCAAAGTCAGTGGTGTTATCCAAGTTTCAACCTCATTTGGTAGAGAATGAGGAATGTATGACGCGGATGTTTCTGAGAGGTCTGAAAGCCGATATACGTCAATATCTCATTTCTCACAAATTTTCTCTGTATTCAAATGTTGTCAACAAGGCTCAATTATTAGAGCGAGATAATGAGTACATTCAACCGAGGGACCACAACTAGGGTCATACCAGTGGCAGCAGTCATTGAAGCAATGATAACCAGCGGGGAGGAAAAAATACAGACAAAAGCAGTAACCACTCTGGTGGTAATTATGGCCATGATAGTAGAAGAAGCAAGTTAGAGGGAGATTTTAAAAAGAGAAGATACAACAATGACAATGTGAAGATGTCAGCACTAGCATCAACTGCTTCTAAGGGAGGAGAACGACCACTGGTCGTATATTATAAATGCGGGAAAGAGGGACACATCAGCCTAAACTGCCCACAACAATTTAAGGTATGTTATAATTGTGGAAAGGAAGGTCATATAGCTCGAGATTGTACTGTAGCAAAACCAAGTCCAGCGGGGATGGTGACTCAAAAGGCTATCCCAGCAAGTCAAAGTCAGCAGTTCCTGGAAGAGCGTTTGTCGTGACAAGCCAAAATGAGAGGAATCCGAACGAGGTGATCACGTGTAAGCTAATCATAAACTCTTGCGAAGTTTATACCTTACTTGATACCGGTTCTACCCATTCTTTTATTGTTAGGTTTGTAATATTCATGAACGCAATTAAATTGCACAAAATAAGCGGAAACATGGAAAATCAGAGTTTTAAAATTTTACAAACCATATACCCGGATCACCCTTTATGCACAATTATTAATTAAACGAAAAATGAAGAACAAGAATCATACCCTTGAAGATTCGAGCTTCCTCAGGTACAAGTTCACCTCCAATCCTTTTCGTGTTCAACTTGAATCCACCGGGTTTGGTTCATTCCTTTGTTTAACATTAGCCACCCAAGTGTTTGGCCTCTAGAGGTGATCCACTAAGGAAGAAGAAATATTCAATAAGAAGGGTGGTTGGCTAAACCCTAGTTTTCTATCTCTACAGAAAAAGAACGTACTCTCTAATAATTGGAATCGCGTATGTTGTGAAAAAGTCAACAACCACTACCACCCATAATAAGACTCCTCTTATTTATAGATGTGGGCAACTCTCCTTAACAATTAAGGAATTGGGTTTTATTTTATTTTAATTAATTAAATTCCTTTAATTAATTATGCTCCCAATCTTATTAGGAATAATTAATTAAAATCTTTTAATTAATTTAACCTCCTAATCTTATTAGGATAATATAAGAGTACTTTTATTAATTAATTCCCAAACTCCTTTAGGAATTAAATAATAATAATAATAAGACTCTCTTATTAATTTATATTTAATATTTTCAAATATTAAATAATAATATTAAGCTATTTAATTTATTCTATCACCATAGATTAAATTAAATATAGTTAACTTATTCTTACGATTATACCATTAACTTCTTAAATAATTATTCTTCCTTTTATGGTGTGACCCTTTAGGTTCTCCATATTAAACCTATTTGTGAATAAATCAATTAGAACAATTCTAATCTTATTTAAATAAAAAAATTAAACTATTAATTTATTTAAATAAATAATATTTATTCTACAATAGGGATAACCCTCCCCTAGCGATCAACGACTTTCCGGATAATATAGATTTCAATATTAATCATAAAAGAACCTTTGAGTAAATAGTTACCGTATGCAATTCAATCCTTCCACCATACAATGTCCCAATTAAATATAAGACATGGAATTCTTCACAAGTCTTATTTTATTTAATTATATGTATTTCGATCCTTAAATTCACAACACCAAATAATGCAAATTAGAAACTCCTTTCTAATTTCATTCTGCCTTGGCCAAGGACTACTGGGTAGTCATTTATCGAATCACATAGGACATTTCTCTTCTTTTACTTGAAGCGGTAGATTCTTTATTGATCATACATTATCTCCATATACAACTTATTATACCCAAGCATACCCTTTGATATACCGTAAGGGTCTTAAGGAATAAGTCAAAGTATAACTCATCATACACAAGATACTATGATGATCTAAAGTCCAAGAATCACTTGTACTACTATAACTACAGGAATTCCTATTGACAGGCAAGTAAAACTCCATTAGGTATTCCTTAGCGAGCCACATTCAGTGAACTTATTCTCTAATAAGCACATACATACTTGTTTTAGTGTATCCACACAAATGATCATGAGATCAATCATCCTCATCCAATGAGCAAGAAATGTATGTACCAATCTACCCGGATTCACTAATCCCCAATTTAGTAATCCAACGATTGAGAACTATTTTAGTTTTAGCTTTCTAAGAATTTAGATCTCATTATAATGATCGTCATCATTATTCTAAAAGCATTGCTTAAAACTATGGGTTTATCACATATTATAAAACAACATCATGTAGATAATTAAAAGCCTTTAATAAATTAAGACATTTTATTAGTAAATGGATAATATTGTTCCAAAGTATATGCTTTATCATCAAACATGAGTGGCATGTATGCATACTACTTTCAATCTCCCACTTACACTAAAGTCAATCGTCATGGTATCTCATACCCTTCTTCTCTAAGTGACGATTATCCCGCTATTGGATAAGCTTTAGTTAATAGATATGTAATGTTTTTCTTGAGAGTCCACTATCTCTATAGTGATTTCCCATCTTTCAATGATTCCTTTAATCAAATGAAAGTGCCACAACACATGTTTAGATCTAAGATGAGACTTAGGAACTATTCCTACTTCTGTAATAAACTTTTCATCCAAACAATCAACTTGTAGCTTCATTTATAGCTATAAACTTTGTCTTTATCACTAAACCAGCAACTCTTTACTATTTGAAATATTTCCAATTCACTGCACCACTATTCAAGGTAACACTTTACCATAAAAATGGATTTTCTGTCGTCTTGGTTTGTCTGAAAAACTTGAGTCTGTTAAGCCCTCTAATTTTAATTTAGACCCACCATAAATTTTAATCACATCCTTAGTGCCAGTTAAGTACTTTAAGATGTTTTTCACTGACTTAAAGTGAACTTCTCCAGAATATGACTGATCAACATCAGGTCTCGTACATTTCATTGCATACATGATAGTTACTCATGCGATCTCTCTTTTACGAGTCTATGGGGACTATTAAGAGAGATACACTCCATGCCTCATCAACATAAGACAACTCTTGGAGTTTTCCATGCTAAACGACTTTAACATCAAATGAATATACGTTCCTTGGGTTAAGTCGAGCATCCTCTTAAATCTATCTATATAGATTTTTATCCCCAATTACGATACTCTTCCCAAATAATTCATGGAGGAATGTTTAGACAACTTTACCTTTACTGATTGTAGCATTGGTATGTTATTCCTTATCCGTAATATATCAAAATATAATACTAGGAATGTCACAACGTTCACACTTACCCTTTTATACACACTTGGTTCATTTTTGTTTTTGATAAAATAAAACACTTTTGATTTATTTCATTAAAATGAATGTTCCATTTTTGAAAAGCTTGCTTCAATCCATTTCTCTGAGTGTCTACAACTCTTACCTCATCGTATGTAACTGGATCATCATCTTCTATGATGTGTACCTCATCATCATCATCTATGTTGAATCCATACCTCCTAGGTATCTTCGGTACTATTCTAGATTTATGATTCGGTTGTGGTACAATAGGTTTATCTACAGGTTCATCTGATTTGACTTATAATATTTTGTGGTTCTTGAACTCTTCAAGATGTATTATCCTCCCACTAGCCCCTTCAATGATAAACACTTTTATCTTAAAAGGTAGTGTGTTTCGCAACAAACAACTTTTGCAAAGTAGGATTATAGAATATATACCCTAAACTTACTTTAGTATGTCCCACAAATATGTACTTGTCAAATCTTATCCCAAACTTATCCTTTGAAACCTTTTTCACATAAGTTGGACAACCCCTTATCTTAACATACTTAAGATTAGGAATTCTCCTAGTCCAAAACTCTTATATAGAGTCTTGGGGTCAGATTTTGAGGTTACCTTTTGGTAGATATGTAGCCATTTCTAGGACATGACCCCAGAGGGATACTGGAATGTCGGTAAAATCATTATGGACCGCACCATGTCCAACAAGGTACGATTTTTCCATTTAGATACATCAATCAATTATTGCGTATCAGGAGACATCTATTGTGAGAAAACCATTTGAGATGATCTAGAAACTCGTTGCACAAGTTTTTATTCCTTGATCTAATCAAAAAATCTTAATACTTTGCCCATTTGTTTCACTTCTGAATTCTTTGAACCTTTCAAAGAATTCACACTTGTATTTCAGCAAATACACACATTCAACTCTTTGAATGTTCATATCATTTTCTTATACTAGTTTGTTCAATTTGCAAAATTATTTTCACGTAAGTCAAGTATACAAAATTCATTAAGTAATATTCCAGTTCTATACAAAACATTATTATTATAAATAGAATAACAATTGTTCTTAAATATAATACCAAAGATTTTATTGTCCAACAACAAAATGAAAATAATGTTTCCAACAAGAATTGGAATACAATAACTTATTGACATAATTAATAGATTTGCCCATAGGCATTGCTAAAATATAAGTTTCTATGGCTAATGTAGCAACCTTTGCTTCATTTCCCACACATAGGATTACTTATCTTTGTTTAGCTTTCTACTTCTGCTTGGTCCCTTCATAAATCTATATTTATGATAACCAAAGTCGATATCCAATATCCAAGTAGAACCTTGACTTAAAGAAAAACTAATTTTAAATCATGAACAAAATTGTATTTGTAACCGAAACTTCATTAAGCTTCTTCTAGTTAGCTCTGCAAGATGCTTCTCGCAGTTTCTTTTCCAGTGTCCTGGCTTATTGCAGTGGAAGAAAACTCATTTGCCATCCGTATCAATTTTGTTTTTATTATCATTTGTTTTTGCTTTTCTATTTACCTTCTTTGAATTGTTCTTCTTTTCAGAAGATCCTTTGGCTCCTACTAGTAAAACTTGGTCTTTCATGGTTGGAAATTGACTCTCAACATTTTTCAACATGTTAAGCAAATCAGCGAAGCTGATATCTAGCTTGTTCATATGAAAAATTCACAACAATTATGAAAGGAGTCTGGAAGTAAGTGCAAGATCAAATCTTGGCACAACTCCCCATACATGATAAAAACCTATTGTCCTAATTGTTCAATCAAATTGATTATGTTAAGGACTTGTGTCTGTCTTGTATTGTCATCGATTATTCTAGATTAGAAGAGCTCCTTAGATATCTGATATCTATCAGTCCTACTTTCATCACCATCAACTACTTGATATGAGGAATATAGTAGGAGCATCCATAGTTTCATGCTGACGCTGAAGCTCGCTACTTATAGATGCGAGGATGATGCATTGAGGCAACTGTGCATTATCTTGCCACTTTCTAAAAGTAGCAATCCCTTCCTCAGAGGCATTGTCTACAACCATTGCAGGGATATGCGTATTAAGGACATAAGATAGCTTTTCAGTCGTGAGAACTATTCTCAATTTCCTTAACCAATCCGTTTAATTTGGTTTGGTTAAATAACATCTAATATGTTTCGCAGTGATAGTAATTTAGACATTGTAAAATTCTGTAAATGAATTTGTAATTAACAACATTTTAGCATACATTCTTTTATTAATTACCAAAATAAATTAGGTCTTTCTTTAAATTGGTAATTCACACTATTTTTCATCAAACTATATTACCCTTACTTATATAGTTCGGAAAAATCTAATTAAAAATTTGCTAGTGAGAATAAGGGTCTCATTTCAAATGTATATAGCCTTGTGTGTGCACAACAAACTATATATAAATAAATAGGTAGACAACTCTTGTCAATTACATCAACTATGTAACTCCTTGTATTTTGCCTCTTAGATTATTTTAATCAAGTGGTGGCATATCCGAATCAAAATTATCCAAGTTAAGTCCAACCTAGCACTCCATATATTCAAAAAAGAAAATATTATTCTTTTGGTGATACAACAAAACAACATTGTTCAATTTTCTTTATAAGTATCAAATGTGATAAAAATAACATCTCAAAGAATTAAGATAAGCCTTGTGGTGACACAACAAAACAACATTGTTCAATTTTCTTTAAAAGCATCAAATGTGATAAAATTAACATCTCAAAGAATTAAGATAAGCCTTGTGGTGACACAACAAACTTATAATAATTAATTTATACTCTATTATTTTTTATCATGCTAGAAGGCGACGTTCGATATTCCAAATATCTTTGAACGCTTAGGACTTAATATAAACAATTTTGAGGGGTTTGTTATTAATTTGTCTCATCTTGTTTAGCGCACATGCACATATATATAAAATATGCGTCATATTATTAAACATGCGAAGCATGTTTGCATAATATATAATATATATATATATATATATAATACTAGCATGCATATATAGAATACTATATTCTACCCGGATTGATTATGGACTTTTATTCTAGTTTGGTTCACTAGAGCCACCAAGTGAACCAAAAGGTCAAACCCTAGGGGTGCAAGAATTAATATTTAAATATAACTATTACATTTAAACATGGGCTCCATTTCAAACAGGTCTTTTAGCACTCCTTTCTCCTTGATCTCCAATTCTTCAAAATTAATTCTAAATATTCCTATTACAAAACTATTTAAAATAAATAGAAACCTTGATCAGCAGTCAAGGGGAAGTACATAGGAGGATGATAGAATTTACATTAAGAAAAAATTAGAGAAGACGAGGTACGCAGACCCCATTTAATAAAACTCATACATTCATGCATCCAACTAAAATAAAATCCAATCACATTGGTTAATCGTCCATTATCAATCCCATTTATTATCATACACGTCACCATATGCATCAATAAATAACATTCATCTCATGAATAATAAACATTCAATATATATATATTGATATCATTTAATGGGCAAATTTAGTTAGTATAAAATCTAATTTTGAATAAAAATAAACCTCTTTTATCTTAATTTATTCAATTTTAATAAAATAAACTATTTTATTTTAATCAAAATAAACTTATTTATTTTAATTAATTATGGAATCCAATTCCAAGTAAAAGACAAAAACCCTTTTATTAAAGGAAACATGAATTCTCTTTTCATTCACAAATAAACTCTTTTATTTTGAATAATATCAAATCTTATTCCATATCTAAATAAACTCCTTTATTTAAGGAAATACTTATTCCTTTTCCTATTCACAAATAAACTCCTTTATTTTGAATAATATGAAATCTTATTTCATATCTAAATAAACTCCATTATTTATGGAAACATGGAATCCAATTTCAACTCCAATTAGTTATCATGGAATCTAATTTCAACTCTAATTAGTTAGCATGAAATCTAATTTTAAAATTAAAATTAACTTTTTATTTTAAGATTAAAAGAAATTTTTATTTTAATTATAAAATAATTAAAAATAATATATATATATATATATATATATATATATATATATATATAATAGTTATATATTATATAGCAATCATCCCGAATCCTAAATTAAATGATTCTTATGTTACTTTAATTCTAACCGTACATATATCACCGTATATATCACAGTACCGAATTTTGTAAAACATGCACACGAATTTCGCGAATTAGTTTACGATTTTTCCTTTTCTTTTTTTTAAAAAAAAATTATACAACAAAATTATGCCTAATTAAATTGTTCTATACATATATCAATATACATATCAAATTAAAATAATTAATAATTCGCATAAAGGTTTGGCTCTGATGCCACTGTTAGGTTTGTAATATTCATGAACACAATCAAATTTCACAAAATAAGCGGAAGCATGAAAAATCAGAGTTTTAAAATTTTACAAACTATATACCCGGATCACTCTTCATGCACAATTATTAATTAAATTAAAAATGAAGAACAAGAATCATACCCTTGAAGATTCGAGCTTCCTCATGTACAAGTTCACCTCAAATCCTTTTCGCGTTCAACTTGAATCCACCGGGTTTGTTTCCTTCCTTTGATCAACGTTAGCCACCCAAGTGTTTGGCCTCTAGAGGTGATCCACCAAGGAAGAAGAAATATTCAAGAAGAAGGATGGTTGGCTAAACCCTAGTTTTCTATCTCTATAGAAAAAGAACGTACTCTCCAACAATTGGAATCACGTATGTTGTGAACGTACTCTCCACTTATTTATAGATGTGGGCAACTCTCCTTAACAATTAAGGAATTGGAATTTTTTTTATTTTAATTAATTAAATTACTTTAATTAATTATGCTCCCAATCTTATTAGGAATAATTAATTAAAATCTTTTAATTAATTTAACCTCCTAATCTTATTAGGATTATATGAGAGTACTTTTATTAATTAATTCCCAAACTCCTTTAGGAATTAAATAATAATAATAGTACTAATAATAATAAGACTCCTCTTATTAATTTATATTTAATATTTCCAAAATATTAAATAATAAATATTAAGCTATTTAATTTATTCTATCACCATAGATTAAATTAAATATACTTAACTTATTATTACAATTATGACATTAACTTCTTAAGTAATTATTCTTCCTTTTATGGTGTGACCCTTTAGGTTCTTCATATTAAACCCAAGTTGTGAATAAATCAATTAGAACAATTCTAATCTTATTTAAATAAAAAAATTAAACTAATAATTTATTTAAATAAATAATATTTATTCTACAATAGGGATAACCCTCCCTAGCGATCAACGACTTTCTAGATAATATAGATTTCAACATTAATCATAAAAGAACCTTTGAGTAAATAGTTACCGTACAATTCAATCCTTCCACCATACAATGTCTCAATTAAATATAAGACATGGAATTACTGTCAAGCCTTATTTTATTTAATTATATGTATTTCGATCCTTAAATGCACAACACCAAATAATGCAAATTAAACTCCTTTCTAATTTCATTCTGCCTTGGCCATGGACTACTGTGTTGTCATTTATCGAATCACATATGACATTTCTCTTCTTTTACTAGAAGCGGTAGATTCTTTATTGATCATACATTATCTCCATATACAACTTATTATACCCAACCATACCCTTTGATATACCCTAAGGGTCTTAAGAAATAAGTCAAAATATAACTCATCATACAGAAGATACTATGATGATCTCAAGTCCAAGGATCACTTGTACTACTATCACTACACGAATTTCTATTGACAAACAAGTAAAACTCCATTAGGTATTCCTTAGCGAGCCACGTTCAGTGAACTTATTCTCTAATAAGCACCTACATACTTGCTTTAGTGTCTCTACACAAATGATCATGAGATCAATCATCCTCATCCAATGACAAAGCAACGTGTGACGCCCCCAAAATAGGTATACATCACCCATCTTGGGTCGCCAAATACATGGTACTGAATACAAATACAAACTTAATTATACAACATGAGCTGAGAGTTTTTACATGAATATTGTCATGTAGACAATATCCAAACTCAAATAGAGTCCTCATTACATTTATTGACACACTATTTTATAGAATAGTGAGGAGTACTATAACACCATCTCGGGCCATCACTCCGTTCCCCAACTAGTTCCGGCTACATTCTCATTTCTTGAAGAGAACAATGGAAGTAAAAGGGTGAGCTCAACTAGCCCAGTAAGAAATATTATGACTAAGATAATGCATAATAAGTTATCATTAGCCTTCAACAATGTTAAACTGATAGAATATAATAGACAACAAGTTTAACTGCAGCGGAACAAGCAATCCATTAGAAGATTCAAGTAGAGCATGATATCTACTATCTTCTATGATTTAAAAAGTTTATCATTAACGTTATTGCCAGGACTCAGCTTAATAAATAGATCACATCATCGAATCATCCCTGCACTACAGGCCAAGGATATTCATTAGTATCACGTCCACAAATTATTCTTGCACTACGGGCCAAGAATTATTCGTGTAATCATCAATGGTCATGACTATACCGAATTATCCCTAGTCATAGTCATACCAATCAACAGTCCATCTATGCACGTAAGCCAAAGACGACTTTCATCATAATATAATCATGAGGATGATGACAATGATATAAGAATTCAATTAAAAGAAAGTAAAGGATAAATTTTTAAAGATTTATAATTTAATTTATCCAGATTTCAATAATGTCCAAATTTTCAACATGATGCTGCTTTGTAGAGTAAAATTAAAGAATAATATCCATGTATCAAAAATAATATGGACAGAAAAGAAATAATTTTTTTGGTGAATAATACCTCGTGAATAGTATCCTGTGAATAGTACTTCGGGAATAGTACCTCGTCAATAGTAACCCGACATAAAAATTACCCCAAATACCCGAGTGAACAATATTTGAGTAAATAGTAATCGGGTGAATAATAATCCCGTGAATAGTAACTCATGAATAGTACCCCGGCATGAAAGTGCCCCGAATACCCGAGTGAATAATATTATAGTGAATAGTAACCCGTGAATAGTAACTCGTGAATAATACTTCGGGTGAAAATATTGATATTTAATAAAAAACTTCATATCAATATTCCAATAAAATGATACTGGATGAAGCGCAAAACTCACGGATATTCCACTAATTTCAAGGATTATAGAAGCAATACTTACCATAGTAAGTTTAGAGTAAGAATATGAAAAGAATTAACATACAAAAACTGCAAATGGATTTTCACCTGTCATACGGTATGTAATCGGCGTAGACAGATTATTCTGACATACTTAAGGATGAATACGAAAAATAGTATTCCTTATGAATCTGAAAGAAATAATACCCTTACCTTAGTAGAAAGTTTGGATAATCGCAAAAAGTGAAGTAGCGTAATACTCTTTTCTTGCTCTCTATAGTTTCTCTCTCTATAGTGTCTCTTGTGAATCTCAGTGAATTGGTGAGAATGAAAGAAGAATTAAGCTTCTATTTATAGGAGAATGGACTAAATAGTAACTAATTCACGAACAGTCTAGATTAATTCACTATTAGAACAGATAGTCCATATTGATTACTATTAAAACCACAACCGAAGGTCTAGATTGATTTACTTTTAAAACCACGACCGACGGTCCAAATTGATTTACTTTTAAAACCACCACCCACGGTTCAGATTGATTTACTTTTAAAACCACCATCAATGGTCCAGATTGATTTACTATTAAAACCACCATCAATGGTCCAGATTGATTTACTATTAAAACCATCATCAATGGTCCAGATTGATTCAACTTATTATTACACTTTAGTACCCCTAAAGTTTTCCAATGTGCATTATTCCCCTCTAACTTTTGTAATCACTTATCTTTAATAAACACATTCTTAATACTTCAACAATTATTCATCATTAATATAATAACTCAAAATCTTTAACAACCAGATCGTTCCCAGGAAAGAGGGGGCTTTCCAATAAGGATTTCTCCATATTGGCGCACAATTAGGTAACCAAACCTCTCCTCGACAGAACTTTCTAGACATTGTCAATATTGTAAATAATAATATGAATAATTTTGTTGTCTCAATTTATTGATTTAATAATATAAAATATTATGCAGATGATAATGTGACAATAATTGAATCAAATAACGTGAGATACTATGCAACAATTACTATAGCAATAATTGAGTATAACTGAGTGACTTCTCACGTAAGCATCAATAATTAATACCGTGTGGTACTATGTATCCACGCATATTACTGTACTTTTACCACCGGGTAGTTCAACAGTTTAGCGGTAAAACTTCCTCAGTTATTTTTATAAAAAGATATTTTTGTCGTTTTCTAACTACGATAATACTTTCGTTGTCAGGTCCACCAATGATTGTGCCATCGTACGAATATTCCCTGCTAAAACGAATATTCCCCGACCAATCGAATATTCACTGACACAATGAATATTTTATATCAAGTTGCTTACTTTGCAAAATAAGTTAATACTCAATTATTCTTATATCATATCCACACCATAATATTCAAAAATATATTTCAAGAAAAAATTATTCTTTATTCAAAAAAAGTTGGGGTCTTACACAACGTATGTACCAATCTATCTAGATTCACTAATCCCCAATTTAGTAATCCAACGATTAGGAACTATTTTAGTTTTAAGCTTTCTAAAAATTTAGATCTCATTAGAATGATCATCATCATTATTCTAAAAACATTTCTTAAAACTATGGGACTATCACATATTATAAAACAACATCATGTAGATAATTAAAAGTCTTTAATAAGTTAATACTTTTTATTAATAAATGAATAAGATTGTTACAAAGTATATGTTTTAATATCAAACATGATTAGCTTGTGTGCATACTACTTTCATTTATCTCTCCTGTTTGTGCTCAATGTTTGAACTTGACTCCGAAGAAATTAGACTTTGACTTATCTGTTAAGACTCCGTTAGGAGAAACTTTCATTACATCCATCGTTTATAAATCTTGCTTGATCAAGTTGGCACCAATACATTATTTGTTGATCTTATCTCTTTAAAAGTACTTGCATTTGATGTGATTTTAGGGATTGATTGGTTAACCACTCATCATGCTAAAATTGAATATTTTCATAAGGTTTTTAGTTTTCATATTCCTAACCAACCTGTTATGCGAATTCAAGCAACCAAATCACTAAAGTCAATCACTATCATATCAAGCCATAAACCCATTTGTTTATTGAAAAATGGATGTCAAGCTTTCTTAGCCCATGTCATGGACTTGAACAAAAACACGTCAGATTTGAATAATATTTCTGTTATTAGTGAATTTCCTGAAGAACTTCCCAGTCTACCCCCAGAACGTGAAGTTGAATTCTTTATTGATCTTGAATCTGGTGCAAAAACCATTTTTAAAACCTCATATCGAATGGCTCCTATTGAACTTCAGGAGTTAAAGGTCCAACTACAGTAGTTGTTGGACATCGGTTTCATTCGTTCTAGCTAGTACATCTCCTTGGGGTGCTCCTGTTTTATTCGTAAAGAAGAAAGACGGGAGTATGCGACTTTGTATTGACTACTGGGAATTAAACCATGTCACCATCAAGAATAGGTATCCTCTACCTCGCATTGATGACCTGTTCGACCAGTTGCGAGGAGCATAATTCTTTTCAAAGATTGATCTTCGTTCTGGATATCATCAGCTAAAGATTAAAACTGAGTATATTCCAAAGACTGCCTTTAGAACTCGGTACGGGCAATATGAATTCCTAATCATGTCTTTTGGATTGACTAATGCTCCTGCGGCTTTCATGGATATGATGAACCGAGTATTCAAGGAATATTTGGATCAGTTAATTGTTGTATTTATTGATGACATCCTCATCTATTCCAAAAGTCGTGAAGATCATGAGCACCATTTGAAGCTGGTACTTCAAAGACTTCGTGAAAACAAGCTATATGCCAAGCTGAAGAAATGCGAGTTGTGGCTTAAGGAAGTAGCATTGCTTGGGCATGTGGTGTCAAAACATGGAGTATTTGTTGACCCGACGAAGATTGAAGTAATACAAAGTTGGGAGCAACCAAAGTTGGTGACCGAAGTGCGTAGCTTTCTGGGTTTAGCTGGTTATTATCAGAGATTTGTGGAAGGATTTTCTTGAATCGCTACTCAATTAACTCAGCTGACTCGGAAAGATACAAAATTCGTATGGAATGAGGAATGCGAGAAGAGTTTCCAAGAGCTTAAGAGGAGACTCATTTCGGCACCTGTTCTGATAATACCATCTCGATCGGATGGATTTTTTTATCTACAGCAATGCTTCAGACAGAGGGTTAGGATGTGTTATCATGCAATATGGGAAAGTCATATCCTATGCCTTGCGATAACTCTAAGAATATGAGAGGAATTACCCTACTCATGATCTAGAGTTGGCAACAGTTATTTTCGCGTTAAAAATATGTAGGCACTATCTATATGGGGAGAAAATGGAGATATATTTGGATCATAAAAGCGTCAAATATTTCTTCAACCAAAAAGAACTCAACATGCGGCAACGACATTGGCTCGAGCTGTTGAAGGATTATGACCATACCATTCAATACCATTCTAGAAAAGTGAACGTGGTAGCTGACGCGTTGAGTAGAAGATCATATGCGGGAATGAGTGTGATGTTGTCAATATAAAGGCCAATTTTGTGTAATTTACAAAAGATGAAGATAGAGTTCAAGACTCCGGGGACCCATATGATGATGTCAAGTATACGCGTAGAACCAACTTTAATCAAAAAAGTTAAAGTTTCTCAAGCCACAGACCCGGAGCTGGTGCATATAAAGAAGAAAGTACAAGAAGATGCTATTCTAGAAGCAAGAATCGATGAAGAAGGAATACTTCGAGTCCACTCCAGACTTTTTGTTCCTAACAACAATGATTTGAAGTACAAAATCATGATGGAGGCACACAACACACTGTTTATAATTCACCCTGGAAGTACCAAAATGTATCATGATCTTCGACATACATTTTGGTGGAGAAATATGAAGAGAGATATCGCGGAGTTTATCTCGAGGTGTTTAAATTGTCAACGTGTAAAGGAAGAGCATCAAGTGCTAAAAGTTACATTGCAACCACTTGAGATTCTGAAATGGAAGTGGGAACACATTACCATGGATTTCGTTACCGGTCTTCTTAAGGTTTCTCAAGGCATAGATGCGATTTGGGTTATTGTTGATAAATTAACTAAGTTTGCTCATTTCTTGCCGATACGGGAGACTTATTCCCTTGAACGTCTTGCTCGTATGTACGTAAATGAGACTGTAAGACTACATGGCATGCCAGTATCCATAGTTTCAGATCGTGACCCAAGATTCACTTCACGATTTTGGGTTAGCTTGCAGAAAGCTATGGGCACGTATTTATGATTTAGTTCGCCATACCATCCTCAGATGGACGGACAATCGAAAAGGACTATTCAAACTCTTGAAGATCTATTAAACTATGTGTCCTAGACTTCAAAGAGAGTTGGGATAAGTACTTACCATTGGTGGAATTCTCCTACCACAACAGTGAAAGTATTATGCATACAAGCCAATCATGTATGATGATAAAGCATATACTGTGTAATCAATCTTATTTATTTATTAATAAAAGAATTATTTATTAAAGGCATTTATTATCTACATGGTGCTGTTTTAATAATATGTGATAAACCCATAGTTTTAAGCAACGCTTTTAGAATAATAATGATGATCATTCTAATGAGATCTAAATTCTTAGAAAGCTTAAAACTAAAATAGTTCCCAATCATTGGATTACTAAATAGGGGATTAGTGAATCCGGAAAGATTGGTACATCGTTGCTTGCTCATTGGATGGGGATGATTGATCTCATGATCATTTGTGTGGAACACTAAAGCAAGTATGTAGGTGCTTATTAGAGAATAAGTTCATTTGAACGTGACTCGCTAAGGAATACCTAATGGAGTTTTACTTACTGTCAATAGGAATTCCCTGTAGTGATAGTAGTACAAATGATCCTTAGACTTGAGATCATCATAGTATCTTATATATAATGAATTGCACTTTGACTTATTCCTTAAGACTCTTAGAGTATATCAAAGGGTATGCTTGGGTGTAATAAGTTATATATGAAGATAATGAATGATCAATAAAGAATCTACCACTTCTAGTAAAAGGAGAAATGTCCTATGTGATTCGATAAATGACAACCCAGAATCCTTGGCGAGGTGGAATGAAATTAGAAAGTAGTTTCTAATTTGCATTCATTGGGAGTTGTTCATTTAGGAATCGAAATACATATAATTAAATAAAATAAGACTTGACAAGAATTCCATGCCTTATATTTAATTGGGACATAGTATGGTGGAAGGATTGAATTGTGCGGTAACTATTAACTCAAAGGTTCTTTTATGATTAATGTTGAAATCTATATTATCTGGAAAGTCATTGATCGCTAGGAGGCTTATCCTATTGTAGAATAAATATTATTTATTTAAATAAATTATTTGTTTAATTTATTTATTTAAATGAGATTAGAATTGTTCTAATTGATTTATTCACAACCTAGGTTTAATATGGAGAACCTAAAGGGTCACACCATAAAAGGAAGAATAATTATTTAAGAAGTTAATGGCATAATTGTAATAATATGTTAAGTATATTTAATTTAATCTATGGTGATAGAATAAATTAAATAGCTTAATATTTATTATTTAATATTTTAGAAATATTAAATATAAATTAATAAGAGAGTCTTATTAATATTATTATAATTATTATTATTTTAATTTCTAAAAGGTTTAGGAATTAATTTAATATTTGTACTATCATTTATTCCTAATTGGATTAGGAAAGAAAATTAGTTAAAGGAGTTTAACTAATTATCCCTAATAGGATTAGGAGCCCATTTAATTAAAAGAGTTTAATTAAATAAATAATACCTTATTTTAATTAAAATAGGGTTATATAATATCTTTATAAGAGAGTCTTATATTAGATATGTAATATACGTAATTCTAGATTGGGAGAGTACACCCTTTTCTTATTCGAGATAGGAAAAACTAGGGTTTGAGCGAATCCTTCTTTTTTGAAAAATTCCTCTTCCTTGGTGGATCACCTATAGAGGCCATACACTTGGGTGGCTTACATTGATCAAAGGAAGGAATCAACCCGGAGATTCAAGGAGATCGAGAAGAAGGAGGTGAACTACGTGCACGAGGAAGCTCGTTTTACAAGGTATGATTTCATAATTTCTTATTCTTCGCTTTAATTAATAATATGCATAAAGGATGATCCGGGTAATTGGTTTGTGAAAAATTTTAAAATCTTATTTTATCTCGCTTCCGCTATATTTTGCAATTTGATTGCTACTTTGATTTTCACGAAAACCTAACAGTGGTATCAGAGCCAAACTTTATGCGAATTATTAATTATTTTGATTCCATATGTATGGGTATGTATTTAGAATAATTTATTGGGCATAATTTGTTATATAAAATTATTATTTCAAAAATTTGGAATTATTTTTTTAATTGCCGAAAAAAGACGCAGCAGCAGTATATGTCCAGAATTTTTTTCCTTTTTGACCGAGAATCTAGAATTCAAGCATAGCAGGTTCAGCCATAATTTTTTAAAAGAGTCCTGATGCGCAGCGGCTTTGTCGAGGATATTAAAAGCGATCAGGTTTTTTTTTTATACAAGGTCCACGTGGCGGCGTCCAGAAAATCTTAAGCCATCTTTTTTTTTTAGGGCGTGAATCAAGAGTCCTATTATTTAGCAAAGCAAAATTTGTCCAGAAAATTTTGTAATCATACTGCAAATCACGTTGACTGAGGCGCAAAAGCAGGTCCGGAATTTAGCCGGACTTGTATTATATATATATATATAATTGATATATATATATATATATTAATTTTAATAATTTTATAATTAAAATAAAAGAGTTTATTTTAATCTTGAAATTGGATTTCATGCAACATAAAATTGCCCAATAAATGATACTCATATATATATGGAATGATTTAATTTATTGATACATATGATGATATGTATGATAATAAATGGGATTGATTATGGACAATTGACCAATATGATCGGATTTATTTTAGTTGGATGTTTGAATGAATGGGTTTTATTAAATGGGGTCTCAAGTTACTCGCCTTTTCTCGTTTTCTTCTTGATGCAAATTCTATCTCTCTCTATGTACTTCCCTCGATCACGATCAAGGTTTCTATTTAAATTAAATAGTTTAATGTAATAGATTAGTTAGAATTTTTTTTGAAGAACCGGAGATCAAGGAGCGCTTGAAGACCCGTTTGTAATGGAGCCTGGGTTTAAATGTAATAGTTATATTTAAATGTTTATTCTTGCACCTTAGGGTTTGACCTTTTGGTTCACTTGGTGGCTCTAGTGAACCAAACTAGAATAAAAGTCCATAATCAATCCGGGTAGAATATAGTATTCTATATGTGCATGCTAGTAGTATATATATTATATATTATGCAAACATGCTTCGCATGTTTAATAATATGATGCGTATTTTTTATATATATATTTGCGTGCGCGCTAAAACAAGATGAGACTAATAATAACAAATCCCTCAAAGTTTTTATTAAGTCTTAAGCGTTCAAAGATATTTAGAATATCGAACGTCGCCTTCTAGCATGATAAAATTAATAGAGTATTAAATATTTAATATGAGTTTGTTGTGTCACCACAAGGCAAGTATTAAGTATTTAAGATGTTAATTTATCACATTTGATGCTTATAAAGAAAAATTGAACAATATTGTTTTGTTGTGTCACCACAAGGGCGATATATTTTTCTTTTTGAATATATGGAAGTGCTAGGTTGGACTTAACTTAGATAATTTTGATTCGGATGTGTCACCACTTGATCAAAATAATCTAAGAGGCAAAACAAAAAGGAGTTACATGTTGATGTAATTGACAAGGAGTTGTCTACACCTATTTATTTATATATAGTTTGTTGTGTCACCACAAGGCTATATATATTTGAAATGGGATCCTTATTCTCACTAGCAAAAACTTTAATTAGATTTTGCCGAACTATATAAATGAGGGTAATATAGTTTGAAGAAAATAGTGGGAGATACCAATATAAAATAAGACCTAATTTATTTTGGTAATTAATAAATGAATGTTTGCTAAAATATTGTCTTTTTTACACATGCGAATTTTGAAAATGTCACATTCACTAATTTCACTCATGAAGCATACTTGATGCTAACAAACCGACCGGGACCGAACTAACTACCTGGACCGGTTGAGGAATCTGAGAATTGTTCTCACTCTTTGAAAAGATTTCTTATGTCCTAAATTACCCTTGCATTCGCAAAAGTTGCGAGAGCGACCTCGAGGAAGAGATTGCTACTTTTAAACAAAGGCAAGATGATGCATCCGTGGCTCAATGCATCATGCTCGCATCCATGAGTAACGAGCTTGACGTCGGATGAAAAAATATGGATGCTCCTACTATGCTACTACACCTTGGAGAGTTGTATGGTGAGCAAAGTAGGACTGCTAGATATGAAATATCTAAGGAGCTCTTCCGATCTCGGATGACCGAGGGCACTACCGTTGAGACTCATGTCCTAAAGATGATCAATCTGATTGAACGTCTTGGACAGCTTGGGTTCGTCATGGATGGGGAGTTGAGTCAAGATTTAGTCTTGCAGTCACTCCCAGACACCTTCTCACAATTTGTTGTGAATTTTCACATGAATAAGTTGGATGTCAGCTTGCCTGAATTACTTAACATGTTGAAAACTGCTGAAGGTCACTTCCCATCCAAGAAGAACCATGTCTTACTGGTGGATGATTCTTCCAAGAAAAGGAAGAGGCCCAAGGTATCTTCTGAAAGGAAGAAATCCAAGAAGGCTAAGGGAAAGGCGAAAGTGAAGGATCAAAAGAAACCTGATCCAGCTAGCAAAGGAATTTGCTTCCATTGCAATAAGCCGGGTCACTGGAAGAGGAACTGCAAGGATTATCTTGCAGAACAAAAGCGTAAGAAGCTTGAGAAGCTTCAATCCTAATCAAGGTTTGTTTATGATTGAAATTAATTTTTCCGAAAGTCAATCTTCTACTTGGGTATTGGATACTGGGATGTGGTTCTCACATATGTAATAATATGCGGGGGCGGTCGGGTAGAAAGTCGAGCAAGGATGAGGTCATTCTACGAGTGGGAAATGGAGCAAAGGTTCTTTGCATTAGGTGTGAGGACTTATTGTTTAGCACGCCCTACTGCAAGTTCATTAATTTAAATAATTGATATTTTGTTCCAAATATCATTAGAAACATTATTTCTATCTCCGTATTGGATATGGATGGTTTTAATATTATAATGAAGAACAACGGTTGTTCTATTTATAATGATAATGTTTTATATGGTGTTGGTAATTTGCGAAATGGACTTTATATACTTGACTTGCATGAAAATATATTTCAAATTGAACAAACTAATAAAAGGAAAAGAGATGATGTTAATTATACCTTCATGTGGCAATCAGTAGACTCTCGGTCATATTAATGAAACAAGATTATCCAAGTTGCGTAAAGATGGGCTCCTAGAGCTATCGATTATGAATCATATCCAACTCTGTGAATCTTGTCTCATGGGTAAAATGACCAAATCTCCTTTTAGTGGAAAAGGAGAAAGAGTTACAGAGTTGTTAGCGTTGGTACACACACGTATGTATGTGGACCTATGACAACGAATCGCATACGAGGAGGGTATTCTTATTTTATTACATTCACCGATTTGACCACTCAAGATTTGGATATGTGTATTTAATGAAATACAAATCTCAATCATTTGAAAAGTTCAAAGAGTTCGTACGTGAAGTTGAGAAGCAAACCGGTAAGAGTATTAAGATTCTTTGATCTCGATCGAGGAGGAGAATACTTAAGTGGTGAGTTTCTCAATTGTCTCAAAGAAAATGGTATAATCTCACAATGGACTCCACCAGGGACGCCACAAATGAATGGTGTGTATCTGAAAGGAGAAATCGAACATTGTTGGACATGGTTCGATCTATGATGAGCTTTACCGACCTTCCGCTTTCCTTATGGGGATATGCCCAGAATCCACCGTGCATACCTACTTAACAAGGTACCTACAAAATCCGTCCCCCCAAGACCCCATATGAAGTTATGGATAGGAGGAAACCAAATCTTAAGCATGTTAAGACTTGGGGTTGTCCACTTATGTCAAAAAGTTTGAAAACGATAAGTCTGCAGACTAGATCCGACAAATGTAGATTTGTGGGATACCCTAAAGAAACATCATCGGGTATTATTTCTATCATTCAACCGATCAAAAGGTGTTTGTTGCGAAACATGCCGCCTTTGAAAAGGAGTTTATCCTTGAAGGGGTCGATGGGAGTAAGATATATCTTGAAGAAGTTCAAGAACCACAAAATACTACGATCAAAGTGAGGTACCTAATCAAGTAGAGATTCCTTACATACCACACCCTATTCAGAAATCTGAAGAGTACCAAAGATACCGAACAGTATGGACTTGTCATAGAAGATGACAATGAGGTACGCATCATAGATGATGATGATCCATTGAATTACTGAATGGACTATGAGTAGTAAAGACTCGGAGAAATGGCAAGAAGCCATGAAATCCGAGATGGACTCCATGTATGAGAACCAAGTATGGACTTTGGTCTCACCACCAAAGGCATTAAGCCTATTGGGTGTAAATGGGTCTTTAAAAGAAAGACTGGAGCAGACGGCAAGGTAGAGACCTATAAGGCCCGATCGGTTACAAAAGGTTTTAAACAAAGACAAGGAGTTGACTATGACGAAACCTTCTCACCCAAAGAGCAATGCTCAAGTCCATTCGGATTTTGCTTACGATTACGACTTACCATTGACTACGAAATCTGGCGGATGGATGGACGTGAAAACGGCCTTCCTCAATGGGAAACTTGAGGAGGATGTGTATATGACACAACCAAAGGGATTTGTTTCAAAGGTTGGAACAAATCAAGTCTGTAAGCTACAACGATCCATTTATGGATTAAAGCAAGCTTCTCGTAGGTGGAACATCCGTTTTGATGAGACAATCAAAAAGTTTGATTTTATCAAAAATGAGGATGAACCATGTGTGTACAAGAAGGTTAGTGGGAGCGCTGTTTCATTCCTTGTATTATATGTTGATGATATATTACTGATAGGGAATGATATTCCTATGTTGCAAACAATTAAAATCTGGTTATCTAAACACTTCTCCATGAAGGACTTGGGAGAAGCATCCTATATTTTGGGGATAAAGATCTATAGAGATAGATCTAATAGGATGCTTGGCTTATCCCAAGGAACGTACATTGACATGATGCTAAAAAGGTTTAGCATGGAAGATTCCAAAAGAGGTCTCATGCCGATGAGCCATGGAATACATCTCTCCAAGAAACAAGCCCCAAAGACACCTGAGGAGAGAAACCGTATGAGTAAGATTCCTTATGCTTCAGCAATAGGATCTATCATGTACTGATATGATATATACTAGACCAGATGTCGCTCATGCACTTAGTGTAACGAGCGGATATCGATCGAATCCGGAGAAAAGAAGAACACCGGAAGGCGGTGAAAAATATCCTAAAGTACTTAAGAAGAACTAAGGATGTATTTCTTGTCTACGGTGGAGTCCGAATTAAAACTAGAGGGCTTCACAGACTCAAGTTTTCAAACGAGATCAAGATGACAATAAATCCGTTTGGGTATGTGTTTACCTTAAGCGGTGGCGCGATGAGTTGAAAAGTTCCAAGCGATGAAATGATTCTTGATTCAAAGATGAGGCGATAGTACATAGGCGCAAGTGAAGTCGCAAAGGAAGTCGTTTGGATGAAGAAGTTCATTACCGAACTTGGTGTGGTTCCTAGCATTAAAGGACCAAATGCCTTTATTCCGTGACAACACTTTGAGTACATTGCATAAGCTAAAGGAACCCAGTCTCATCGTAAATCCAAACACGTGTTGCGGCGATTTCATTTGATCGAGAGATCATTGAAAGAGGAGACGTCACCACCGAGCGTGTGGACTCTCAAGACAATATTGCGAGATCCATTTACTAAAGCGTTAACACAACAAAGCGGCTTTGATCGTCACTTAGAGAAGATGGGTATGAGATACCACGGCGATTGGCTTTAGTGCAAGTGGGAGATTGAAAGTATTATGCATACTGAAGCCAATCATGTATGATGATAAAGCATATATCTGTGTAATCAATCTTATTTATTTATTAATAAAAGAATTATTTATTAAAGGCATTTATTATCTACATGGTGCTGTTTTAATAATATGTGATAAACCCATAGTTTTAAGCAACGCTTTTAGAATAATGATGATGATCATTCTAATGAGATCTAAATTCTTAGAAAGCTTAAAACTAAAATAGTTCCCAATCATTGGATTACTAAATAGGGGATTAGTGAATCCGGATAGATTGGTACATACGTTGCTTGCTCATTGGATGAGGATGATTGATCTCATGATCATTTGTGTGGAGACACTAAAGCAAGTATGTAGGTGCTTATTAGAGAATAAGTTCACTGAACGTGACTCGCTAAAGAATACCTAATGGAGTTTTACTTACCTGTCAATAGGAATTCCTGTAGTGATAGTAATACAAATGATCCTTAGACTTGAGATCATCATAGTATCTTATATATAATGAATTACACTTTGACTTATTCCTTAAGACTCTTAGAGTATATCAAAGGGTATGCTTGGGTGTAATAAGTTATATATGAAGATAATGAATGATCAATAAAGAATCTACCACTTCTAGTAAAAGAAGAAATGTCTATGTGATTCGATAAATGACAACCCGTGAATCCTTGGCGAGTGGAATGAAATTAGAAAGTAGTTTCTAATTTGCATTCATTGGGAGTTGTTCATTTAGGAATCGAAATACATATAATTAAATAAAATAAGACTTGACGATAATTCCATATGTCTTATATTTAATTGGGACATAGTATGGTGGAAGGATTGAATTGTCACATTAACTATTAACTCAAAGGTTCTTTTATGATTAATGTTAAAATCTATATTATCCGGAAAGTCGTTGATCGCTAGGGAGGCTTATCCCTATTGTAGAATAAATATTATTTATTTAAATAAATTATTTGTTTAATTTATTTATTTAAATGAGATTAGAATTGTTCTAATTGATTTATTCACAACCTGTTTAATATGGAGAACCTAAAGGGTCACACCATAAAAGGAAGAATAATTATTTAAGAAGTTAATGGCATAATTGTAATAATATATTAAGTATATTTAATTTAATCTATGGTGATAGAATAAATTAAATAGCTTAATATTTATTATTTAATATTTTAGAAATATTAAATATAAATTAATAAGAGGAGTCTTATTAATATTATTATAATTATTATTATTTTAATTTCTAAAAGGTTTAGGAATTAATTTAATATTTGTACTATCATTTATTCCTAATTGGATTAGGAAAGAAAAATTAGTTAAAGGAGTTTAACTAATTATCCCTAATAGGATTAGGGAGCCCATTTAATTAAAAGAGTTTAATTAAATAAATAATACCTTATTTTAATTAAAATAGGGTTATATAATATCTTTATAAGAGGAGTCTTATATTAGATATGTAATATACGTAATTCCTAGATTGGGAGAGTACACCCCTTTTCTTATTCAGATAGGAAAAACTAGGGTTTGAGCCAAATCCCTTCTTCTTGAAAAATTCCTCTTCCTTGGTGGATCACCTATAGAGGCCATACACTTGGGTGGCTTACATTGATCAAAGGAAGGAATCAACCCTAGATTCAAGGAGATCATGAGAAGTAGGAGGTGAACTGCATTACACGAGGAGCTCGTTTCTATAAGGGTATGATTTCATAATTTCTTATTCTTCGTTTTAATTAATAATATGCATAAAGGATGATCCGGGTAATTGGTTTGTGAAAAATTTTAAAATCTTATTTTATCTCGCTTCCGCTATATTTTGCAATTTGATTGCTACTTTGATTTTCACGAAAACCTAACAAACAGTTATTAGGCAAGTATAGGTGTGGCTCCATTTGAAGCATTGTATGGACGAAAGTGTCGCTCTCTAGTATGTTGGGATGAGGTGGGTGAAACAACATTGTTGGGACCAGAGTTGGTACGTATGACTATAGAAAAGATCCTAATGATCCGACAACTTATACAAATGGCACATGATCGATATAAGAGTTATGCGGATCTTTATCAAAAGGACGTGGGATTTTATATTGGGGATCATGTATTATTACATGTTGCTCCATGGAAGGGAGTTACAAGATTCGGAAAGAGATGAAAGCTCAATCCACTATTTGTTGGTCAATTTGAGATTCTTGACCGAGTAGGAAATGTGGCCTATAGACTCGCATTACCTTCAATCATGTCTCGTGTTCATAATATTTTTCACATATCAGTGCTTCATAAATATGTGAAAGACCCAAACCACATTATTGAGTTAGAACCAGACGAGATAGCCGAAGACTTAACGTACGAGGAGGTACCTGTCAAGATCTTGGATAGGAAGGAGCATGTCTTACGCACAAAGGTTATACCACAAGTCAAAGTTTTACGGAGGAACCATGCTATTGAAGAAATGACTTGGGAGTTGAAAACAGAAATTAAAGGGAGAGGTATCATTTCCAGCTATTTGCACCTCTTCAGCAAGGTAGACACACAAATGTGCCATTATATCAAAGAAAGCAGGAGGAAACACCTTCTCAAGCTTGCATAGTATTAACAAATTTTTCTTTTTCAACCGTTCATAATCTTCTGATGTATTATATGTAAGACCCCAACTTTTTATAAATGAAATTGAATTTCCTATATTTATTATTTTGAAATAGTAAGGGATTGATTTGATTAATGTGGTTAGTTATGGGTAAAATGCGAAAATATTTCAAATAAGCGAGTGGTTATAAAATATTCATTGTTATCGGGGAATATTTGTTTAGTCATAGAATATTCTTGCTGTCGAGAAATATTCGTACGGCGGCGCAGCCTTGTGTGGGCCCCGTAACGGAAAGCGATTGGATGAAAAAAATGATAAGTAAGCATTTTTTATAAATAACGACGTAGTTGTTACTGTTAACACTATTGAAATACCAAGTGGTTAAAAACACGATGTCTGGCGGTGTTCACGCACAAGATGCTTTACCTGTTGCGCAAATTATTGATTCTTACGTAAGAAGGCACTACTCAATAATTGTTACAGTAATTATTATTCAATATTTTATTTTATTGATTCAATAATTGCTACGTTGATATTTTATATTATTGTTGTTTCAATAATTGTCACTGCACAATATTTCCCATTATCAGATCAATAATTCATACTATTTGAATAATATTATTAGATAGCATTATTGGCAGTCTAACGAAGTTATGTCTAGGAAAGGGATTTGATCACCTAATTGCGCGCTAATAAAGAGAAATCCTAATCGGAAAGCCCCCTTTTTCCTTGGAACGACCTGGTTGTCAATATTGTGATTCTATAATATTATTTGAAAATAATTAATTATTGATTTATATGATAAGAAAAATATTTATTTATGTGGATATAAATGGAGGAATTTTTAGAAAAGTGACAATTGTTAAAAATGGATATTTTATCTATATTATTATATTACATTATAAATGTATAATGTGATACTATAATAATATAATAATGGTGACATTTTTACAATGAATGTGTGATATATGAGTAATTGAGGAGGAAGAGTATTCTTGTTCTAATAAATGCTAAAAATATGTTAAACATGTTGGTGGACCCTATTTTTGACTGAAATTTGATTATAGCCTGCAAAATTGTCCGTATATGGATTTTGGACAATTTCTGTTTAGAACTTAGAAAAACTTAAAGCTACAAAGTTGTAGAGAATTGAATTTCCTCTAGAATAGACATAAGATTAAATTTTTTCTGATAAAAGGGTTATTTATTATAAATTATTGAATTTCCGGAATAATTGATTTTTGAAGTTATAAATGTTTTTAATAAGAAAAACATTTTTTTTGTGGGGTGGGTCCCACTTATGGTTGATGCTTTGGTCTGGTGGTGTGCGTAGGAAATTAAAAATAAAATATTAATATTTTAATAAATTTTCTGCTTTGGTGTTCTAAGCATTTTCCTATAAATAGGATGCTTAAGTTAGAATTAAAAATCACACAAGAATCTGAAGTTTTCTCTCTCTATATTATCGAGCGTATTTTTGTGAGTATTTTGATACTTTGAGTGTTGATATGTGGTGCAAGTTTCCTTCAGCGTTATATCTGATATTCTAGCCAGAAGTACTATTCTTTTGAGCTAAGGGATGTTATTTTTGTAACAACCCAGAAATTCGGATTGTCTAGAATTTAAGTTTAAAGAATTAGTTATTAATAAAATAAATTTTTATTAATAATATTTTGTGTTATGTGTTTATTAATCGTTCTAGAACCTAGGATGATTATTAATCAGGAGGATCCTGGCTATGAGCTAGATTGAACAAGTAAGAATTTTCAAGACAAAAATAAAATTTTTCCGGGAAAAAAAAATTTCTGGGAAAAAAGACGAAATAGGCGCTATTCACCCGACAAAACCTAAGGGTTAGGGTTTGAATTACCTAAGCCTTTCCGAGAATCGCAGTTTTTAAAACTGTCCGACGAAACACGAAAGACGGAACCACGAAACTTACATGCTAAGTTTCGTGAATAGTAAGGTGGTTAACTAAGGAGGTGGAAATAGTAAACTTAAGGGCTAAGTAAACTTAATGGCTAAGTAAACTTAAGGAGTAAGTAAACATAGTACTTAAGTCATGAATAGTAAGGAGGTTTGGGGGGTAAAATGACTAATATACCCCTAGCCTTGTTTTTTATAAATAGGAAGCTTATTTCATTATTTTAGGATTTTGAAAATCCTATACTTTGAGAGAAAGAGAGAGAGAGAGTTCGGATGGGAGAAAGAAGAGGAAAAGGAAGCGGAAAAGCTTGCTAGTGAGAAACCTTTGTCTGACGGAGGAAGATTAAAGAAGAGAGGTAATCCGAAAATTGAACTTTTAATGAATTTTTCTATGTTAAAACAGAGTTTATTGAGAATATGAAGTAAAAGATGTAAGAATGATTACATATGGTTGAAATCATGAGAAAATGAAGAAATAAGAATTTAAAGTTTAGTTTATAAATTTCTTAAGGAAGTATACGATTCATAATGAATTAGAACGATCCAAGTGGATTATATGAATGAGTATGTGAAATAAGTAAAGAATGGTATTCTATAACATTAAATTCCAAGAAAAAGTGAAATCGTAATCCAAAATATCGATTAAAAATGAAGAGCGAACGAAGAACACGCGAAGAACACGAAGAACGCTGTTGATGGACAAATTTAAAACTATCGTAGGATAATTGTTGTTGATGGACAAGTTTAAAACCATCGTGTATAAGTTAGAAGCTTATTGCTTGGTTAGGAATAGTATAAACATTCATGAAGAACAAATTAAAACTGAGCTATAACGAAGTTATGGAAAAATTTCATAAAAGACGAACGAGAATTAGAAAGTTAGTAAATGAACCCGAATATATAGGGTTTCATAATAATGTAAGAGAAAGTAGGAAACGTGAGTCGTGGACACAAGAACGAACGAATTTCGAGTTCGGATGACCGAATTACGGACGAACAAACAAAGAGCGTTAAAAAGGTAAAATGAACGAAGAGTGAAGATTAAGCCAATTGAATGGCATGTTAACGGATTCAGAATAAAGTTCTGTCCGAGGGGGATTGAAGTATGTAAGATAAGGAAAAGAATGGATTTGGAATGATCTCGTTCTGAGTTATAACGAATAAGTTATGAAAGTGGAAAATAAACGTCTCAAATTGGATTTAACACTTATGAAATTTTCTAGGGTTAGGGGTTGGTGCCACGGCGACTGCCATGCCTTGTAAGGTGAAACTATGCATTTCGGATCGAAGTCGAGTCTTCAGAACTCGTGTTGCAACGCCAGTGTAGGGAAGCTGGGTATTTCAAGCTGGATTGAAGTACGTAAGATAAAGAAGAGAGTGGCGTCGCAGCGCCAGTGTAGGGAAAAAGCTAGAGAAGAGCTTGTAACTGCTTAACTCTTAGGGGAAACGTAAGGAAAGATAAAGAACATAATGCTCAACTAATGTAACCCTTAATCAAGTGTTTTAAGCCTTTAATGAAGGTTGAACGAAAAGATTAAATGAGAGTAAAAGATAAAGAATGTAAACACGGGTTACGAAACTGAAATTCAGGGACCGTAGTCGCGATAAGCGAACGTGAGGGATTGCTATGATGGTGATTCCTTAGACGTTGATTGACGAGGGTAATGAATAACATTTTGATATTATGTTGTGGTAATGAGAGATAAGTGTTAAACGTATAGACGCTGTGAATGCAACGCAGTTGCAATGAACGATCGGTATTAGCATACAATGAATAGTATGGCTTCGACATTAAGAAAGAATAATGAGCATGGGGTTCATGGGATGGATAATGATTGAAAACGATTAAAACCTTGAGTAAAGGTTGAATGAGAGATTAAGAGACAAGCAACGTTAACGTTGAATACGTAAACGATCCTTGTGAATCGTATTCACGTTGGACGAACGTTCTAAGTATACCCTATGACGCCCCCAAATTCAGGTACTTGAAACCTAAACTAGGTGCTTCACAATACCATTTCTATAAGAGGAATAATACTAATAATAATAAAAATAATATAGATACCAAATCTAATTTACATAAATTAGAGTCTAAATCCCAGGTATGTGACCTTTAAACATTCATAATATCATAGATAATAAATATCCTTGTCTTAATAAACTTTAACTATTACACAGAATATTATAAAACTCATTCGAACAGCTTTCCTTTCCCCTTGTTCTTGCCTGATCCTTCGGGTTGATTATACTTAACTAAAAACATTTAAATTTAAAGCAAGAATGAGCATTTGATTGCCTAGCAAGTAATACCAACAATAGATATTATCTGAAAGAATTAAATGTTTTCTTTGAATGCCACTTCTACAACGAATCAACAGTTGTGAAGTAAGCTGAACCAATAACAACAACATATCAATTCTATATCAAATTTTTGAAACTACGTACTGACTATAACTGGAGATTAGTTGTTAGACTGTGAACATTGTTTTCTATTTTTGAAAAGGTTAAACAAAACTTCATATGTAAACCATCATAACTTACAGGCATGGGGGGTGATCAGCTCGTTATGCCCTATATTGATCAATACTACATGCAAGAACGATATTATCATTCATCTTATCCACCTTAGGTGCACAAAATTTTTCCCATGTTTGGGATGTTCATACTTTGTTGGGAATCCGAACCAAAATAATCTGGTTGGATACAATAAAGTTCTATCTTGTTCAAAAATATTTTTAAGTTTGTGTCTAGCCAAATCAAATATCTTAGAAGGCTTTTAAGTCAACGTATACATAATGGAAATCAATAAGTATGTATCAACATGTGATTAAAATCAATGATTATCCAAGTGGGGACACTTGTATAACCATATTTAGAAACTAACAAACATAATAAATATCTGGATTATGCACTAATACTGTGTTGATAAACAATGATCGGATAATTTAAGAACTTGTATGAATATGAATAATTGGATACATAATCAATAACAATAGAGTTAATAATTTGGCACAATTAAGTCCGACATTTCTTACGAGTACGTCTAGGTGATCAACCTATAGTACTCTATGTTGATCAACACTACATTCAATAAACGTATGTACGTTTAAGTTGTGGCAACCTCACGTGCCTGTCGTTTGACGACAAAACATTTTTAGCATACTCAGTCTTCATTTGAAAACCACACTAATATAACTTGGTAAAACATTGACCATACTTTGATACATTATAAGAAATCCAAAACATTATAAGTCTAGCCGAAAGAATTGGCTTTGACTCCATCATACATCAATTAATGCGTAAGAATACATGAACCACAATGCTTGTTCAGATTGAACTAAAACAAGGGTTAGAATACTTGCCTTTAGCGTCTACGACTGTTACAACACGTACACTTTAAGTCTTTAAGTCTCTACAATACATGATCACATAACATACCACATTAGGTAATATATAATCAAGAATGAGTACAACTATATCTTACCCTTATTCTCAATCTAATCATGACTTATATTTGTTACTATTGATTTCGCTTTTCGATATAGTTTACATTGTCATTACGTTCATGTTTGATTACTTATCTTCAACCTTTAGGTAACATAATTAAGGTTTAACAATGTCTTAAACCATGTTCATCAAAATTTAGTTCATTATTAATTAACCTTCTATCTTTCTTTACTTACAACCTTTCTTTACTATGCAAATCCTAGGGTTGGCGTTGCGGCGCCACCCTTCCTTCCTTTGTAGTGGCTAAGGGCCGAGTCCGACGCTACGGTGTGAGTCTAAGTGCTAACTTCCGCACTACAGTGAAAACTGAAAAGGTCGTGACCTTCGTGCTGCCCGTGACTTTTTACCACCATTTGGCCTCAATTTGTGTCTTGTGGCCACGACTCATGCACTAGATAGTTAACAGTTTTGTTTTACACAATGAACTTCCCAGACTCCAAATTTGATCATTTTAAGTCCGAATTGGCTCGTTCAAAAGCCATTAGCTCACAAATCACATACTCTACGTGTTCATGCAAGAATTTTATCTATTTGACTTCGTTTACTCAAAATTCACCTATTGGTTCATTTTTAACAAAAATAATAAACGTTCGTGAATGTTCAACGATCGTTTCTTTGTTCTAAGTCAGAATTCGGTCATTTTCGAGTCCGCAACTCTATAATGCCAAATATGACTTGTCTCCATTGAAAACCAACGTTTCCAGGTTCAAACACAAAATTCGACTTCAATTCCGAGAATTTCACGAATTCGACGATTATCGTCCAATCGTGTGAATTCTGGCAAAACTTCGTTACTAACGATTTGTTCATCAATCCAAATGGATTCAATTCATTCTATAAACATTTCAACTTACATATTATAACAACTTATTTTTAAGTTATATTTTGACTTATTCCTCATGAGCTTATTACTTGTCCAAATATAAACTACACTTAACTTTGTTTTACAAGGTTTATGATAGTTAATGTTTTCTTACCATCAATTTTACATCTTTTTATCATACTAACAACATTCACGTAAACATGATATAAGTCTTACATGTTCATCATTGTTCATCATAAGTTTATAACTTATTTAGGTTTATCATACTTATTCATGACTTATTCAGCTTAAGTCCATTGCTTATTCAATTCTCATATGTTCTTAGCATACATGTTCATTAGGCTACACTTCTCTATCAAGCTATTATGGTAGAGATAGAAGACTAATGGCATAGGATCATTTACCTTTGATGACTAGATCTTCTTCTTCTTGGAAATCTAACAAAGAAAGTTTGACTTATTCTTGGCTTATTCTCTCTAACACTTAAGTTTCTTTGTATTGTAAGTTGTTGGTGTTTTGAACAAGTAGCAAATGACTAGCAAGATCCTTCTGTTTATGGAAAACACAAGGTTAGGGTAGTTTAGTCATTATGCCATCCCACCTCCTTAAGTCACCTCCTTACTATTCATTACTTGTTAATCACAACACTTATCCTTTACTTGGTCATTACTTAAAGTTCTTGGTCACCAAGATAATCCATATCAACATGGTTTGCTACATGGATCAAGCCTAACCCATTGGATCATTACATTGGGCTTAAGTTTAATTAACTTAACTTAACTTTGGGCTTGCATTAATTTTTTTTGGGCTTCACATTAATAAACACTTGGGCTTGCACCTCAATTCTTATTGGGTTCTACCAATATGCTAACAATACTACAAGTCCCACTTGATTAGCTAAAAACCTTATTACGTATACTATACGTATAATTCTCGTATTCTAACTCGTATATTTTCGTAATATACAATATACCATCATTCCCATATACTCATATAATACTTCGTGTCATGCTCATATACACTACCTTGTAAAATACATACGTATCATACGATCATTACATTAGATTCTTCATACTTGATTTTCCTAACATTCTCGAACTAAGTCCGCATGCAAAATATTGTGTTTTCCATACTTAGATTATTATTACATAATCCATCTCACCTTGATATTATAACGTTACATATTTCTCGGAAGTTCAAAAATAATTCCCGAGCGGAAATCGATGAATAGTGTTTTTCGAAAAATTTCTCGGAAAACTTTTATTTTTGTCTTCGAAATTCAAACACTTTAATTCCTTCACGTAGTTAAAATACTACGACTTTCCGACGTTTCTAGGTTATAGAACGGCATTCTTTTTACTAATACATAATAATAAGTAATATAATTTTATTCATTATTTTATTAACTAAAATTATTTTACAAAGGATCCGAATTTCTCGGTCGTTACATCTTATAACATACAACATGTTCAGATCTTTAAACAACAAAAATATATATACTTGACTGGGATCTATGGGACCAGACATTCATTGTCAGACCTACATTTTCAAAAATTTCCAGATTTGGGAAATCATCAAATTCGAGCCTCTAGATGTTATGGATCTAACATCTAGCAACCCAGATCATTGATTAACACCTCATATAACATATTTAACACAAAAAAAAACTAACATCTAACATAAGATCAAATGTCAGATTTTGTTTCGGGTTTTTACCTCACTATGAGCAAACTTTTGATTCTTGGCTACTGATCTGTTATGGGTGATCTAGGAGCTTGATGTGGGACTGATTCACTACTAAATTTCGAAGGTTTTTGAGAGAGAGAGCTTGGTTGAGTATTTGGTCACAAAAGAGGCTTAGAAATGAATTTTCTCTCTCTTGATCTATATGTATATCTTGTATGCAATGAATTTGGATGTCTAATGGCTGAGAGTTGGTGTTTTATTAGCCCCTAGCTAGACTAGGTTGATGACTTGCCAATATTTGGCAAGATTTGTTAGCAATAATTTAAGATTGGGACAAAAAGGGTACTTTGGTCAATTAACTTTTAATTTTAATGGTATTCTTGTCCATGGTTCTTGAATCTAGGGTTTAATCACTAGATTTTAAACTTTAAAGTTTCCCTAATAATTTCTATGGTTTGAAAAATTAAGTTTAAAGTTTAATAAAATTTTAATTAGAACACACTAATTAAAATTAGGGTTTTTAATAGAAAATTAGCATTTTAAATAATTAATGTTTCTTGATTTTATTAGTTTTTCCCTAAATTAACATTACAATTACTAACATAATAAATGGAGTTTCTAACTTAGCCATTAGGGTTCCTAATTAACAAATTAGGGTTTATAAGTAATAATTAGGGTTTCCTAATTATCATTAAATTCAAAATACATATACTTAATTATAATAACACAGATTACATAACAATCTTGAACTCATAATTGAGTTTCAAAATAGGGTTTAACAAATTGATATAAGGTTTTGACATTATACACTATAATTGACCAACTATTATAATTACACACATACAAAGATATATTTATAACACTAAAAATAATATTATATTTAATATAATATTATTATTCTCATTCATTGCTTAAAATCCAAAATTAGGGTTTGGATTCCATATCCGATTTATCTTTCATATATAACATTATTAATTAAGTTAAAATAATTAACTTAATAATCTAAACTAAAATTCATATGACAAAATAGTAATTATAATAATCCCAATAATCATTTCATATATTATTTGAATAATATAAAATCATATTTTCATAAAAAAAAATAATAAAGACATTTCTACTATAAAATTAATTATTATAAGAATATACTTTATAATGATCAATAATTCTAAAATAAAAATATATGAAATTATTCATGTAATAAATAAATTATATTTATCACATACATACACACACATTACCTGACACATATTCCCACTTTGATACCCAAAAAAAATTTATATTCAAAATTTCTTATTTATTTATATAGAAAATATCAGGTTATTACAAACCCTGGTTGTATGACGTAGACATTGACGAATGTAGTAAGTAAGATATGAATTATCGAGAAAGCCATAACGAACGGTAATAAGATTAATGAAAGCCGAATGTGAGTCGGATAAGAATGAATGCTGAGGTATGGCATTTAGTTATCAGAAAGCCATAAGAAATAAGAAATTAACTTAACGAACATTATAGTTAATAGTTCGGATAAGTTAAGATAAGTTAGATTGTGGTGCAATCGTAACTTTTGATGGTTGACATATGGGAGCTGGGCTAAACAATTCCTTCAGAGATCGAAGGTATATACAAAACTGGCAACCAATCTAACCCACTGTTATGGGCAATATAGATGAGATGGGAACTTGTTTATTGGTTGTTTGTGGGAAACCACTCAGAGTACCATATGGACTGATCGCAGAGAAGCGATGTGTACTGAGTCCTAGAGAAGTTATAAGAAGAAGATAAGAATGTAAGACATCAAAGATGATGAACGTATAACTAAGACATCTCCATATGTCATGAAGCCGTAGAACGGTAGTGAAAGTGGTCGCGTAAACTTAGGTTGCAAGAATGTGAATCCTAAGAAGTAAAGTTAAGCAAACCAATGCATAAGTCAAATATACATGACTAATTGGTGTATGTGTTGTTTTTCTTATGTGCTACATAGGAATTGAAATGAGCAGTTCAGCATAAGCTGTAGCTGGGCGTAAGGCAAGTTTCCTAACTTCATTAATATTTTAAATGAATGTTAGTTTCTTAAACTTCTCAAATGTTGAACTTGAGAAGTTCTGTCTGTGTGCGAATGTGTGATATTTGTACAAGGTGGTAGAACATATGAGGCCTTGAGCCACAATGTGAACACTTCAGTGTTTCTATGAGATGAACTGCTCTATGATTTAACTGTTCAATAAGAGAATGCTCTATTTATACATGATCCGTTATTGTTAAGTCTATGCTAATGATTCTAGCCAGACAAGATGTGTATAAAAAAGGTAGAATAATAAAAGTATTTCAAAGTGAATGTGAATACTGTTTTCAAATGATATAAATCGAGATTATTCCTATTATTCAAGCTACTTTATAACCTTTGTTCGGTTATCGAAGTTCTGAAGAAATGTTTGAATTCTTAAAGTTGTTTTTTCAACTGTTATGACTTGCTGGGAAATTGAATGCTCACACTTGCTTTAAATGAAAAACATTTTTCAGCATACAATGTTTGAAGAACTTAAGGATCCCGTAAAGATCAAGCTAATCGGTATCCAGATGAAGTGCCATTTAGTATGTGAATTAGCGTGAAGATCAAGTGAAGACTTATAATATAAAATAAGTTAAATGAACTTTAGATTAGTTTAATGAACTTTTATGTATCCTTAGTGGCGGATGAAAGTCACTCGTGTAAGATGTAAGGAATAATGTAATTATCGTTATTTATAATAAAAGAGGTTATAAGGTTTTTAGAACCTGAGATTTGAGAATATAAGTTTTTATATTTTAGTATATAATGATATATGTTGGAGGAATGATGTACTCGTGACGTACGAAATTTGGGTATGAAGATAGACCGGATTTCGGGGTGTTATAATTTTCTTCATAAATGATAGTATTTCTTTCAATATCATTATGCCAAAATATTAGTATAATTTTTCTTGTGAAATTTTTACCTTTTCGTGTCGGGGTTACTATTCACGTATACGACACTATTCACGAATACGACACAATTCACAGAAAAATTAAATTTTCTTTCTTTCTTCAAGATGTCTATTATGGGTAGTATCTTTGATTGTATCCATGTTTTGATCTTCATTCTTGAATTTTACTCCACTATAATTTAGTATAGTGTATTTTTGAACTTGGATTTTCTAAAGTACGAATCCTTAATCTTGTCCTTTTATTTCACTAGATTCGTTTCATTAAAAATATTTTTCATCATCCTCAGTCATAAATGATGATATTACTGAATATCTTTGGCTTGTAGTGCAAAGATGAATGATTTCTTGATGAATATCTTTGGCCCATAGTGCAAAGATGAACAGGTGTTGAGATGAACATGACCAACTGATGAATATCTTTGGCCTGTAGTGCAAAGATGAATATTTGATTCAAGATGTATATTGATAGAGGTTACATGGATACAATATTGATGATGAATTTTTAAATAATAAAAGATAATAGATTTCATTCTCTACTTAACTCTTCTAATGAATTGTTATTTTTTGCTACAAATATTAATCTAAAACTTGTTGTCTATTATATTCTATCAGATTTTTCCCTGTTGAGGACTAACAATAATTTGTTCTATATTATCTTAGCCATAATATTCTTTACTGGGCTAGTTGAGCTCACCCTTTTCATTTTTGTTCCATTTTTCTTCTTAGGAAGTGAGAATATAGCGGGAAGTAGTCGGGGTGTGGAATGATGGTTCTAGACAGTTGTTTGGCAATCCTAACTATTTTGTAAAATAGTGTATCAATAATTGTAATGAGGACTTATTTGAGTGTGGATATTGTCTAGAAGATAATATTTGTATTTAAACTCACAGTATATGTGTTGTCGTATTTTGTATGACATCTGTATTAATGAAGTTGTAGTTGTTTCTGTACCATGTATTTGGTGACTCGGAATGGGTGATGTATACCTGTTTTGGGGACGTCACAAAATACTAAAAAAATATTAAGAAAATATTTTTTTTTGTCGTAGCTAGCTAACAAAACTAATTAATATTTCGAACAATAAATGTCATTATTTATTTATTCACCTTAGATATGACTCAACCTCTGTAGAATTGAATAACACATACAGGTGTGCACTCTTGACATCATCGCCATATAGAGTACAAACTTTTGGGACATTAAGAAATTGACCTATGTTTCTGAATACAGAGAAACTTGATTCACCTTGTTCGTATCCAGCTTCATTTCTACCAACTCGTTTCCATGCAACATTTTTTTTACTCAAATATCTTGAGCAAAATGTAACACATTCTTCAACAATATACCCTTCTACAATTGACCCTTCTGGATGACTTCTGTTGTGAATATACGCTTTTAACTTGCCCATGTATCTTTCAAAAGCCCACATTTGTTGATATTTCACATTTCCAGCTATTTGCGCTTCTTCAGCAAGGTAGACACACAAATGTGCCATTATATCAAAGAAAGCAGGAGGAAACACCTTCTCAAGCTTGCATAGTATTAACAAATTTTTCTTTTTCAACTGTTCATAATCTTCTGATGTGTTATATGTAAGACCCCAACTTTTTATAAATGAAATTGAATTTCCTATATTTATTATTTTGAAATAGTAAGGGATTGATTTGATTAATGTGGTTAGTTATGGGTAAAATGCGCAAATATTTCAAATAAGCAAGTGGTTATAAAATATTAATTGTTGTCGGGGAATATTTGTTTAGTCGTAGAATATTCTTGCTGTTGGGGAATATTCGTATGACGGCTTAGCCTTGTGTGGGCCCCATAACGGAAAGCGATTGGATGAAAAAAATGATAAGTATGCATTTTTTATAAATAACGGCGTAGTTGTTACAGTTAACACTATTGAAATACCCAGTGGTTAAAACACAGTAATACGCGGTGTTACACAGTAGCACACGGTATTGCGCCAATTATTGATTCTTACGTAAGAAGGCACTACTCAATAATTGTTACAGTAATTACTATTCAATATTTTATTTTATTAATTCAATAATTGCTACGTTGATATTTTATATTATTGTTGTTTCAATATTTATCACTGCACAGTATTTTCCATTATCAGATCAATAATTTATATTATTTGAATAATATTATTAGATAGCATTATTGGCAATGTCTAAGGAATTTCTATCTAGGAAAGGGGTTTGGTCACCTAATTGTGCGCCGGTAAGGAGAAATCTTTATCGGAAAGCCCCCTCTTTCCTAGGAACGACCTGGTTGTCATTATTGTGATTCTGTAATATTATTTGTGAATAATTAATTATTGATGTGGAAATAAATGGAGGAATTTTTAGAAAAGTGACAATTGTTGAAAATTGATATTTTATCTATATTATTATATTACATTATAAATGTATAATGTGATAATATAATAATATAATAATGGTGATATTTTTACAATGAATGTGTGATATATGAGTAATTGAGGAGGAAGAGTATTTTTGTTACAATAAATGTTAAAAACATGTTAAACATGTTGGTGGACACCATTTTTGACTAAAATTTGATTATAGCTTGCAAAATCGTCCGTATGTGGATTTCGGTCAATTTCTGTTTAGAATTTGGAAAAGCTTAAAGCTATAAAGTTGTAGAGAAATGAATTTCCTATGGAAGCTACATAAGATTTGATTTTTTTTGATATAAGGGCTATTTATTATGAATTATTGAAATTATGGAATAATTGATTTTTGAAGTTAGAAATGTTTTTATTAAGAAAAACATTTTTTTAATTTTTTACGGGGTGGGTCCCACTTGTGGCTGATGTTTTGGTTTGGTGGTGTGCGTAGGAAATTAAAAATAAAATATTAATATTTTATTAAATTTTATGCTTTGGTGTTCTAAGCATTTTCCTATAAATAGGATGTTTAAGTTAGAATTGAAAATCACACTAGAATCTGAAGTTTTCTCTCTCTATATTATTGAGCGTATTTTTATGAGTATTTTGATATTTTGAGTGTTGCTATACGGTGCAAGTTTCCTTCAGCGTTATATCTTATATTCCAGCTAGAAGTACTATTCTTTTGAGGTAAGGGATGTTATTTTCTTCGTAAATGATATTATTTCATTCAATATCATTATGCCAAAATATTATTTTAATTTTTCTTGTGAAATTTCTACCATTTCGTGTCGGGGTTACTATTCACGAATACGGCACTATTCACGAATACGTCACTATTCACAAAAAAATTAAATTTTCGTTCTTTGTCCAAGATGTCTATTTTGGGTACTATCTATGATTGTATCCATGTTTTGATCTTCATTCTTGAATTTTACTCCACTATGGTTTATTATGGAGTATTTTTGAACTTGGATTGTCTAAAGTACGAATCCTTAATCTTGTCCTTTTCTTTCACTAGATTCGTTTTTTTTAAAATATTTTTCATCATCCTCAGTCATAAATGATGATATTACTGAATATCTTTGGCCTGTAGTGCAAAGATGCATGATTTCCTCATGAATATCTTTGGCCCGTAGTGCAAAGATGAACAGGTGTTGAGATGAACATGACCAACTGATGAATATCTTTGGCCTGTAATGCAAAGATGAATATTTGATTCAAGATGTATATTGATTGGTGTTACAGGGATAAAATATTGATGATGAATTTTTAAATCACAGAAGATAGTAGATTTCATTCTCTACTTAACTCTTCTAATGAATTGTTATTTTCGCTGCGAATATTGATCTAAAACTTGTTTTCTATTATAGTCTATCAGATTTTTCCCTGTTGAGGACTAACAATAACTTGTTCTATATTACCTTAGTCATAATATTCTTTACTGGGCTAGTTGAGCTCACCCTTTTCCTTTTTGTTCCATTTTTCTTCTCAGGAAGCGAGAATATAGCGGGAAGTAGTCGGGGTGTGAAATGATGGTTCTAGACAGTTGTTTAGCAGTCCTAACTATTTTGTAAAATAGTGTATCAATAATTGTAATTAGGACTTATTTGAGTGTGGATATTGTCTAGAAGATAATATTTGTATTTAAACTCACAATATATGTGTTGTCGTATTTTGTACGACATCTGTATTAATGAAGTTGTAGTTGTTTCTGTACCATGTATTGACGACTCAGAATGGGTGATGTATACCTATTTTGGGGGCGTCACATTATAGTTGGAACATAATTCTCTAAAGTAGTTACAAAGTTCAATTATAGTGGAGCAGACATGTCTAGGAAAGTTGGTACATCGTATTGCTATTGGAAGTAATTGTTGCAATAAATATGGCAGTCGTGACTTTTAAGACCTGCGATCTTGCCCCCCTTCAAATTGATGTAACATGAAATATTTGAAGCATATCCATCAGGTACCTTAACATTTTTCAACACTTGCAAGAAATCATTTCTTTCTTTCTTAGACATTGAGTAGCTTACACCCGACAAAATATACTTTGAATTGCTTGCTTGCACGGATATTGGATGGAGCTCTCTTCTTATACCCATTTTCATCAAGTCTAATCGTGCTTTTAAATTATCTTTTCTCTTTCCTTGCACACTTAGCAATGTCCCAATTAGGCTATCACAAATGTTTTTGGCAATGTGCATTCCATCTAGATTGTGGCGCAACAAAAGTATCCTCCAATATGACAACTCAAAGAAAATAGGTTTCTTCCTCTAATTATGTTTTAAGTCATGGGAAATGGTCTTCGTGCTAATGGGTGTCTTTCCAAAAGTGCCATTAATGCCATTAACTTGATCAAGAATATCAAATCCTAATGGCACCACCAGAGCTTCACTATGGTCAAATTCTCCATTATATCTTCGTGTATCAAACATATAACTATGACCCGACTCCAGAAAACAATGATGCCCGATATAGCATTCCTTATTTTTCAACCTACAAGAACGAGTGTTCATTTGACATGATGGAAAAGCCAACTTACCTTTAGTGCTCTAACCAGACAACATAGCAAGAGCTGGAAAATCACTAATTGTCCACAACAGTGCAACACGCATTTTGAACTTTGTACCATTTGATGCATCATACGTTTCAACCCCATTACTCCATAGTATCTTCAACTCCTCAATTAAAGGTTGCATATACACGTCAATATCATTACATGGAGAGTTTGGACCAAGTATTAACACTGGCATGATAGAATACTCCTGCTTCATACACATCCATGGTGGAAAGTTATAAATAACTGTCACTGGCCATATACTATATGGTGACCCATGGGTAAAGGGACTCATGCCATCAGTTGACAGTCCGAGTCTTACATTTCGATTTTCTTGAGAGAATGTAGAGTACATTGTATCCAAATGCTTCTAAGCTACAGAGTCAGCTGGATGACGATTCACTCCATCTTTCCATCGCTTTACATGATGCCACATCATGTATTTTGCAGTTTCTACAAACATAAATAGCTTCTGCAATCTTAAAATTAACGTTAATAACATAATTGCTTCACATCTACTTTGCTCCTCTTATCATTTGTATCTATTTGTGCCTTCTCTGGTACAACCATCTCAGTAAGCTTCCATCTCAATGATTTGCAAACTGTACAAGACTCTAATTTTTCATTAGCCCTCCAAAAGAGCATACAATCATTCTCGCATGCATCAATCTACTCATAACCAAACCGTGACACCCCCAAAATAGGTCCATATAACCCATTATGAGTCACCAAATACATGGTACAAAAATCAAATAAAAACTTCATTTATACAATTACTAACTGTCGTGTAAAATACGACAAAACGTAAACTGTGAGTTTTAATACGAATATTGTCTCATAGACAATATCAAAACTTAAATGAAGTACTCATTAAATTTATTATCACACTATTTTATAACATAGTGAGGACTACTATAGCCACCATCTTGGACTATCACTCCATTCGTCGACTACTCCCAGCTATATTCTCATTTCTTGAAGACAACAATGAAAGAAAAGGGTGAGCTCAACTAGCGTAGTAAAGAATATTATGACTAAGATAATATAGAAAAAATTATCCTTCATCCTCAACAAGGAAAAATATGATAGAATACAATAGACAACAAGTTTTATAATACAACTGCAGCGAAAACATCAATCAATTAGAAGAGTCAAGTAGAGCATGATATCTACTATCTTCTATGATTTAAAAGTCCATCATCAATATTTTATCCTTGTAACACCAATCAATAAATATTTCAAATCAACAAATTATCCATGAACTACAGGCCAAGGATGTTAGTTAGTATCACCAGTGGTCATGATCATGCCAAACACCTGTCCATCTATGCACTATGGGCCAAAGAGGACTTTCATCACAAACCTTATCTATAAAATTAAAGGTTATGATTATACCAATAAACAATTCCTAGTTATAATCATACCATCAATAGTCCATCTTTGCACTACGGGCCAAAGATGACTTTCAACACAATATAAGCATGAGGATGATGACAATAATATAAAAATTCAATCAAGTGAGATAAATGATAAATATTTAATATTTATAATTCAATTTATCCAAAGTTCAAAAATATCCAAATTTTCAACATGATAACTTTGTGGAGTAAGATTCAAGAATGATATTCATGTATCAAAAATAATTTGGACAGAAAAGACAATTAAATTCTATTTTGAATAGTACTCAGGAATAGTATCGTATGTATGAATAGTACCGTATAAATAGTTCCCATGAATAGTACCGTATGAATAGTACCCAGACATGAAAAGTTTAAAATTTACTAAGAAAGTTTAGACCAATATTCCAGTGAAATGATATTAGATGAAGCGTAAAACTTAAGGAATTTCTAATCATTTTAGGAATTATAGAAGCAATAACATAGTAAGTTTAAATTTAGGACTACGAAATGAAATAATATTCCTTATATAATAAGGAGTATGAAAGAAAATAATATTTCTTACGAGTATTGCAATAAAATAATATCCTTTACCTTAGCAGAAACTGGATTTGACTAGAATATTGGATATTATTCTGAGAAAATCTTTCACAAAAAGTTACACTCAAAGTATAATTAATTATACTCAAGAAAAATAATCGTAATACTATAGAATAAGAATTTCTGATATTGAAGTGGTGTGTTAAGGAAGGAGGGGTAACCTTCCTTTTATAGTTCAACGGAGGGAGAAAAACAAACAGCGTGCCTAACCTTTCTCACTTTTCTTCTCTGCCTAACATATGCCTACCTCTTATTTTCTCATGGAAGAGGGCCCACACATTTGGAAAATGAATTGCAAGAAGGATTTCTTCACCAATCAAGTGGTCCCATGGAAGAAATAAATCACATTCCAACACATGATTTTGAAAAATATAGTACACCGAGTTTGAAAAACAAAAGAATACACCAAGCTTCTCACCTCCACTTTACCTTTAAAAATTTCACGTGCTTATATTATAATAATATTATTACCATTAAAAAATTATATTATTATATTATCACATTATTATAATGTAATATTATAATAATATATTTGAAGGAATATTTTATCAGAGAAGATAATTGCCAAACTTTTAACAAATATTTCATGCAAAATTCCTTCATTTATATCAAAGTTGAACCAATGTCCATCACATAATAATTATTCACAATTAATATTATAAGCTCACAATATTAACAACCAGAACATTCTCAGAAAAGAGGGGGCTTTCTAATAAGGATTTATCCTTATTGGCGCACAGTTATATAACCAACCCCTTTCCTTGACAAAACTTTCTAGATATTGCCAATAATGCTAACTAATAATATGAATAATTGTGTCGTGTGAATTATTGATTTAATAATATAAAATATTGTGCAGATGATACTGTGATATTAATTGAATCAATAATATGAGATACTATACAACAATTACTGTGGCAATTATAGAATGAAACTAAGTGACTTCTTACGTAAGAATCAATAATCATAAATATCGTGCAATACCATGTGCTACTGTGCACTCACGCGTATTATTGTACTTTTATCGCCGGGTATTTCAATAGTTAACGGTAAAAGTCTTGCTGTTATTTTTTTATAAAAAGATTATTTCTATCGCTTTCTACATCCTATAGTTATTATGTTATGTGGTCCACCAATGATTGTGCCATCATACGGATATTCCCCGACAAAAAGAATATTCCCCGACCAAACGAATATTTTATGACCATTTGCTTACTTTGCAAAATTTGCATATTTCACCCATAACTAAAGCATTATATCAAATCAACACCTTATTATTCAAAATAATAATTAGAGAAATTAAATCTTTATTCATAAAAAGTTGGGTTCTTACAACCTTCCCTCCTTATGAAATTTCATCCTCAAAATTGATGTACGTACCTGGTATGTCAAAAAGGTGAGGATACCTTGTTTTCATTTCCGATTCTAACTCCCAAGTCATTTCCTCAATATCGTGGTTTCTCCATAAAACTTTGACTTGAGGTATAACCTTTGAGCGTAGAATATGCTCATTTTTATCAAAGATTTTGGCAGGTACCTCATTATACGTTAAATCTTCCGCCATCTCAACTAGTTCTAATTTAATAATGTGGTTTGGGTCTTCCACATATTTATGTAGAATGGATATATGGAAAATGTTATGAACATGAGACATACTTGGCAGTAAAGCGAGTCTATAAGCCATAGTTCTTACTCAGTCGAGGATTTCAAATGGACCAATGAACCGAGGGTTGAGCTTTCCTCTCTTTCCAAATCTCATAACTCCTTTCCATGGAGCAACACGTAATAATATATGATCTCCAACATTGAATTACACGTCCCTTCAATGAAGATCAGCATAACTCTTTTATTGATCTTGTGAGGTTTGTATACGTTGCCGGATCATTTGAATCTTTTTCGTAGTCATGCGTACCATTTCTGGTCCCTAAAACGTTGCTTCACCCACCTCGTCCCAGCATACTAGAGAACGACACTTTCGTCCATATAACGCCTCGAATAGAGCCATGCCTATACTTGCTTGATAACTATTATTATTGGAGAATTCCACCAATGGCAAGTATTTGTCCCAATTTCATTTGAAGTCTAGGACACAGAGTCTTAATAGATCTTGAAGTGTTTGAATAGTCCTCTCTGATTGCCCATCCGTCTGAGGATGATATGCAGAACTGAATCGTAAATCAGTGCCCATAGCTTTCAGCAGGCTAACCCAAAATTGTGAAATGAATCTTGGGTCTCGATTAAAAACTATAATTACTGGCATACCATCCAATCTCACAATCTCATTTATGTACATACGAGAAAGGTGTTCAAGTGAATAAGTTTCTCGTATAGGCAAGAAATGAGCAGACTTGGTTAATCTATCGATAATGACCCAAATTGCATCTATACCTTGAGAAACCTTAGGAAGACCAGTAACAAAATCCATGGTGATGTGCTCCCACTTCCATTATGGAATTTCAAGTGGTTGTAATGGACCTTTTGGTACATGATGCTCTACCTTGACACGTTGACAAGTTAAACACCTTAAGATAAACCCTGCAATCTCTCTCTTTATATTGTTCAACCAAAATGTATGTCGAAGATCACAATACATTTTAGTACTTCCGGGATGGATTTCAAACGGTGTGTTGTGTGCCTCCATCATGATTTTGTACTTCAATTCAGAGTCGTTAGGAACACAAAGTCTGGAGTTGACTCGAAGTATTCCTTCTTCATCGATTCTTGCTTCCGGAATAGCACCTTCTTGTACTTTCTTCCTCACACGCATCAGCTCTGGGTCTGTAGCTTGAGCAGCTTTAACTTTATCGATTAAAGTCGGTTGTACTCATATATTTGACATCATCGCGTGGGTACTTGGAGTCTTTAACTCTATCTCCATCCTCTGTAAGTCATACAAAATGGGTCTTTATGTTAACAACATCGCACTCGTACCCGCATAAGATCTTTTACTCAACGCGTCAGCTACCACGTTCGCTTTTCCAGGATGGTATTAAATGGTATGGTCATAATCTTTCAACAGCTCGAGCCAACGTCGTTGTCGCATGTTGAGTTAATTTTGGGTGAAGAAATATTTGAGGCTTTTATGATTTGTATAAATCTCCTGTAAGACCCCAACTTTTATGAATAAAGATTTAATTTCTTCTAAATATCATTTTAAGTATTATGGTGTGAATTTGATATAATATTATAGTTGTGGGTAATATTTACAAATTTTACAAAGTAAGCAAGTGGTCATAAAATATTTGTTTGGTTGGGGAATATTAATTTTATCAGGGAATATTTGTACGATGACACAATCATTGGTGGACCCCACAACAAAATTACTGTCGGAGTTAGAAAACGACAAAAATATTTTTTTATAAAAATAACGGCGAAAGTTTTACCGTTAACTGTTGAAGTACCCAGTGATAAAAGTATAGTAATACGCGTGGTTGCATAGTAGCACATGATATTGTATAGTATCTTTGATTATTGATGCTTACGTGAGAAGTCACTCAGTTATACTCAATTATTGCCACAATAATTGTTGCATAGTATCTCACATTATTGATTCGATTATTGTCATAATATTTTATATTATTAAATCAGTAATTGAAACGACAAAGTTATTCATATTATTATTTGCATTATTGACAATGTCTAGAAAGTTCTATCGAAGAAATGGGGTTGGTCACCTAATTACGCGTCAATAAGGAGAAGTCCTTATCGGAAAGCCCCCTCTTTCTTGGGAATGATCTTATTGTTAATATTGCGAGTTATAATATTAATGATGAATAAATGTTGTTAAAAATGTGTTTAGCCAAGTGAGTTAAAATAAATAGAGGGGTTTTTATTGAAGTATTTGTTATAAGTTTTGCTTATTATATGGACCTCCACTTACTCATTTTTCAAAATAATTGGTAGACATTATTATTCAAGATATATATATATATATATATATATATATATATATATATAAGTTTTGTTTTTTATGAAAAATAGAGTACATTATATTTTATTTGATTGTATAGTATTGCATAGTGTCACATAGTACTGCATAGTGTGTGCACAGTGCAGCATAGTAAAATCAAAAAAATTCGTGCCAAACATCATCTGTGATTTTTTTCCACTGTGCAGTCCATGATTTTAATTTCTAAATAGTATCCAGCTATTCTCCTATAAATAGGATGCTTAGTTTAGAATTGAAAATCACACCAGAATCAGAGAATTTTTCTTCTATAATATTGAGCGTATTTCTTTTAAGTTTAAGGAAGCTTTGAGTGTAGAAAATAATGCAAGTTTTTTTCAAGAATATCCCCGCTATACAATATAGAAGTACTATTCTTTTAAGGTAAGGGATATTATTTTTGTTCAATATTTTTAAGAAATAATATTTTCTTCCATACTTTGTTGTATGTAAGTAATATTATTTCATTTCAGATTTCAAATTCTACACTCATTTTGTTAAGTGTTGCTTATATACTCCTTGAAATTAGTAGAATGTCCTTAAAATTTGCGCTTCATCTAGTATCTTTTCACGAAAATATTATTCTGAACATTCTTGATAATTTTTAATCTTTTCATGTCGGGGTACTATTCACAGAGTACTATTTCTGAAGTACTATTCACGGGATACTATTCACTCAGGTACTATTCTCCCGGGGTACTATTTATGACAAAAATTGATTTCTTTTCTTTCCAAATTATTTTTAATACAATATTATTCTTGAATTTCACTCCACAAAGCAGTATCATGTTGACAATTTGGACATTCTTGAACTCTGGGTAAATTGAATTATAAATCTTTAAAATTTATCCTTGCTCTCATTTAATTGAATTCTTATATCATTGTCATCATCCTTATGCTTATATTGTGATGAAAGTCCTCATTGGCCCGTAGTGCATTGAGGGACAATTGTTGGTATGATTATGACCAGGAATTTTGTATCGCTATAATAATGACCCGTAATGTTACAAATGATGTGATAAAAGTCCCCATTGGCTCGTAGTGCATTGATGGACAGTTGTTGGCATGGTCATGACCATTTGTGATAATAACGAATATCCTTGGCCCGTAGTGCATGAATAATTCGTGGATGTGATATTAATGAATATCCTTGGCCCGTAGTGCATGGTTAATTCAGTGATGTGGATTATTTATTAAGATGTGTTACAGCGATAAAATATTGATGATGAACTTTTAAATCATAGAAGATAGTAGATATCATGCTCTGCGTGACTCTACTAATGGGTTGCTTGTTCCGCTGCTGTTAAACCTGTTGTTTATTGTATTCTATCATTTTAACATTGTTGAAGGCTAACAATAATTTATTCTACATTATCTTAGTCATAATATTCTTTACTGGGCTAGTTGAGCTCACCCTTTTCTTTCATTGTTCTCTTCAGGAAATGAGAATATAGCTGGGACTATTCGCTAAACGGAGTCATAGTTCGAGATGGTGGCTATAGTAGTCCTCACTATTCTATGAAATAGTGTGATAATAAATGTAATTAGGTCTCCATTTGAGTTTAGATATTATCTACGAGATAATATTCGTGTTAAAATTCTCAGCTATGTTTTGTTGTATTTTGCACGACTGTTGTATAATTAAGTTTGTATATGAATTTTGTACCATGTATTTGGTGACTCAGAATGGGTTGTGTATACGTATTTTGGGGGCGTCAAAGTTGGTATCAAAGCTTAGGGATATGATCCCTGGCTTAGATTTGGGGCTAAACTAGGAGGGGAGAGACGGGTAAATCCTTCGCTAGTATGACATACCTAAGCTTATTTGTTATTTAATTGGTCGGTCAGAATATAGGGATAATATGTGGCATGTCAATTAACCCTTATTTTGTGGCAGTGTTTGAAAATGGCACCTGAAAATGTTGAGATGAGTAATGGAGCACGTGAGATCGTTGAGTCACCGATGATCAATAACCAGGATAATGTGCATCAGAAAGGCAATAATCCTCATGTAAACAACAACATCAATCAAATGATAAACGACGAGATGTTTAGGAGATTTATGCAAATAATGCAACAACAGGCGAGAGAGACTCTTGTTCAAAATGCAGGTGAAAAAACTGGCAACTCATGGATGGTCACTGCTAAGTAGTTATACATCCTAAACCCTTGCCTGAAGCATCGCTGTAGATGCCAAATCTCTCCGAACCTGATGGTATTGTCAGAATAGGTGCTTAAATGAGTCTCCTCTTGAGTTTATGAAAGCTCTTCTCACATTCCTTGCTCCATCCGAATTTTGTATCTTTTCGAGTCAGCTGAGTTAATGAAGTTGCGATTTGAGAAAATCCTTCAACGAATCTCTGATAATAACCAGCTAAGCCCAGAAAGCTACGTACTTTGGTTACTGACTTAGGTTGCTCCCAACTTGTATTGTTTCAATCTTTGTCGGGTCAACTAATATTCCGTACTTCGATATCTATGTGCCCAAGGAATGCTACTTCCTCAAGCCAGAACTTCCATTCCTTTAACTTGGCATATAGCTTGTTTTCACGAAGCTTTTGGAGTATCAATTTCAAGTATTGCTCATGATCTTCACGGCTTTTGGAGTAGATGAGGATGTCATCAACAAAGACAACAATAAAATGATCCAAATATTTTTGAATACTCAGTTCATCATATCCTTGAAAGCAACAGGAGCATTAGTCAATCTAAAAGATATGACTAGGAATTCGTAATGCCCGTACAGAGTTCTGAAAGCAGTCATTGGAATGTCATCAGTTTTAATCTTTAACTAATGATATCCGGAACGAAAATCAATCTTTGAGAAGTATTTAACACCTTGCAACTGGTCAAACAAGTCATCAATGCGAGGCAACGGGTACCTATTTTTGATTGTGACATGGTTCAACTCTTGATAGTCAATGCAAAGTCGCATACTCCTATCTTTCTTCTTTATGAATAAAATAAGAGCACCCCAAGGAGAAGTACTAGGATGAATAAAACCAATGTCTATCAACTCCTGTAGTTGGTTTTTTAACTCCTGAAGTTCAATAGGAGCCATTCGATATGGGGCTTTGGAAATGGGTTTTGTACCGGGTTCAAGGTCAATACGAAATTTGATTTTACAGTCTAGGGGTAGGCTAGGAAGTTCTTCAGGAAATACGTCAGGAAATTCATTAACAACAGAAATAGAATTCAAATCTGACGTATTTTTGTTTAAATCCATGACATGGGCTAAGAAAGCTTGGCATCCGTTTTTCAATAAATGAATGGCTTTATCGCTTGATATGACAGTGATTGAATTTAGTCGTTTGGTTGCTTGAATTTTCATAACAGGTTTGTTAGGAATATGAAAACTAACAACCTTACGAAAATAATCAATTTTAGCATGTTGAGTTGTTAACCAATCAATCCCCAAAATCACATCAAATGCAAGTATTTTCAAAGAGATAAGATCAACAGGTAATGTGAGGATACCGATTTGAATCAAACAAGATTTATAAATAGTGGATGTAATGAAGGTTTCTCCTAACAGAGTTTCAATAGATAAGTCAAAGTCTAATTTTTCAAGGGTCAAGTTCAAACATTGAGCATAAGCGGGTGAAATAAAAGAATGGGTAGAACCATTATCTAATAAGGTATAAACTTCACAAGAGTTTATGATTATCTTACCAGTGATAACTTCGTTCGGGTTCCTCACTTTTTGGGAAGTCACAAAAAATGCTCTCCCTAGAACCACCGACTTTGTTTTGTCCGTAGTCGCCTTTGGTGCCACTGTCCCAACTATATTTGACTTCGCTACAGGACAAAATTGGGCTATATGACTGTCCTTTCCACAATTGAAACACACCTTAGAAGGCTGTGAACACTTTGGACTTATGTGTCCCTCCTCTCTGCATCTATAGCATCTAACTGACGGTCGTTCTCCTCCCCTAGAAACTGTTACTGGTGCTGCTGTTGATGTCTTTTTGTCATTGTTAAATCTTCTCTTCTTGAAATTTCCACTTGACTCATTTCTTCTATTATCTTGGCCATAATTACCACCAAAGTTGTTACCATTTCTGGCACGTTGGTTATCACTAGTTCGATGACTGTTGCGACTGATATGACTATTATCTTGCTGCCAGGTGTTGTCTTTTGGTTGAGCTGACTCATAATCCTGCTTCAATAACTGAGCTCTATTTACAACATTTGAATACAAACAGAGTTTATGAGAGATAAGTTTCGACGTCGGGATTTTTATTTGTCCCTTTTATGTTCTTGTCTTTTGGTGTTCTCATGTTAGGTGAGATTTGTTTAAAAAAACAAGTTTTGAAAAGGTCCGACATGTATATGTCAACGATTGGACTGTAAGAGTCGCTAGTTGGTATTTTTAAATAGTTACACCAACTCAACCGAGCAAAGGTTTGCACATTGACCAAGTGATGTAACACTGCTAAACTGGTCTATGAACTGAGATTCGTTAGGGTCTGGGGGCTTGATTATGCAGAGGGAAGGTGTTAGGCACCCCCGACATCCGTATTACTATGGTGGCCGCCACTTTTCAATTAAACTATTATATGAATGTGTGTGTGTGTGTGGGTCAATGTGCAATTATTTGGAAGTCGTGTTATGCCTCATTTGCACCTATATACAAAGGGTTTGAATTTTGTATAAAAGTTCAATTTTAACAAGATATAGCAATGATGCTTTGTAAAAGAGGTTTTTCAAACCCTTGTGCTCAATAGTAATTGAGGCCTTTGATACTTCCATTTTATTATGTGTTTGGCTTGATTGCTTTTATTTTTTGAGATGAGAGGCATCTTCAAGAAAATAAGATACATAGCAGTGCCAAACTCCTTGTGGGCATGAAAGCCATTTAAGGAAATTCAACCGCCATGAATAATTTACAAGCTGGTTACAGCCAAAAATGTCTATCACAAAAACCGAATCTAGATTCATAAGTCTGAATCTGTGATCACATGATTCCTAGGCTCACATGATGTTGCAGTTTGTATGAAAGCTATAACAGTTATCTATATATATAAAAGCTATAAATATATATATATATATATATATAAACGATCAACCACCACAAAGTAAACTCCATGGGGGATTGGAAATGTAAATATATAAAAGTGGTAAATATATATATATAGAGACGATCAACCGCCACGAAGTAAACTCTAGGCGAGACTAAATGTAAATATATATATATATATATATATATATATATATAAAAGTAGTAAAGATGATCAACCGCCACGAAGTAAACTCCAGACGTGACTAAATGTAAATATATATATATATATATAAAAGTTGTAAGCGCACCGGATATATATCGATCCAGGTTTAGTTTGTCGATTCGAGTTCAAGGATATATATATATATATATATATATATATATATATATATATATATATATAAAAAGCAATAAACGCTTTGGATGTTAATCAAGGCTCAATCGAGGCATAACTCGATAGTGATATATATATATATAAAAGAAATAAAAAGTCACAAACCGAAGTCCGGGTATACACACGCAACACGACTCTCAACGTGAATAAATGTGTGTGCACAAAAGTGGAGAAAGGCTTTAAGAAATATAAGAAATCTTACAGTGGGCTACCAAAAAGACTTCAAATGGCTTTAAATGAATGAACACTCAGTTTCCACTGGTAAAATATAGCAAAGCACAAGCTCATATGTGTTTGAAATGAGAAAGCACTCAATTTATTGTGTGTACAGAGCAAAATGGGCAGGGCTTCCTCGCCTTTTTTCTCTTAAAAATGGCCACTCCAAGCCCTCAATTTATAGATGGGGGAGCCACATGTGTACTTACGGTAGCCGCAGGTCCACCTGCGGCTACCAGAGGTGCCCTCGGGCTCTGTGGGCCCCACCGTCTCGAAGTACGTGCACGCATGTAACGCATTGTCCGCTCGAACCTTCGTAACTTTCAATCCGGGCATCAGATTGAGGTGTATAAGACCTTTTTAGAATGCAATTGTCGAGAGCTACACAATGACATAGTATAAGAGGTTGTACGAAGTCGGGAAGATGGGTCCATGCCCAAGTCTTCAGGTCTTCAAATTCTATTCGGTGTGCTGTCTTGTGTAGTAGTCACTCAGGATTTGAGCTACGGTTCTTGTAGGACACTTCTGTATAGAGTGTAGGATGAAATGTTGTTGAGATGGCACGAATGTGGGATCAAGGTGGCAAAATGATGATTTTTCCCTCACCGGGATTATCTCTAGTTTGGGCTGATTTAGCAGTCGTTGCTCAGGGTTATCTGTGAGATTGGGCTGCTTTAAGTGTTGAATATCCTCAGGGTTGTCTTTGAGATGTGCCTGACCTCCTGGGGTTATTTTTGGGTTTGGAACTAAGTGCCTCAGTGTTATCTCTGAGGTTGAAGCTGACTGCTGGGGTTAAAACAAGCATTTCTGTGGTTATCTCCGGAACTGCAACTGTATTGCTCGGGGTTGTCTCCGAGGTTGGAACTGAATCTCCCAAGGTTATCTTCGGGACTGAAACTGATTATCTCGAGGTTGTCTACGAGATGAGATTGACTTCTCTGGAGTTATCTCCGGAACTGGAACTGCATTCCTCGGGGTTGTCTCCGAGGTTGAAACTAAAACTCTCAGGGTTATCTCCAGGACTGGAACTAAATGTCTCGGGGTTATCTTCGAGATGGAAAAAAGCCCGAATATCCTGTGGTTATCTCTGAAAGGCGATTACGCCTCCTGCCCGAGGTTAATGCTTGAGAATGCAAAATTTTGAGTGTCTACAAATGCCCCTCTTTATCATATTCATGCAATGTAATGGCATGTATAGGATAAATAATACTAGACACTTGAAATATGATAAGATAATCATGATGCAATGTACAGCAGCATGATGCAAATGCATGGTGAATGTGGTTTTTATTGGACCGTTTTCTAACGGGATGTGATGACTGCCTACTCCAATGACTTCTGATGAGTATGGAGTTATACCTGATGTTTCTACCGAACTTCTTGGAGGTGTATTCCAAAGCTCTCAGGAACTTCTAGGATGTTGACATTGGGGTTATCACCAAAGTCTTTAATCCTTGATACAGATTTCCCATTGAAGATGTACCTCTCATGTACGAGAGATCTGTGGGAATGTGTTTTATCTGAAGAAAACTTGTATAACATATTCCATCATCGGTCCTCCTCGATGAGAATGGTCTTCCCTAGTTTGTATCATCAGCTCTTTCCAGTGTTCCATTGGAGTTACTGCCAACAGTCTGTGTTTGTCAGGGTTTCCCGACCCTCGCTGAAATGTGCATCAACTAATACCATCATTGAACCATATCCGATGCCTCGTTGGGTTTAATTTCCAACAGTTGTACTAACATCAAGGTTGCTTGACCTTCATTGAAATGTACTTCAATGACTGAAGTTGTATGAAATATCCGTTGGGGAGAAGGTTATGGTAGTTACGACCCCGAATTGATGGCATTGGACCTTTGTGAGGTATTATCGAGTGTAATTTATAATATGTGTGACCATTGGTGTTGTGAACCATGTGTCTGGGTGAATACCAATGAGTGATATGTAGACCCGTAGTTTGGTCTTTGAAAACTAGGATTTTAGGCTTTTTCGCTCAATCGTGTAGCCTTCATTTTCTTGATTTGGTCTTTTCAGCTTGTGAGACCTCCTTTACAACTCAAATTGAATCGAGCTAGAGGGGTGGGACTCACATAAGGTAGCCACAGGTACACCTGTGGTAGCCATAAATACACATGCGGCCAATCGTGGGTGTACTTGTAGGCTGTTTGCCTTTCACAAGTCATATTTAAGTTTCACCACACAGAGAATCCGAGAGCTCTTCTTCAGATTTGTTGAGTTTGGGCGTCTTTCTATAAAATCTATCACCGTGCAAGTGTTCTACACTTTCCTGGTAATGTATGCATGTCTTCTTTTCCAGTTTTTATCCGTTGGAAAATGAGTTATCACATAAAATGCGTCTAAACACATAGTAGTGAATATGCATGCTCATATGACTTGATAAAAAATATTCAACATAATAAATACTAGTATTTAACCATGTTGAACATAATGATGTAAAAAAAAATTGACTTTTGAAATAGTCAAATTGGCACCTTTTTCTACTATTTCTTATCCTATTTGAGGTTAAATTAGCAAAGGTTGGAAAGCAAAGTAATCCTGGTAATTAGACTACCCTTACGTATTATGACTTTGATATATCTATACATGTAGGATGTTTATGACTGTGGGCAGGTGTGCTGCTGAATGGCCACCTAGTCATGCCTATGTGCATGTGGATAGTCCTATGTACATAGGAGAATCTGGCAAGATTTTCCAAAAGTCTAGGCATTGGGTAGACATTTTTAACCCTACTGTAGGGGTATGTTAAAGTATTGCATGCATTAATATAGTCATAAAATGCATTTGGAAAAGCTCCAGGTTAGAATTTATCGTACCCTTTCTGAGGTGATTTGGAGACTTGTGTCCAGATATATATGGATCCAGATCATCCGGGTAGTTCTTGTAGGATAACCTTAGGTGTGCGGAGGAGGGCTTCTTATGTGCCTCGACCCCGTTCAGTTAGACAGCCTCGTCGCTTGGTAGAGGCGGTGATCTGTCCTATCCGGGTTGATGTACCGGATGTTAAGGACAAGGAGGAGGATGTACCGATTACGGCTCTCGCTCCTGCTGTTCATGCTTCCCACAAGGATCTTCTAGGCATTGTTGTGACGATACCAAAGCTTCTTGGTGATTTGAGTTGCCACCCCTCGGTCTACTTGCATGCAAACAAGGTAAAAATTGGGTTGATCTTCCTTCTTTCCTATTGATGAGGAGCAAAGGTTCTGATGTTGATCTGCATTTGTAATGTAGGTTCCCAAATTTATATAGCCTTGATAGAACTTATTTAGCATACACTCTCTATATTAGACTCTTCATCCAGATTATAGAGAGGTTGTGCATGGTTGGGGCTTTGAGGCGTTCTTTTCCATTCTCCATCGTCGTTGTTCCTGGGGTTATTTTAGGGCATTATCTGAGCGTTTGTTTCACCAGACTTAGTCTCTTAATTTGTTGGATTGTGAGGTGATGATGACGCCGATGGATTAAAGGTTTATCACCAGTATGGAGTTTGGAGGGGCGTTAGTGCCTTGTACGATGAACATTACCTCGACAAACATCAGATCCTTGTGAAGAGTTTCGATTGAGGCACTCAAGGGCAGGACAGTTCATACAGGTCCTTTGAGCATAAATCTTATGAGTGGGCTTTTGAGTGAGCCCATGCCTGCTGATGTGAGAGTCAGGGATCACATTCTTTGGCAATTGTTCTTGGTTATTATCAGGGGTTGTTTCATAGCAGATAACTCTTCCACGGTGTCATTCTCTTTGATCAGCACCACTCGAGAGGTGGACTGTATTAGAGAGTACAACTAAGGCTCCTAGACCTTTGCCTATTTCCTCAGGGGAATGCGCATGCGTTCACAGGGCTTGATAGAGGCTTGGTTAGGATTTTACCCATTTCTACTAGTGAGTATTTCTCTTTTGATTTCCAATGTACGGGTTAAGAGTGTTGATTGACAGCAGATGTTTGTCTTTATGTTCGTAATTTTGGGCCTATGAGAGGCTCCCATGTATACGTTCTATCCATGTGTTAGGTTTTGAGACCTATCCACGAGGACGGCGATGGCATCACTCCATATTGGTGAAGGTTCATGTAGCTGAGGGTTTTACCCATTGTTATCTACAGTTGGAGTTGTTGACAACTGATGCTATCACTTGGGTTCCCTACTCTGGGGACCATTTGACATTTGGATTTGAGGATGGATTTCCAACTGGTGTCGAGTATGTGATATCCACCCGTAAGATTCCTCTCTTCACAGATAGAGGATGGGAGCTCTATTTGGGAGAGCATGCTATTAGGAACACTACAGGAGAGATTTGTGTACTGATCTTGCCTCCTGCCAAGTGTTATTAGCCTATGTCATAATCGCCTATCAGTGATATCCCATTGATGGGCATTAAGGGCTATACTTTGTCAGAGGGTCCGTTTACTCAGGAGGCATTATACTGTTGGTGGTCCCCTCATACCATCGGAGCCCAAACCCGTGCCACTCAGTTTATAGGGAATATGGTTCCTGGATCTGTGATGATGAAGGATTGAATGGCCTACATCCGAGATCCGACTCATTTGACGCAGATTGGCAATTTGACCTGACAGTTGGACAAGGCACATTTTTTCACCCGGCACTTGTGTATAGATCCTTTAGAGGTGGATACTTTTGATCCTTCCAGCTCAGGAACTGGCCCTTCAGATGACCCATATGGCTTTGCCGGTGCAGATCCTCCAATGTATAGGTCTGACATCCCTCTTCATGGATTTCCAGTGACTTAGGAGGAGTTACATCAGATGGACATGATTGATGATGTGGACATCAACACCATTGACTTCTTCTGATGTGTATTCTCGCTATATATTTTGATAGGCCTCTGTTAGATACTAGGTGGTTGTGCCCCATTCTCGCTATATCTTTTGATAGGCCTCTGTTAGTTATTGGGCGTCTGTGCCCCATTTCCTTGTATTTTCCAGCTGCACACATAGATGATGTATTAGATGATGATGTACTTAGGAATGTATGTATTATTTTTCATTCCCTACATCATATTGCCATCTATTGTTTGGCATGCATGAATTATGTTATGCATATATATGTCCATAGATATTCAGCATTGACCCCTGGATGGTCTTATGATATGGCCGACACAGATGTCTTCCTCGACAGTTAGCCACATTGATCACACCTCACCAGTGTTGGTGGCCTCCCATATGAGGTGTTGGTATGATAGTCTATCACCTCCAGATCGGATGACTGTAGATCAGCTATTGCGGCATTCCATGACCTTCTTGATGTTTTAGGTTCCTGTGGGTTTTGTAGATGGTATGTTGGAGCATTGAGTACCAGAGAGGCAGGTTTTCCATTTTGGGACCCAGAAGTTGACTCCCACCTTAGAGGAGAATAAGCGGTTGACGGCTTTGTCATTAGACAGGCTTTGTGCTCGGATAGCTATCAGTGATACGAGCCGACAGTTTATGACTTTTACCGGGTTGAGGTGTAATGTAGTACATGATGAGATTACATCTAGTTATGTGGTGTCCTAGCTTTTTTTGATAGACAGATTTGGCTCATCGGACAGTTATGCCCCACACTTTGGGGATTTCACCACGCTGGAGGATCAGTGGCGTGTGGCTAGAGTAGATGTACTCATGATGTGTATAGTGGCCAATGTGTACATGCTACGTTATATGGATGAGCTAGACATTGGTGTTGTCATGGTAGTGGGAGCTCTTAGGGAGGGTCATACCATTGTGCCGATGATTGTGGCAGAGACATTAAGATCAGCCACGTATTGTCGTACCAACCCTGTAGGGTATTTATAGGCAACTCGATCATGTTGTATGTGTGGTTCATATCATACCTGAGACCGATTGGCACCTTCCGATGGCATGGATATTGTTTTTCCCATAAAAGAGCCATGTCTTACTCCTTTCAGGCAGCAGAGTGTACAGACGCTGCATCCTGGTCGGTGTTCTTAGCAGGGATTGGAGATCCATTTGACATTTTGCCATGTACAGGGTTCAGTTCTCCCTACAGCTTCGTTACTCATGCACCTATCATGGATTATCTCCCTCTGGCTGGTATGAGGGGCATTACCACGTATCACCCACTGGTTGTGATGGCACTGTGTGACCAGTTTCAGGAAGTTCATCCTTTTGAGGGGGGGCATTAGGTCAGCGTTTAGCTTCTCGCCATTTGTCAGCAGAAGATAGATCCAAGGTGTATGCCTGTTGAGCTCAGCGTGAGAGCGCTGATTTTTCTATTAGCCATCCGAGTTTTTCGACAGAGTATTATGCTTAGATGGAGACAGAGACTGCATCGGCTGCGGTTGTATCCATAGAGCCGGGAATTAATTCAGATGATGGAGAGCCCATGGAGGACATTGATTCTCCTAGTATGACTACTATTGTGTCCCCACATTCGATAGAGTATTTAGAACAGAGTCTGGATCTGATGATATTTGAGAGAGATCAGGCTAGGGCCTTGATGTTGACAGCTCTTGCTGGGAGAGATATCGCTCTATTGGAGAGAGATGATGCTTTAGCTCATAGAGACACTTCTATTGCTGAGCGGGATGAGGCTAGATAATTCAAAGATTCATTGATTGTCGAGCGGGATGATGCCATATCTGCCCAGGACACTGCCATTACAGATAGTACTGCAGTGAGGTCTCATACTACTGATATCATTGCAGAGATGAGCACATATATTGATGAGCACAGTGTCACCATGCAGTTGGCTGTGGATCTATTAGCTCGTGTAGATACCCTTGGGCAGTAGCTCACAGCGTTACCTCCTTCTTCTGAGAGGACTGCGATGTTAGGTTTGATAGCGTGCATATACACTTATTTGTAGATGGGCTTCTATTTTCCTGCACAAACTAGCTTAACCATTTTGTCATGTACAGTACATATTATATATATATCAAACAACATTATATATAGCAGGGAAATATATTTTGATTCACTTCCCTTTTAGTTGTGCCTTGTTACTTGCTTGATATTTGCCTATTTTTCTAGGGCTTGTGATCTTGATGTATTCTGAACTCCCCCTTGATGGATGGACATTGAGATGTCTTGGGATCTTTCAGAATGGATCGTTGATTTGTATGTATCCCCTACCTTCTTTGGTGTCTTGGGATAGGTTTCTGTATGTAGATGTGGAGAGGAGTCCTTTCCTCTCTGAGGTTGACCCCACCACAGACGGTCACCGATACTATTTTGTACGGGGGAGACCAGGTAGTTCCATCTCTTATGGATTGGTGTTTCTCTTTGAGGATTCAACCACAGCTTAGATGGTTGCCAATTCTCCCATTTGTGGGGAGGTCAGGTAGTTCCATCCCTTTGGTCTGAAGTCGATGAAATGTGGTGTATTAAAGGATAATCCCAGTACCATTGACAAGTTTTTGTGTATTGGTAGGGGGTGAGACGGAACCATGAATGGCTGCCTATGTAGTCCAATTGAATAGGAGATCAGGTCTGCGTAGTTCGAACTTGGTATAAAGGTTTAACGTTGTATGTGGTAAGGTGGGTGTAAAGAAGTGTTTATTTTTGTTTTTGTGGTGAGGTGAGACCGGACCATAAAAATGGGTGCCTACGTACTCCCATGTATTAAGGAGATCAGATCGATGTAGTTCACTTCATGTGAAGGACGGATTGCAGATGAAAAGTTTGATCCCATGTACAGGTTAAACTGAAGGTGTGAAAAAGTTTTATCCCTGGTGGGACAAAACTGCAGGTATGAAAGAGTTTTATCCCTAGTGGGACAAAACTGTAAATGTGAAAAGTTTTATCCCTGGTGGGACAAAACTGCAGGTGTAAAAGATTTTGAAAGAAAAGTTGCATGAAGGATCTGCTAATCCGAAACTAGGCTGCTAGTTGGAAAAGTGTGTTTGTCCCTGATGGGGCAGATGGATATGAAGAAAAGGTTGTATGTAGTGAGGTTTAGAAAACCTGAATTAACTGGGGATCTGGTGATCCAAAACTAGGATGTTTACTTGATGGTAACTTTAGACATAGTACCGCTTCACGGTGTCTGAGTTGATGAGCTATGGAAATTCATCGCCATCCATCTCCTGTAATCTGAGAGCACCTCCTGTCAATATCTCCTTGACAATAAATGGGCCTTCCCAGTTTGGGGCGAATTTTCCCTTAGACTTATCTTAGTTATCAATGAACTTCTTCAAAACCAAGTTATGTTGTTTAAACTGTCATAGTCGGACTTTTTTGTTGTAAGATCTGGCGATCCTCTGTTGGTATAACTGACTAGGGAAGATGGCAGCGGTTCACCTTTTGTCTATTAAAGACAATTGGTAATACCTATCTTGTAACCATTGGTCTTCATCCAGCTGAGCATCTATCAACACTCTGAGGGATTCCATTTTAACTTATGTGGGGAGCACTGCTTCCATCCCATAGATTAATGAGTAGGGGGTTCCCCAGTGAAAGTGCGCATTGATGTTATGTAGGCTAATAGAGTCAGAGGCAACAAGTCAGGCCATCCTTTATAATTGGCGGACATCTTTTGCATGATCTTTTTGATATTCTTATTAGCCGCTTCAACGGCACCATTCATCTTTAGATGGTAGATGGCGGAGTTGAGGTGTTTGATGTGGAATTTACTGCATAACTTCTCCATCATTTTGTTGTTGAGGTTCTTGGTGTTGTCTGACACAATCACCTTTGGTTGTCCATATCAACAAATAACATTGTTTCTGAAGAAACCAATGATAACTTCTTTGGTAACCCGAGGGAAGGAGGCTGCTTCTACCCACTTGGTGAAGTAGTCAATCATGGTGAAGATAAACCGATGCCCATTACTGGCTTTGGGCTCGATGGGCCCAATTACGTCCATTCCCAACATTGAGAAGGGCCAGGTCAAACTCATATTGTGGAGCTCCCTTGGAGGGGCGTGGATAACATTCCCATGAATTTGGCATTGGTAACAACTCTTAAAGTGATCATCACAGTCAGCCTTGAGAGAGAGCCAGTAATGCCCTGTTCTTAGAATCTTCTTGACAAGTAGAGGGCCGCTCATGTGTGGGCCACATACTCCACCATGGATTTCATCCATGAGCCTCTGAGCTTGGTCCTTGTCCAGACATCTGAGGAGACCTAATCCAGCATCTCTTTTGTATAGTGTGTCTCCACTCAGGTAGAATTTCATAGCCAATCGATGGATCCGCCTTCTTTCAGTCGGGCTCGCCTTAATGGGTATAGATCCATCTTCCAGGTACTCCCTGATAGAGTGATACCAGGGGTGTTGGATGGGATGTAGCTCATTCGATACTTCTCCAATGTAATTTCCATAAGCTAGAGCCTTTTATAGGGTAAGTGTGATGCTTGGCATGTTTTCCTTGTCAGGCATGTTAATTAAGGAGGCCAAAGTTGCTAACTCATCCTCAAAGTCATTCCTATTTCAAGGAATGTGGAGGAAGGATATTTCTTCAAACTCCAAAGCCATATATAGAACTTGTCGATGATAAGGCAGCAAATGTAGCTCTTCGGTGTGATAGATACCCGTGGTTTATCTGATTACCAATTAAGAATCTCCAAAGACAGTTAACCATTTGATACCCATTGATTGGGTAAGTTTTAGCCCCATGATACAGCCTTCATAATCAACTGTGTTGTTGGTGCTGATAAACTGCAAATTGACGGTGACGGGATGTTGCTCCTCTGTAATGGATACTAGAACTGCTCCAGCCCCAGAACCTTCTATGTTTGCAGTTCCATCAAAATACATCTTCCATAATTGGTATGCATCATCCTGATGGTGTTGCTAAACTGTCATTACCCCTTCGTCGGGGAAGTATGTTTCCAAGGGTTTGAAATCCCCTGAAGGTGCGACGGCCAGTTGATCCGCAATTCTTTGACCTTTAATAGACTTTTGCGTCACGTAGACGATGTCAAATTGTAGTAGGATCAGCTGCCATCTGGAAAGCAGACAATTTAACATGGGTTTACTGAACACGTACTTGAGAGGATCCACGCGGGATATGAGATAGGTTGTGTGACCATGGAGGTAATTTTGTAACCTCATGGAAGCCCATGTTAAAGCACAACACGTTTTCTCAATTAGAGTGTACTTGTGTTCACAGCTGCTGAATCTCTTGCTGAGGTAATAGATAGCTCGTTCTTGGCCTCTATCATCTTTCTATCCTAGTATGCAGCCCATGACATTGTCATTGATTGACAGGTACATGAGCAGGGGAACACCATCCCTGGGAGGTACCAAAACAGGAGCTTTGACTAGATTCTCTTTGATTGTAAAGAAGGCTTTCTAACACTCATCATTCCATTTCATAGAGGAGTTCTTCCTTAACAATTTGAAGATAGGCTCACAGGCTGCTGTGAGTTAGGAGATAAATCTGCTGATGAAGTTGATCCTTCCCAAAAATCCCTGTATTTCCTTCTCTGTCTGAGGAATGGGCATTTCCTTGATGGCCTGGATTTTGGTAGGATCCAGCTCAATCCCTTTGTCGCAGACTTGGAATCCTAGCAACTTGCTTGATTTGAGGCCAAAGGCGCACTTGGCTGGATTCAACTTCAAGTTCTACTTATGCAACCTATTAAAGAGCTTTCTAAGATGATCTAAGTAGTCTTCCTCCCTTTGAGACTTGACAATGATGTCATCCACATAGATCTCTATCTCTTTGTGCATTAAGTCATAGAAAAGAGCCATCATGGCTCGCTGATAGGTAGCTCCAACATTGATGAGGCCGAATAACAACCGTATGTAGCTAAAGGTTCCTCAAGGAGTGATGATTGTTGTTTTCTCACGATCCTCTTCAACAACCATGATTTGATGGTACCCCATAAAACAATCAGCAAAGGAGTACATATCATATTGAGCTGTATTATAAATGAGTATGTGGATAAATGGAACGGGAAAGCTATCTTTAAGGAAAGATTTATTCAAATCCCTATAATCCATGCAAACTCGCACCTTTCCTCCAGGTTTAGGCACGAGGACTATGTTGGATAGCCATTTAGGGTATGTTGACACCATGATGATGATGGCTTGAAATTGTTTCACAATTTCTTCTTTAACCTTTAAACACCACTCAGGTTTTAATCGCCAAAGCTTTTGCGTAACTGACTTGACTCCCTCTTTGATGGGAAGACGATGAATGACAATGTCAGTGGATAAACCGACCATGTCTTCATGTAACCATGCAATCACATCCTGGAATTGGGTCAATAGAGTAACCATGTCATTCCTTTGGTTTGGAGTGAGGTCCGTACCAATCTGGATTTGTTTAGGGTTTTTTGAGGTTCCGAGATTGAAAGAGGTGGTTTGATCAAGATTTGGCTTGGGTTTGTCTTCGACCCATTCTTTGATCTCCTGAGGTATCTCATAGTCCTCTTGTATTTCCATCAAGTCTGAGTCCAACTTTACATCAAAGTTACAGTCCTCGTGGAGAATAGGAACTTCATCAGCAAGTTTAGGCACATCTAACTTTGGAGTCCTAAAACAAAAATGCTTTCACTTAATATATGAAACTGTTCAATCTTAAAAAGTGTTAGTATGTAATGACAAAACAACTGCTAATACTATAAAAAAAAGTAAGCAGTTATGACTATCTACAGGGCAGAGGGATTTTCTGCCCTTTTTACCCTTGTCAACAAATGCAAGGAGTGCTGCTCCAACTGTCAAGGGTGATGTCCTGATGGACAACAATGATGAAGGAGCTATTATCGTCCTCCTTCTCCCTAATAATGACCATAATATCTGGACAATCATCGTCTAGGATGTCTCTATTCATACCCTCAGTATGGACAATGATGTGTATATTTGATAACCGTCTTGCAATATCTTGTTTATATCTCTGATCCTTTTCCCCCGCCTCTGAATCTGGCATCAGGACTTTCTTTCCTTTGACTGATATCGGCTTAGGAAATAACATTGTCATTACATGAGCAGGAACCTTTAATGAATCTTGGTTATGCTGAGCCTCTGTTGGTTTAAGCAATCGCCGTCTGGCTGAAGATGACATGTTTATGTTTATGAGGATTCCTGTGACTGGAGTTAGCAAAATAGCCTAGTCCATCTGTTCTTGTTTGACTGGGAACTTGAATTGGGCGCTTAAGGCCTTGATGATCTTTGCCCAACCCTTATCCAGGTTGATAACCTAAGGAAATCATTTCTTGACTTCCCGACATTACCTCGACAAAAATTTTGGGTATCAGAGGTGGCGCCCCAATGGGATGATAGTGAGTGTTGCTCACCTCCAGGGCCTGGAAGCTGATAGGCTCAACTTCTGAATTAAAACTGATGAGTGGTACGTCACCTTGTTCAGGACATTCTGGCTCAGCATTAACAGTGACCAGACTATTGTTAATAATGTATTTGAGTTACTACTGAAGGGTGGACGGGACGACTCCAGTCATATGAATCCACGGTCTTCCCAAGAGCAAGTTGTATCCTGTAGCTATTTTTAGCACATGAAAGGATACGTAAAATGTATGTGGACCAATCTCTACAGGTAGTTCAATCTCTCCGACAACATTTCATCAGAATCCTTCAAAAGCTTTGATAACCGTATGGTTTCTTCAAATCCTATTGAGATTAATGTTCATCTTCTCTAAGGTGGTATAAGGGAAGATGTTCAAGGAAGATCCTCCATCTATCAATACTCCTGCAACCACGTATCCGGAGGACATAACTGCTATGTGCAATGGTTTGCAGTGACCCGTCCCTTCGGGAGGTATGTCATCATCAGTGAAGGATATCACATTGCTGTTAAAAATGTGATCAACCAGGTGATGGAACATTTCAACATCCACTGATTTTGGTAAATGAGCTTCTTCTAAAACTCTTAGTAAGACCTTCCTGTGATCTTCCGAGGATAAAACCAAGTCAAGTATGGATATTTGTTGTGGAGCTTCTATCAAGCTTAAAACCACCCTGGTTTCATTGTGGCCTATAGTATGAAGGAATTCTTCAATCTTCTCCATGGGAACTTTCCCATTTGATTTGATGGTAGGCTTCATCACCCGTTGGGGAAGATACAGTAGATTCTCCTTCAACACTGCAGCAGTTATGTGAGATGTGGATCCTTCAGCCTCTCCATAATTCCATGGCACTTTTTATAGGCTGACAACAAGATATTGTGGTCTAAATGGCAAGATGATTGTCTTTGGCGCAGCCACTTTCAAAGGATTCTCACCAGCTTTGAGTTGAATTGTTTGTATTATACGTAAGTTGGTAGCGAAATCTTCCTTAGAGGATATAACCGCTACGAATTCCTTCCACTTTGTAGGAAATGTGTCTCCACTCTTAAGTAATATAGTGTCATTATCTTCCAATTGCAAGACACCGTTGTCAATTAGATTCAGAATATAATGGCAGACTGCCTAGCATTCTTCAGCTCTGTGACCGCGAGAGTGGGAGTGATACTGATAAACTCCATTAGAATTAAATCGTTATGAATAAGGGTTGATTGGAGGTATCAGAGCTGTGATTCTTCCATAATTTATCAGCTTCTGGAATATCTCTTCCATCGGTTGGCCTAGGTATGTAAATTCCCTTTTGTTGGCAAAATCCTGACGGGCTTTGGCATTTTCTCTTTTTGCAATTTTATCCTCCAACATTTCACCTTCTGGAGTCTGTGGTGGAGTACTTGTAATAAGAGGAAGGAGACTAGCATGCTCTTGGTTGAATAATTGACGTGTGACTTGGTGCTGATGAACCACCAGTTCGGCCAATTCATTAACTTGCTCACAAAGAGCTTTCATTTTCCATTCCATCATAAACTGGAACCGTGAATTATCCCATTTATCAGCGTTATCCTTGCTAGTTTGGGAAGATCCACCCACATAACTGGAACTATGTCCAGTGCTCCAATTAATCATGTTAACCTCCTCTTCTTTGTGATGGGGAAGAAGGTTGTCTTGCACATGAGGTTGGTCGGGTTAAGTCACCACGATCTCACCATTATCAATTAAATCATGGATCTTATGCTTCAAGGCCCAGCATTCCTGAGTGTCATGGCTAGGAGATCCAATATGATAAGCACACTTCCTGTTAGCATTCAAACCCTTCCCACTTGGGTTGGCTGGTGGAAGAAGATGGGTAATTTTCTTCTGAGTTGTCAGAAGATTGAGAATGTTCTCAAGTGAGTCCCCTAATGGTGTGAAAACTCGAGTGCATCTGACTTCTCCACTCTTTTGCAATAGAGGATTTGAAGACTGTGCTTGGAGAGGGGAGTAGTTTCTCCTCTGAATAGGCATGTCCTGACTGCCTTTTTATCCTTGTAGTATCAAGGAAACATCCTCCTCTTTCTTCTTATGGACCCTCCGGGGGTTGTTTCCATAACTTCCAGACTGGATGTGCTCAACTACAACTTTCAGGGCGGCAAGGTCTTGAATCTTTCCTGACTTCAATCCCATCTCAACCATTTCTCCATGTTTGATCATTTCAGAGAATGCCTTGTCTATACCAGCTAAAACTCTCTCATAAAAGGGATCTTCATGAATGTCTATGAAGGTCATCACTATTTTAGACTCAGTCATAGATGGAATAACTTGAGCAGCCAGACGCCTCCATCTTCGGGCATACTCTCTGAAAGACTTATTGGCTTGTTTCCTGATCTTGGAAATTTGGTACCGGTCTAGAGCCATTTGAGTTTGAAAATTTTACTGACTGAGGAAGGCATGAGCTAGCTCCTCCCAGCTATGAATCTTAGAGTTGTCTAATCTAGTATACCAAGCTCTGGCTTCTCCAGTAAGACTTTTTTGAAACAACTGCATTCTGAGCTTTTCATCTTCGGCATAAGATCCGAGTTCTCCGATGAATACTTTCAAATGTGTGTAAGGATCTCCCAACCCATCATACTTTTCAAAATCGAGAGTCTTGAATTTTTCTGGATAATGAACCCCAAGGAAAATACAAAGGTCTGAATATGAAACACTCCTATGTGCTCCAATCTCTTTGATGGACCGAATGGTCTCTTCCATTTATAGGACTTTTTTCCTGATATCACCGGTGTCTGGATCTTCTTTGAGATGGGTAATTTCAGGGGTTTTGTTGGTTTTGTCCAACTAAGATTCAGGTACTAGAGTTTCCTTGTCCGGTCCCTAGGTTCCTCCATGTACAGAGGATTCTATATGTATGGGCATTCGTGAACCTTGAGTGGACCGGTGTAGTTCTTTGAGCCGAATAGCTAACTCTATAATTTGGTTTCTTAATCATTCGAACACCTCGCGAGAGACAGGAGTAGGACTAGACTGGCCAGATGTAGCCATGCTTGGCTATAGGCTTTTTGCATTTTTGGATTTTGAACGGGTCACAGGACCAATTGCTTCCCTACAAAAAGACTTATACAATTTAGTCTTAGAGAATGTAAAAATGTTATATATTATGTAATGTGTCTGTTGTTAGGAGTATTATCCTACAAAATGGATGTCAGCTGTAAGATAACATGTAGGGAATGCATGTACACATATTCTTTTATACTTTCCATTACATTGAGATTGACATGAAAATGAATATTACAAGTAATTGAGATTACAAGTAATTGAAATGGAAAGTCTGAAGATACTTCTCTTCGCATTTGGTTTATTAGAGGCAGACTTATCTTAGGTTATTCTCGCGGCTTTTTGGCATGAAGGTTCCCAGATTATCGCAATTTACTTGACGGGAAGTTAATCAGGTCTTTCATCTAGAGCGAATCTGGGTGGTGCCTTTCCTGAGCCTCATTGGAATTAGTCTCCCTACGAGTCCAGTAATCAAAAACCGACAGGATAGCCTCCTGGTGGAGGGACCACAAAACATACATTCACATAAAACGCGTCTCACTATTATGAAAATGATGACATGTGTGAAGCACTTAATAACACAGGTAGATATAATGCGAAGCACTAAGTAAATTATTTCATACACATCCATTCAAATGTAAATTCAACATCTACACAAAAGCATATAACAATTTTAAAAAGCTTGTAATAGCGGAGTCCTCTTACTGGATGTCCCCAGCAGAGTCGCCACCTGTCAACGTCGGGATTTTTATTTGTCCCTTTTCTGTTATTGTCTTTTGGTGTTCTCAAGTTTGGTGAGATTTGTTTGAAAAAACAAGTTATGAAAAGGTCCGACATGTATGTATCGACGATTGGACTGTAAGAGTCGCTAGTTGGTATTTTTAAATGGTTGCACCAAATCAACTGAGAAAAAGTTTGCACATTGACCAAGTGATGTAACACTGCTTAACTGGTCTGTGAAACCGAGATTCATTAGGGTCCGAGGTCTTGATTATATGGAGGGAAGGTGTTAGGCACCCCTCGACATCCGTGTTACCATGGTGATCGCCACTTTTCAATTAAACTGTTATATGAATGTGTGTGTGTGTGGGTCAATGTGCAATTATTTGGAAGTAGTGTTATGCCTCGTTTGCACCTATATACAAAGGGTTTGAATTTTGTATCAAAGTTCAGTTTTAACAATATATAGCAATGATGTTTTGTAAAAGATATTTTTCAAACCCTTATGCTCAATATTAATTGAGGTCTTTAATACTTCTATTTTATTATTTGTTCGGCTTGATTGCTTTTATTTTTTGAGATGCGAGGCATCTTCGAGAAATAAGATACATATCAGTGCCGAACTCCTTGTGGGCATGAAAGTCATATAAGGAAATTCAACCACGGTGAATAAATTACAAGCTGGTTACAACCGAAAATGTCCATCTCGGGAACCGAATTTAGATTCAGAAGTCTGAATATGTGATCAGATGATTCCTAGGCTCACATAATGTTGCAGTTTATATGAAAGCTATAAACAGTTTTATATATATATATATATATATATATATATATATATGAATGATCAACCACCACGAAGTAAATTCCATGGGGGATTGGAAATGTAAATATATATATATATATATATAAGCAGTAAAGACGATCAACCGCCACGAAGTAAACTTTAAGCGGGACTAAATGTAAATATATATATATATATATATATATATATATATATTACTAACATTGCAGGAGGGCAGAATCGTCTTTCGGAGATAACCCTGGAAGACAGTTCACATCCATTCCGGATACTACCGAAAGTTCAATCTCAACCCCGGACCATACACCGGGAGTATCAGTCTCAAACCCCAGAACACACACCGGGAACATCATTTCCAACCTCGGAGATAACCCCGAGTTTCGTCCTTGGCGATAACCCCAAGGAATGCTATTGCAGTTCCGGCGATAACCCCGAAAATGCTTGTTTGAAATGCATGCTAACAGCTTCAAGCTCAGATCTCCTGCTGAGGCACTAATACCTCAGACTCGGAGCTAACACCGGGCAGACAGGCATTGACAAGATGACATTGCGGCATTCAACACTTGCAGCAGTCCAATCTCAGATGTAACCCTGAGCAACGTCTGCTTTCAACTCAAATCGGCGATAACCCTGATGAGGAGTCATACGTCATCTTGCTACCTCAACACCTTCTCATTGTCTGAACGCTTCATACATACATACAACAATGTCCATCAATAACCACGAGTTCCAATCCCGAGTGACTATTACAGGTGACAGCACACCGGATAGAATTTGAAGCTTGAAGACCATGGGCATGGTCCCCTCTTCCTGACTTTGTACAACCTCTATTCCATGTCATTGCGTAACTCTAGACACAAGCAGTCCGAAGAAGGTCGTATATACCTCGTTCGGATGCTCGGATTGAAGTTCTGCAAGTTCGAGCGGACATTACAGTGCATGAGTGCACGTACATCGAGACTACGGGACCCGCAGAACCCCGGGCAGTCGTAGGTGCAACCATGGCTGCCGCAGGTACACCTGCAGCTAGCAGCTCTATAAATATAGAGCTTGGGCTAGCCATTTTGAATAAAGAAAAGGCGAGGAAGCCCTGTCCAATTTGCTTTGTACACACCCTATATTGAGTGCTTGCTCTTTTTAAACACCTGTTAGCCGACATACAGTTATAAATTTACCAGCGGGAGCTGAGTGTTTGTCCATATAGAGTCATAGAAGTTTGGATTGGTAGCCCACTATAAGCCTTCTTACACTCTATAAAGCCTTTCTCTTCATATTTGCACACACTATTCTACACATTGAGAGTCGTGTTGTGTGCGTATGCCCGGACTTTGGTCCGTGGTTTTCATTTCAGTCTGTATATATATACTTATATATATGTATATATTTTTTTATATGGACTAACATTATCGAGCTATGCCTCGATTGAGCCTAGACTTATGTCTGGAGCATTTATTTGCTTTTATATATATATATATATATATATATATATATATATATATATATATATATATATATATATATATAACTGTTGTCAAACTATATCGATGGCGTGGATTTTATATTCGGTGCGTTTAATTGCTTTTATATATATACTTATATATATAATTGTTGTCGGACATATCCGATGAGCCTAGATTTTATATCCAGTGCATTTACTATTTATATATATATATATATATATATATTTACATTTCTGTCAGGCTTGGAGTTTACTTCGTGGCCTTTTACAGCCTTCTTAACATTCCGTCCTGCTTGGAGCTTACTTCGTGGCAGTTGATAGCTTTTACAGCTTTATTTACATTCAAGTCCCGCCTGGAGTTTACTTCGTGGCAGTTGATAACATTTACTGCTTTATTTACATTTCTGATCCCCCATGGAGTTGCTTCGTGGTGGCTGATCATGCACATATATATATATATATATATATATATATTTCGCTTTTATATATATATAATTGCTTACTGCTTACTGCTTTCTATACAAATTGCAGTATCATGTGAGCCTAGGAATCATGTGATCACAGATTCAGTCTACTAAATCTAGATTCGATTCCCGTGATGGACTTTTTTTCAACTATAAGCAGCTTGTACATTATTTACAGTGTACGAATTTCCTTGGATGGTTGTTATGCCCGTAAGGAGTTCGGCGCTGCTGTATATTATTTTCTTGAAGATGCCTAGCATCTCGAAAAATAAAAGCAAATAAGCCAAACATTTAACAATAAAATGGAAGTATGAAAAGGTCTCAATTCCTATTGAGCACAGGGTTTGAAAAACCTCTTTTATAAAACTTCATTGCTATATCTTGGTTAAAACTAAATTTTCCTATAAATTCAAACCTTATGTATATAGGTGCAAACGAGTCCTCACACTATTTTCAAATAATTGCACATTGATCCACACACACACATACACACATTCATATAAAAGTTTCTTTGAGAAGTGGCGGTCACCGTGGCAACACGGATTTCAGGGGGTGCCTAACACCTTCCCTCCGCATAATCAAGCCCCTGAACCCTAATGAATCTCGGTTTCACAGACCTTAGATTTAGCGATGTCACATCATTTGGGTTAATGTGCAAACCTTTTTCATTTAACGTTAGTGCAACGATTAAAAAACATCAATGGCGACTCTTAAAAAGTCAAATCTTCGACATTACACATGTCGAACCTTTTTCACTTATTTTTTCAAACAAATTTCACATTAACATGAGAACACCAAAGAACAAGTAACGAAAAGGGACACTAAAAATCCCGACGTCGACAGGTGGCGACTCTGCTAGGGACTCCAGTAAGAAGGCTTAAGTGGTTATTACAAGCTTTTCAAAACTGTTATATGCTTGTGTGTGAATGTTGTATTTACATTTATGATGAATGTGTACTAATGCATCTTACTTACTGCACTGCTAAATATCTATATGTGATATTAATGCTTTGCCCATGTCATCATTTTGCATAAACGGTGAGACATGTTGTATGTGAATGTATGTTGTGTGGTTCCTCCACAAGGAGGCTATCCTGTCGGTGTTTGATTACTGGACTCATAGGAAGACTTATTCCAACGAGGCTCAAGAAAGGCACCACCCAGATTCGCTCTAGTTGAAAGACCGGATTAACTTCCCGTCAAGTAGATTGCGATGATCTGGGAACCTTCATGCCAAAAAGCCGCGAGAGTAACCCTAAGATAAGTCAACCTCTGATAAACCAAACGCGGAGGAAAGTCTCTTTATAGTTTCCATTTTCAATTACTTGTAAAAGCATTTACTTGTAATGTGACGCCCCCAAAACAGGTATACATCACCCATCTTGAGTCGCCAAATACATGGTACAAAATTCAAATACAACTTATTTATACAACAGTCGTATAAAATACGACAAAATATAGCTGAGAGTTTAAACAAGAATATTGTCATCTAGACAATATCCACACTCAATGGAGTCCTCATTACATTTATTGTCACACTATTTTATAGAATAGTGAGGACTACTAAAACAACCATCTGGACCATCAATTCATTCCCCGACTCGTCCCAGCTATATTCTCATTTCCTGAAGAGAACACTGAAAAAAAGGGTGAGCTCAACTAGCCCAGTAAGAAATATTATGACTAAGATAATTCAGAATAAATTATCCTTAGCCTTCAATAGTATAACAGCTGATAGAATACAATAGACAACAAGTTTTAGATCAACAACTACAGCGGAAATAAGAAATCCATTAGAAGAGTCATGTATAGCATAAAATCTACTATCTTCTATGATTTAAAAGTTTTTCATCAACTTTATCATTTGAGACTCGACAATAAATAAAATCAAATCATCCCTGCACCACGGCCAAGGATATTAATGTAATCATCAATGGTCATGATTATACCGAATAATTCCTGGTCTTAATCATACCAACAACTGTCCGTCAATGAACTACAGGCCAATGAGGACCTTCACCACATCATTAGTCACATTACGGTCATGATTATACCGAATAATCCCTGGTCATAATCATACCAAGTCCATCTATGCACGTAAGCCAAAGATGACTTTCATCGCAATATAAGAATGAGGATGATGACAATGACATAATAATTCAACAAAACAAATTCAAGGAGAAATTTTAAAGATTTATAAATTAATTTATCTAGGAACCAATAACGTCCAAATTGTCAATATGATACTGCTTTGTGGAGTAAAATTCAAGAATGCGCAGAAAAATATTTCCATGAAAAGATACTGGATGAAGCACAAATATCCAGGATATTCTACTAATTTCATGAAGTATTGAAGCCAAAACATTAGCCAACTGAGTATAATAGAATATATGAAACTGCAAATGGATTTTCGCCTGCCATGCGGTAATCCACGTAGACAAATCATTTCAACAGAATAATAAAGAATGGAATAACAGAAGAATTCAACATGCATGTGATAGACCGTACAGACAGGTTATTCCCAACAAAATAATAAAGAATGGAACAAGGTCATGTGTAATCCACACAGACAGGATATTTTAACAGAATAATAAAGAATGGAACCAGGTCATACGTAATCAGCACAGACAGGATATTCCAACACAATAATAAAGAATGGAATAACAACAGAATTCACCAGGCATGCGATAGACCGCACAGACAGGTTATTCTAACAGAATAATAAATAATGGAATAATAGAAGAATTTTACATGTATGCGGTACTTCGCATAGACAGTTTATTCCAACATAATAATAAAGAATGGAATAACAACCCTTACGAGTATTGAAAGAATATGAAAGAATAATACCCCTTACCTTAGAAAAAATTTGGATAATAATTGCTCTATAGCTTTATAATAATTCTCTTTATAATAATTGCTCTATTGCTCTATAATAATTCTCTCTATAATAATTGCTCTATTGCTCTATAATAATTCTCTCTATAATAAGTTCTCTATAGCTTTAGTGAATTTGTGAGAAATGAAGGAAGAATGAGCTTCTATTTATAGGAAAATATAGTTTCAATAATTGCACATTTTGGGGCTCGAAATATTACAGTATAATACCTTCCCCTTTTTCTTCCTTTTTAATTTAGTCCTGCAAGTATTATCAAACTTGCACCACCTCCCCTACTAGTAAATCATGTGAATCAATAATTAAATCATGTGACTCAATAGTATAATCATGTGAAAAAAACAAATTATAGTATAGTACCTCCATCTATACCTCTATTTTTTAACTTAGTCATGCAAGTATTATCAATCTTGCACCAACTCCCCTAATAGTAAATGAATGTGAATCAATAATACACATATGTGAACAAATAGTTATAATCATATGAATCAATAGCAATTAATTGCTTATTTATCCGGGTAATTACCCGATTGGTCAATATAACCTCCAGACATCAATTATTATCGAAAGAAATGTCGATTTTCACTAATACTAATAATTCCAACACAATGGAACTATCAATTTCATATTTAATCAACACGAATTTAGTCATCATTAATATTATAACTCACAATATTTAACAACCAGGTCGTTCCCAGGAAAGAGGGGGCTTTCCGATAAGGATTTCTCCTTATTGGGGCGCAATTAGGTTATCTAACCTCTCCTTGACAAAACTTCTAGACATTGTCAATATTGCAAATAATAATATGAATAACCTTGTCATCTCAATTATTGATTTAATAATATAAACTATTGTGACAATAATTGAATAAAACTGAGTGACTTCTCACGTAAGCATCAATAATCAAAGATACTGTACAATATCGTGTGCTACTATGCAACCACGCGTATTACTAAACTTTTATCACCGATTATTTTATAACAACTTGCTTACTTTGAAAATTTTTTACAAATCACCCTTAACTTTAACCTTTTATCAATTTAACCATTTACTAAATAGAATAATTATAAGAAAATTGAATACTTTCATTTCATAAAATTCGGGGTCTCACATGTAATTTTATTCCATGAGCATTTATATGTAATGGAAAATATGAAGGATATCTATGCATACATGACATGTTATCAATTAACAACCGTTTTTGCAAGACCATATTCCTAAAATGGACACATCATGATAACATTTACATTATCCCTAAGATTAAACTACATAAGTCTTTTGTAGGGAAGCAATTGGGCCTGTTACCCGCTCAAAATCCAAAAAGGCCACGAGCCTACAACCAATCATGTCTTCTTCTGACCTGTCTAATCCTGTTTCCCGAGAAGAATTTGACGGAATGAGTAAACAAATCACAGACTTGGTTGTTCTGCAAAAAGAATTGCATTAGTCGACTCAGGGTACAAAGATACCTACACATACAGAATCCTCTACACAAGGGGGAGCCCATGGTTTGGAAAAAACAATTCCAGAACCTCAGTTGGATACGACCAACAAAGACCCTGAAAACACCCATCTCAAATGAGATCCAGAAATCGGTGATATCAGGAAGAAGGTCCTTCAAATAGAGGAAACTATCCGTGTTCTCAAAGGGATTAGAACACATGGAAGTGTCTCATATACTGACCTCTGAATATTCCCTGGTGTTCATTATCCAGAGAAATTTAAAACCCCTGATTTTGAAAATTATGACGGATTAGGGGAACCTTATACACATTTGAAAGTGTTCATTGGAGAACTTGGATCTTTTGAGGAAAATGAAAAGCTCAGAATGCAGCTGTTTTAGAAAAGTCTGACTGGAGAAGCTCATTCATGGTATACCAGATTAGACAACTCCAAGATCTATAGCTGGGAAGAGCTAGCTCACACCTTCCTCACTCAATATAGTTTTCAATCCCAGATGGCTCCTGACCGGTACCAACTTACCAAGGTCAAGAAACAGTCTAATGAGTCATTTAGAGAGTATACTCAAAGGTGGAGGCGCCTTGTTGCTCAAGTTATTCCTTCCATGACAGAATCCGAAATGGTCATGACTTTCATAGATGTATTGGAATCTCCTTTCTATGAGAGAGTTCTAGCTGGTATTGGCAAACAATTTTCTGAAATGATCAAACACGGAGAGATGGCTGAGATGGGATTGAAGTTTGGTAAGATTCAAGACCTAGATGCTCTTAAAGATGTTGCTGAGCACATCCAATCCGGATCTTATGGAATCAACCCCCGGAGGGTTCATAAAAAGAAAGAGGAGGATGTTTCCTTAATACTACAAGGTCAGAAAGGTAGTCAAAACATGCCCATACAGAGGAGAAACTACTCCCCTTTCCAAGCACAGTCTTTAAACCCTCCATTACCTAAAAGTGGAGAAGCAAAACGACCTCGAAAGTTCACACCCTTAGGGGACTCACTCGAGAATATTCTTACTCTTCTGACTACTCAGAAGAAAATCACACGTCTTCTTCCACCAGCCAACCCTAATGGGAGGGATTTTAATGCTAATCAAAAGTGTGCTTATCATGCCAGAGCACCTGGACATGATACTCAAGATTGTTGGGCCTTGAAACACAAGATCCAAGATTTAATAGACAATGGGGAGATCGTTGTCACCAAACCAGATCAACCTCATGTGCAAGACAACCCTCTTCCTCAACATAAAGAAGAAGAGGTCAACATGATCAGTTGGAGCACTGGGCAAAATTCTAGTTTTAATAGCGAGCCATCTCAGACCATCAAAGACGGTGTTGATAGATGGGATTATGCAAAGTTCTAGTTTAATATGGAATGAAAAATGAAAGCTCTTTGCAAACAAATTGAGCAATTGGCAGAACTGGTGACCCATCAGCATCAAGTCACACGTCAATTAATCAGGCAGGAGCATACCTATCTCATTCCGCTTGTTATGAATGCTCCACCCTCACCTTAAGAAAGCGAAGCTATGGAGGATAAGGTTACAAAGAGAGCAAATGCTAAAGCCCGTCGGGTTTTTGCCAATCAGAGGGAGTTCACCTATCTGGGCCAACCTATGGAGGAAATCTTTCAAATGCTGATCAATGAAGGAAGAATTACATCCCTTCTACCTCCAATCAATCCCCGTGCAGGACGGTTTAACTTCAATGGAGTTTGTCAATATCATTCCTATTCTCGCGGTCACAACACAGACGAATGTTGGGCACTCTGCCACCTCATTCAAAATCTTATTGATAGAGGTGTCCTGCAAATGGCAGATGATGACACTGTGCAACATGAACGTGGGAGTGCGTGTCCTACTAAGTGGAAGGGATCAGTTGCAGTTATATCCGACGAGGATGATAAGACTGTCAAAGCATTTCCAATTCAAGCAATTCAACTCAAAGGAGTTGACAATCCTTTGAAAGTGGCCGCACCCGAGCCAATTTCTTTACCTTTCAAACCACAATATCCTGTTGTCAGCTTATAAAAAGTTCCATGGAATTATGGAGAAGCTGAAGGATCAACATCTCATACTACTGCTACAGTGTCGAAGGATAATCCACTGTATCTTCCTCAAAGGGTTATCAAGCCTACCCTCAAAGCAAAGGGGAAGATTCTCATGGAGAAGATTGAAATTTTCTCTGCACTATGGGCCATAATGAAGCCAAGGTGGTTCTAAGCTTAAGAGAAGCTCCACATCATATATGAATCCTAGACTTGGTTTTCTCTTCCGAAGATCACCGAAAGATTTTACTCAAAGTTTTGGAAAAAGCCTACTTACCGAAATCAGTGGATGTGAAAAAATTTCAACATATGGTTGATCACATTGTCAACAACAATGTGATATCCTTCACTGATGACGATATACCTCCCGAAGGGACCGGTCATTGCAAGCCACTGAACATTGCAGTGTTATCCTCCAGGTATATGTTAGCTGGAGTGTTGATAGATGGAGGTTCATCTCTGAATATCTGTCCTTATACCACCTTGGTGAAGATACACTACAAAAAAATGGGCCTTCAACAACAACCGATTTTCATTGCTAAAGGTGCCAAATTTTTTTTCTAAAGGGTTTTGGCAACGACTGTATTGTCATTGTGTCTTTCGTTGCGCAATGAGCATTGCTAATTGTTCCGCAATGAATGAATTTTTTTCGTTGCCAAAAATAATACATTTTGCAACGAAATTTGGCTTTCGTACAGAGACATTGATCCTTTAGCAACAAAATGTATTGTTGTAGAATAATTAAAATGTCGTTGCTAAAAACCCCATTTCGTTGCAAAAGCCTGCTAATTGGCAATGAAATGAACTCTTTTTTTTGCAACGACCACGCATTTTCGTTGCAATTGACATCATTTTGCAACAACATTTTTCGTTGCAGCAAATTATGAAAATTGTTGCCTAAGCTTGCTTTCCTTGCGGAATGTAAACTTTTTAGCAACGATTTTCATTGCTGATTATATTATTTGGCAACGACATTATGCTGAATCAGCAATAAAAATGTTTGTTACTAGTTTTTTTCAATAACAACAAAAGTCGTTGATTAGCAACGACATTATATGTTGTCGTTTCTTTATATGTGCAACGAAAGTTGATATGATTTGCAACGATAAAAAATGTTACCTTTTATTTTAGTATTAACAACAATATCGTCTTCGTTGTTATTGGGTTAATTTTTCGTTGCCAAATATAAAATTTTTAATGCCATTAGCAACAAAAATTTGTTGCTAAATGTATAAAAAAATGTTTCTATATTAAAACTTGTTTAATGCTTTGGTGACGAATTATATTGTTGCCAAATCAAAATTTGACATTCTTTTTATGTACCTGGCTGGTTTAATGTCCCCATAGCAAATAATTGCAAAAATACAAAAAACTAAAATATTATTAACTTAATAAAATCATCCACTACATAATCATTCATTTTCTTTACAATTAATTAACCATCTAAAGCTACCACAATTCTTCGATCAAAAGCCAACAATAGATGCACCTAAGATCAAATACAAAAGGAGACCAAAGAAATTTCAAAACCAAGAGGATGCTTGACAATTCAAAGAAATGACAACCACGAATCCAACAATCCAGTTTATCAACAAAATTAGCAAAAGCGGACAGACGGACAAAACTTAGCGATCAAATAAGCGGATACAACGGTGATAACAGTAGACAAGCAATCTGACCCTAACGAAGCGTACCAAACAGAGACAAAAAGTGCAATGACATAGAAAGCGACCCTAACGGACAAGTAGCGAGAGACAGAGATTTAATCGCACTAATAGCCTAGCAAGAAAGTAGCCATACATCAACAAAAGCAGACCAAACAAACCCAGTCTCAAAAAACATTACAATGCACCCAACTACCATACAAACCAGATCAAATTAGAAATGCAAAAAAGACCCTAAGCAAATAGATTACAAAGAGATCAAAAGTCAAAAGTCAAATAAGTAGCCATTTCATAGTTATCGATTATGGTAGTCAACTTTTAAATATAAATATTTTATATCTCAGTAACAAAGGAAAATGATGACTACAACTAATAGGACTATTCTAATCACTACAGTAATAGGTTGAAACTAACCTAACATCATGAGTACCACGGGAAGAGTACAAGCCAATTTGTATATAGGTTGAAACTGATCTAACATCATGAGTACCAAATATTGTATATTCTTTATCTTTTCTTTTCTCCTTTTCTTTTTTAAAGTACATAATACGCCCCATCTAAAGGTAATTATATTAACATAATCAAACGTTCATATGTATCATTTCCTAGAGGCGCTCTCTCATTACCAGGTCCTTTTGAAATTTAAATTCAATATATCTGGCTCACAACCTATATTTTAGTAGATATTCCTTCGCCAACCACCATGAATGCTCTATCTAGAAGTTATATCGACACATTGCGGTATCACGTAACATCCTATATGAAAGGTTCAAATTCTGCTTCACCGGTATATTACGAGAAAATTCTAATATCAACTTAGATGAACAGGAACTTTTTGCAAAAATTAATGAATACACAATTTTTAATATATTGGTCTAAGTTGGTTATTAGAGAACTATTTTTGCCCATACACAATCAAAGAGGAAAAAGAAGTAAGTAGTCTGACACGACGAAGTTACATCTAAATAATATCATCAAACACATTAAAACATAACAAAATAAAATAAAATAATCTAAGCCATTATTAATGTTAATAAATTTCAAGGTTATTTCTCCATGTGCCTACATTAAATCTGATCTGGAAAAAAAACATATACAATTAGTAAAAATAATGCATGTCATAATATAATGTATAAATAGTGTTGCTACTTGATACCATATAAAATACTTTACCACCAAGTGTAAAAGAAACGCAAGGCATGGAAGAGAGACCGTGGCAATCAACAGATGATTCCCCCATTGAACTAGGTAGTCGGTTACATAGCTACAATTAGAGACAAGGGCATAAGCCTTTGATGAAATGAGATAAACTAAAAATGAATAAACAGACGTTACTCACCTCATTAACATAGTCTATAATTTTGTCTTCTGTCTTGTTTCTACTAAGTTGACCTTGCATCCACACAACTGTCATCTCGCAAACAGACAATTTTTTATGTGCACACAAACATTATGACCAGATCCATACAACCAATATGGTTAACTTAACATTTAAAAATTTTAAAGACAGTTTGTTGAAACTGGGCATTTGTGAACAGTAGTTGGTCATGCGTTGACAATGCTGTGAAAATATATTTATCAATGCTGTGAAAATATGTTTAAATATAGGTAATAGGTTATGTAGAAAGACATTTAACAATGCAGGAAAAGTAGTCTCACATTTTGCAAGAAATGCCTAAAAATATAATATTTATGAGAAAATGCCAAGTTTTTTTAACCTTTGAATCTGTATTTATTTGGGTTCATAACTGCTTAGCCTGAAATTATATCAGATACATAGTATATGGAAAGTAACCACTGTCAAATAGCATCAAGACCTCCTGGCTTAATTTTTAAGCTCTGCTGAATGCTTATGTTGATGATTTAGTTAGGTCTATAGAACAAACTACCTCAATTTTTTTTAGGCTTTTGTGTGATCTTATACCCAAATCTACTTACTTGGTCAACAAGACCTTTTGTATACATGTCTTTGAATTTTTGCTATATACAAGGTATTATAAATTCTAAACATGTACTCCCCTATTCAAAAATCTTAGAGCAAAATATTTTTTGTTTTGTTTTAAAATAAATGAGTAAAATAACTTTTGAATGTATAACATTACAAGTGAGTGTCTCAATGAGAATAAGTTATCTCCTTAATATTTACATTTTTAGTTTGTTGCGCTTATAACACGAAGATAGTAATCACTTTACCTGAGTCACTTTCAGTTGGTAAACTGTGTACTCAATTTCAAGAACTCAGACTTCATAAGAGTAAATCTTAAGTAATCAAGTATAAATTTGAGCAAAAAAAATATAACATGGAACCTAATACAATCAGGATCCAGCTATAAGAAAACATAAAACAAAACACAAAATTATCTGGGATTCGAAACAGTAACATAGCATAAACCTCTTGTACATTTCACAACAAGCACTAAAGTCACCCACTTTACCTGTAAATAAGGAGTAACAGACAACAATAAATGGAACAAGAGATACACATCTTGCTGCAATCCATTTGAGGAACCGCTGGACATACTTCAAAGAAAATCAAGAATATATAAACAAAACTACAAAAGTAGGGTATCCATTATATAAACAAAAGTAGGTATCCACCATAACCATTAAATAATTCAAGTCAAAATTGCCACACTCTAAGTCACAGACCTGACCATCACTAAGATGTCATAGGATAGAAATATTTAGCATATAAACTTTAATCAAGCTGCTTTGACCTCAAATAATATAGTTTTCTAACTTTTTGGTAATTCCAACTAAATTCATTTTCAAATTTATTTACTTAACATGGTAACATCCTCAATTGCAGACAATTTAAAAAATAATAACAACACAAACAGAAAACAAAACATAAAGGCCTCAATTCTATGAGTTTTTTTTAAAAGCTTCTTTTGTGAAGGACAAACACAAAAAACAATAGTAACTTCCAGTTTCCACACAATGCACTCACTGAAAAGTTTCAAGCATATTTTCAATTTTCATTTTCTAAAAAACCAAGAATTGAGTAACCTAGTTTTCTGCATTTATGATATATAATCTAGTATAATACTATTAAGTTCTCAAAAGAAAAAAATATATATATATTCAAATATTCTAATCTAAAATTTTTTAAACTATTTGATGTTGTTAGTTCCACCCACATACTGACATACATCAAGAAAAAGGAAAATCTAAATGAAGAAAAAAAAGCGATAATTTTTTAGGCAATGGCCTCCATCTCCATGAATTTCCAATGAGTTTTTTGCAGAGGCATATCATGGGCTGGCTAGCAAGAATCAACATTTGTTTCAAGGTTCCATGTGACGCCCCCAAAAGAGGTATACATCACCCATCTTGAGTCGCCAGATACATGGTACATAAATTTAAATACAACAGTCGTGTAAAATACAATGAAACATAGCTGAGAGTTTAAACAAGAATATTGTCATCTAGACAATATCCACACTCAATGTAGTCCTCATTACATTTATTGTCACACTATTTTATAGAGTAGTGAGGACTACTAAAGCCATTTATCCTGGACCATCACTCCATCCCCCGACTCGTCCCAGCTATATTCTCATTTCCTGAAGAGAACAATGAAAGAAAGGGTGAGCTCAACTAGACTAGTAAGAAATATTATGACTAAGATAATGCAGAATAAATTATACTTAGCCTTCAACAGTATAACAACTGATAGAATACAATAGACAACAAATTTTAGATCAACAACTGCAGCGGAATAAGCAATCCATTAGAAGAGTCAAATAGAGCATAAAATCTACTATCTTCTATGATTTAAAAAGTTTTTCATCAACTTTATCGCTGAGACTCAGCTTAATAAATAAACCATATCATCGATTCTTCCTTGCACTATGGGCCAAGGATATTCATTAAATCATTAATGGTCATGACTATACCGAATAATCCCTGGTCATAATCATACCAAAAACTGTCCATCAATGCACTACAGGTCACTGAGGACTTTCACCACATCATTCGTCACATTATGGTCATGATTATACCGAATAATCCCTGGTCATAATCATACCGAGTTCATCTATGCACGTAAGACAAAGATGAATTTCATCACAATATAAGCATGATGATAATGACAATGACATAATAATTCAATAAAACAAGTTCAAGGATAAATTTTAAAGATTCATAATTTAATTTATCCAGAAATCAATAACGTCCAAATTGTCAACATGATACTGCTTTGTGGACTAAAATTCAAGAAAAATATTCATGTACCAAAAATAATTTGGACATAAAAGAAATATATTTTTCGGGTGAATAGTACTTCGGGAATAGTACCCCGTGAATACTACCCCGACACGAAAAGTGTCCCGAATACCCGAGTGAATTATACTAGAGTGAATAGTTATTGGGTGAATAGTAACACATGAATAGTAACTCATGAATAGTACTCTGACACGAAAAGTACCCCGAATACTCGAGTGAATAATACTAGAGTGAATAGTAATTGGGTGAATAGTAACTAGTGAATAGTAACAAGTAAAAAAAATACCAAAGAAAATGATATTCCATGACGAGTACAAAAGAAATGATATCTCTGACGAGTATAATAGAATATACTGAAAGCTATGAAATGGATTTTCACCCCGTGCGGTAATCCACATGTATGCATGATTATTTCCATAAAGTAATAAAGAAAGAATACAAAGGATCATTCACCATGCATGCGGTAATCCACATAGACAGGTTATTCCAACAGAATAATAAAGAATGAAATAACATAAGAATTCACCATGCATGTGGTAGTCCGCGTAGACAGGTTATTCCAACATAATAATAAAGAACGGAACCAGGTCATGCGTAATCCGCACAGACAGGATATTCCAACAGAATAATAAAGAACGGAACCAAGTCATGCATAATCCACACATACAGGATATTACAACAGAATATTAGAATTCACTAGTCATTCGATAGACCACACAGACAGGTTATTCCAACAGAATAATAAAGAATGGAATAATAGAAGAATTTCACCATGTATACGGTACTTCGCATAGACATGTTATTCCAACTTAATAATAAAGAATGGAATAATAGAAGAATTTCACCATGTATGCGATACTTCGCATAGACAGGTTATTCCAACATAATAATAAAGAATGGAATAACAGAAGAATTTCACCATGTATACAGTAGTCCGTGTATACAGGTTATTCCAACAGAATAATAAGGAATGGAATAATAATAGCTCTCTTCATGAATACGAATGAAATAATACCCCTTACCTCAAAAGAAGACTGGATACTGGAATAGTGAGGTAGCAAACTTCTCTTCTTCTTTCTCTCTAAAATTTCTCTCTATAATAATTGCTCTATAGCTTTAGTGAATTAGTGAGAAATGAAAGAAGAATGTGCTTCTATTTATAGGAAAATATAGTTTTGATAATTGCACGTTTTGGGGCTCGAAATATTACAATATAATACCTTCCTCTTTTTCTTCATTTTTAATTTAGTCATGCAAGTATTATCAAACTTGCACCACCTCTCCTAATAGTAAATAATGTAAATTAATAGTTTAATCATGTGAATCAATAGTTATAATCATGTGAAAATAAGAATTACATTATAGTACCTCCATCTATACCTCTATTTTTAACTTAGCCGTGCAAGTATTATCAATCTTGCACCAACTCCCCTAATAGTACAAGAATGTGCATCAATAGTACACACATGTGAACAAATAGTTATAATCATGTGAATTAATAGCAATTAATTGCTCATTTATCTGATTAATTACCCGACTGGTCAGTATAACTTCCAGACATCAATTAATATCGAAATAAATATTGATTTTCACTAACACTAATAATTCCAACACAATAGAACTATCAATTTCATCTTTAATCAACACGAACTTATTCATCATTAATATTATAACTCACAATATTTAACAACCAGGCCGTTCCCAGGAAAGAGGGGGCTTTCCGATAAGGATTTCTCCTTATTGACGCGTAATTAGGTGACCAAACCTCTCATTGACAGAACTTCTAGACATTGTAAATATTCCAACTAATAATATGAATAACTTTGTCGTCTCAATTATTGATTTAATAATATAACATATTATACAGATGATACTATGACAATACATGAATCAATAATATGAGAGATATGATCAAAGAATTCTCAGAGAAATAATTGAGTATAATCGAGTGACTTCTTACGTAAGCATCAATAATGAATACTGGTGTGTTACTATACAACCACGCCAGACATTATTTTTTTTACTACTAAGGCGGTTCAACAGTTTTAATGGTAACACTCGCCGTTATTTTTATAAAAGGATAATTCTGTCATTTTCTAACTACGACAATACTTCCATTATGGGGTCCACTAATGATTTTGTCGTCGTACGAATATTCTCTATTAAAATGAATATTCTCCGACTAATCAAATATTATATAATGATAAGTGGGTTTTATACCTACTTATTGAATACCAATTCATGAGAACTATGCCCATCTCAAGTACATTTTAGTGTGTTTTTAGTTGCATTTCATGTTATTTTGTATTTCATTTACTTAAAACTCCTTTTGGTGAAAAAGTGCAGGAAACGGCCTAATTTGGTGGTATTAGAGGGCACGGGGTTAATGGACGCATGAAACGAGGCACAAGCTGGGATATGCATGGCATGGGGATTAAGTGGAGTAGAAGACCAAGCATAGATGGACAAAGGAAGTAGCAATGAGAACAAATCGGTTGCGATGTAGCGAACCGAGATTGAGTTGCGAAGTCGTCTGGCGGCAGACAAGCTTGGGGACGCCACACGCATACGTGAGCACCCAAATTGAGCAACATAACACACTGCAAGTCATTCGCCACGCGAGAGATTAAATCGAGGGCGCTACGCACACGCGATGCTTGAAGTCACCGATTTGTTTTATTTTAATTTTTAATTAAAAGGGTTGTAATTGATTAAAATGATATCTAACTGGTGTCAGACATATCTTTGTTTACTTTTCACGTATTTTTATAGTTGGAACTAGGGTTTACACCTTGAGGGAGATTCCAACGTAGAACAAAGCCAAAACGCCTATTTCTCCAATTCTTCTTGGGATTTTCTATCATTGTGGATTATCATTATTATTTTGCTGGATTTATATGAGGATTTGAACGTTAATTTGGTCTATAATCAGCAATTGGGTTTGATCATTTCTATCCTTCATCTTTCAATTGTTTGCTTATTAACCATGTTTAGCTTTGATCCCATAATGGCTTTTGGTTTAGTCATGAACTAAACTTCATTATGGGATTCTAATGGATTTTAATATGTAGTTTAATTGCATGCTTGATTGCTAGGGTTGTTTTACATATCATATGGAAATTCTATCATGATTGTTTTGTATGTATGAATGCTTGATCACCATTCGTTTTAGTACTTGTATGGAATTGACAATGAACATGCAAGTATGGATTGCAATCATGATAGCATACGTGTATGGGGCTGTTTTATATGGCTTGTGTATTTCGTGAACCAGATAGACATATAATGTTTCACCGTATGAGTTAAAATATGGGCTTGTGCTTAAATTTAGTATGATTGCAATTTCACATAGACATATAGTGATTTTGGTTATATTGATGATTACATGGAGTCTATCATTTGTGGATGCTGTGTAAGTAGGTCTTAGTACATTGAAAAATGGCTATGACTCTAATAGTGCTCTTGGCTACTTTCCTGTGATATATGAATAATTCTTGCATGATAGTGGTAATTGGATGAAGTATTAAATGAAGTTAGGATCCCGTTATTTCCAGATTTGGTTTATTCCATTATTATTCTTGTTTTAGTTGTTATTTGCAATTAGATTAATTCACCAATATAGTCGTTAGCTTAAGCATATAAATATAGTGATTTAATTGATGCATAGTAGTTTAAATTTGACAACTTTCTATGTGGGATCGATACTCTACTTACTCTGTATTACTTGTTGACACATGTATGCTTGCATGAGTTAGAGCTCTTTTATCAGAACTGAAAGGCGTTTAATTTAAATAATTATCATCAGTTTCAAGCTATATTATATGACTTAGACAATTCTGATAGTTTCTCATTTCTATTTTTGTTTTGTTTTTAGTTTTAGGTACTTGTAGATTTTCATGCACATGAGATCATCCAACTCAAAATTAACACCAGCGCAGGATAACATTAACGGAAGAGGTTGGAAAGTAAGTGTGCGGAGAAATTTGCAAGCTCAGTTAGAAAGTACAACAGCTAGTATGGCAGAAGAATAGAGAATTGAGCAAAGAGAAGAGCATCGAGCTCTAAGGGATTATTTCATGCCAAATATAAATGGACTACAGTCTAGCATAGTCAGATCGGCGATAGCAGCCAATACTTTTGAGATTAAATTGGGTACTATTCAGATGGTGCAGAATTCAGTACAGTTTGGGGGTGCTTCTATGGATGATCCGAATGAACACCTGTTGAGTTTCATCAAGATTTGTGATACATTCAGATACAACAGTGTGACAGGGGATGCTATCAGACTAAGGCTATTCCCATTCTCACTGAGAGATAAGGCGAGAAGTTTGCTACATTCTTTGCCGTCAGGGTCAATCACTACATGGGAGGACTTAGCACAGAAATTATTAGCCAAGTTCTTCCCAATGGCTAAGACTGCAAAGATGAGGATAACTATCTCTCAGTTTAAGCAACAACAAGGCGAGCCCTTATATGAAGCATGGGAGAGATATAAAGAGATGCTAAGGAAGTGTCTGCATCACGGTATGCCAGATTGGATGGTGATCAACTCATTTTACAATGGATTGGGATGGAAGTTGAGACCTATTGTGGATGCAGCTGTAGGAGGGGCAATATGGGAAAATAGCTATGACGAGGCCTATACACTTATCGAGACTATGGCTGCTAATGATTAACAGAATCCTACATCTCGGATGCAACAGCCCAAGGTTGCAGGTGTGTTGGAAGTTGATGTTATTACCCAGTTGTCGGCACAGATGACAGCGATGGTAAAGAAGATAGATACACTCGTAGAGAGAAAAATGAAAACAGTTGCTTTTGTATGTGAGATTTGTGTGGGGTCACACTCGACGGATCAGTGTGCTATCAGCTCGGAGTCGGTACAATATGTGGGCAATTACAGGAAAGATCAAGGACAATTTCAGAACACATACCACCCCAACAACCAAAATCATCCAAACTTTAGTTGGTCAAATAACCAAGGACATCAATGAGAATCGGTTTCAAATTAAACCAACAATTTTAAACCCACGATCATCTTAGCCACGAGCCATCAAAAGCATCGTTTCCACCGGGATTTTCTCAACAACAACAACATCACACTCTAGTTGCAACACAGCCAGAAAAGAAATCAGAAATAGAGGAGATGATGTTGAATTACATGGCAAACACTGAAGTTATAATCAAAAGCCAAGTAGTGGCTATTAAGAATTTGGAGACTCGGATGGGACAAATGGCGAGCATGCTTAACAACAGGCCCCAAGGTTCATTTCCAAGTAATACAGAGCCAAATCCACGAAGAGATGGGAAGGAACAGTGCCAAGCGATTACGTTAAGATCTGGGAAAAATCTTACAGGCACTGCAAGTCGCGTGCCCGTGCAAGATTACATTGAGGATACCGCACGGGCGTGCGAGACAGAACAGTTGATTGAAGAGAAAGAGAAGTTGGAAAAATCTGATTCGTAGTAGGTCGGGCAGGATAAAGCAGGTTCAGAGGAGAAGCTCAAGAGTTCAGTGCCACCAATTCACCCTCAAGTACCGTATCCGTAGAGATTAAATAAGCATATGGAAGATAAACAGTTTAGTAAGTTCTTGGAGGTATTCAAAAAGCTACAGATCAACATACCGTTCGTCGAGGCATTGGAACAAATGCCAAGCTATGCAAAGATTATGAAGGGTATAGTGTCAAGGAAGAGAAGACTAGATGAGTTTGAGACAGTAGCCTTGATAAAGGAATACAGTGCAGTGCTTCAGCATAAACTACCTCCAAAGCTGAAAGATCCAAGCAGTTTCATTGTTCTGTGCACGATCGGAAAGATAAACTTCGAAAAGTGTCTATGTGATCTTGGGGCAAGTGTTAATCTGATGCCCTTGTCAATGTTTAATCAGTTGGGATTGCTGGCTCCAAGGCCGCCAAACATTTCTTTGTAGCTAGCTAACAGATCCATCACGTATCCATGGGGAATTATTGAAGATGTATTGGTGAAAGTGGATAAATTTATCTTTCCGACTAAATTTATCATCTTGGATTATGAGGAAGACAAAAGTATACCGATCATACTGGGGAGACCATTCTTAGCTACAGGAAGGACTTTGATAGATGTGCAAAAAGGGGAACTCATAATGCATGTACATGATCAGGAGGTTACCTTTAATGTCTTCAAAGTAATGAAGCTCCCAACAGACGAAGAAGAGTGTTTCCAGGTTGATTTGGTGGATCGAGGTCTAAATGATGAAGTTCAGCATTTGGTAAACTATGAACCATAGAGTTGTGTACTTGGTGAAAATCCAGAGTTCAAGGTAAAGCCATTGACAAAAGCTGAAATCATTAAATTTCGGGGTGAGGTGGACAGGAAGGAAGTCACCGCAATTCTATCTTCGCCATGAGATTCAGAGATAGACAAGCTAATTGACTATAACTAAGCGCTTAATGGGAGGCAACCCATTATTTCTATCTCTACTTAGTATTTATTCAGTTCAAGTTGTTTGGTTTAGCTTATTTTCATTACTTGTTAGGACAGTATGAGTACCTTTTTATGCTTATTCATTGTAGTCGACTCGCAGAAGATTATGTTCGTGCATTGCATTGAAATTAGGATGACAGAATAGGCATTCATTTTTATTTAGTAAACCATGCTTTGATAAGGTCTATTGATGTTATTGCAGGTTTATTGGAGAGCATACATTTCTGTCTTGCAGATTGTAAGAACAAAAGCTAGCGATCAGTAGTATCGAGGATCGGCAGCGCGCCGCGATGATTCTGATATAAAACCGCCCGCTGCAAGCATCGATGCTGCCGCAGACCAGATTTTATCAATCATGCGCCACAACCAAATTTCCATTAAAACCTCACGCGGCGCTGCGTCGACATTAGACATGGAAAAGTTTTTAAGTTTAAAAACGTGATGGAGATCAGTTGGACTCTCATTTGAAATTAAAACAGAAACGCAATCACAGTGCTCTCTCCCACAAACGCACGTTTCCTCATCTTCCTCTCTATCAGTTATAAATCAAAGCCATTAATCTCAGCACATACCCACAATTCCCTCAACGATCAAAGCTCAGCCCCATGCTCTCATCCACTGTTATAAAGCTAGGGTTTGATTGGGATTGCAGCAACGAGTTTGGAGACATTGTCATCTGCTGCTCTTAGTCATTATCAAGCATATCATTTTCAGCTCTCTCTTAACTACAAATGGGTCCAAAGAGGGCACGATCTTTTTCTTCCTCATCATCATCTTCCTCTGGCAGTCAAGGGGAGGATATAGTCGATCATACCAAATTTTTAAATTTAGCAGCCCAGCAGGAGTATTACAGAATTATGGCGAAGACGTTTGTCAAGGAGCACGGTTTCAAACCGGAGGGGCAAGATGGTCTGTTATGTGCCATGATTCGCAAACGGGGATGGGTTGGATTCACTGCCACTCCCACGCCCATTCCGATGAGCATAGTCCGAGAATTGTACGCCAATGCCAAAGTTACCATGAACGATATCGCTATGGTTTGAGTTGTTTAGATAGACTATAGACCCACCGCCATAAGAACCATTTTCAGACTCACCGAGACACCACTGAAAGGGGCTGATAATTGGGTCACAGGGGCACATTTGCAAACGGACTTGGAATTAGTTATTGCGGAGTTATGTGTGCCAGGCACAAAATGGACATATAAATCCGGCACGAATCAACCTCGTATATTCCCAACCGCAGCCCTGAATCGATATGCAAAGGCGTGGAATTTGTTTATTTGTGCCAAGCTATTACCGTCGTCGCATCAACATGAGATCACAACGGAGAGGGCCATAATTCTGTGGGGCATAATCACCAGAAAATACATTAATGTGGGCCATCTCATTCACCAAAACATATTGCGGTATCTGCGGGGCAGCACTACAGGGAGCATTCCACATGCGTCAGTTATAGCTATGCTATGTGTTCAGCAGGGCTGCCATTGGGACAATGAATAGATGCAAAACCCGAGCCAAGACATCACTCACGCCACCATTGCGAAATTCAAAGATTGGGCAGGTGGTGAACTGCATCCGCGTGGTAGAGGATTTATTCTCCAACCTACATTTGCAGAACCACAACAGCAGCCTAGTCAGACAGACGAAGCAGGCCCATCCACCCAAGCACACACTATTCCTAGCGATCGACAACTCCGAAGGTTGGAGCGTAAAGTCGACGCCATGTATGATAACTTCAGAACATTTGTTATGGGTCTCAAGAGAGCCTTGGCCAAGGCTTTTGCACAGCAGGGAACGATGCTAGAGTGGCCTCAGTTCGGGATAGCAGTGCCATATCCACCACCAGATTCACCACCCGAGGAGGGTGGTACAACCATCATTAGGGAGTTTTCTTCAGACTTTTACCTTCATTCAATGGGGCATTGAATATTATAAGTTTGGGGTATTGGGGTAGTAGTATAGTTGCATATAGTTTCATTTAGTTTTAATTTTGCATGTTTATATGTTAGATAAAATTTTGCGTGTTAAAATTTTTAATTTTTTTTTCGTATTATTATTTGTGCTAGTATGTTTTTTAGTTTGCATGTCTCACACAATGTTTAGCTTTGTCCAACCAATGATGATAGTGAATTTTGAAAGACTCTTGAGTATTGTGGATAACATTAATGAGATATAATGTTTTACACGATGAAATTCATATTGTTTGTTTAAATGCTTTCGGTTTTGCATTTAATGTGTTCACAATCACTTGTAGGTATAAGAAGTATGTGTGCATTGCTTGATAGAAAATGTAGTGTTAAAAAAAGAGAAGCATGTGGAAAGTGATCGTAGACTGTATGAAGCATTGACATTCAAACTTTGGGAAAACATGGGTATGTTATGTATACAAAAAAATCAAATAGCAGTAACATGGCTAGTCTTATTTCGGGGCCCTAGCTACTTGAGTAAGTACGCCCGAGGGGATTGTCTCTACACCTAGCGCCTTAAGGTCTTTCATGGTCTGGGAGTTGTTAATTGAAAGCTCGCTAAGGGGTAGCAGTGTTGCCTAATGGAATACGACATGGCACAGTCATGTGAAAAGAAAAAGAAAAGAAAAATAGCAATAAAAACCGCAGGAAAGAGAGAAAATCGCCCTCGAGAGTAGCATTAAAGCAGTTAAATCCATTGTTGAGCCTTAGTTTGTATTGATATATTAAAATAGTCTGTGTTGCATGAGTATGCATGAGTCTTAATTTAGACTATAATTTTTTGTTTTGAGCGATGTAACATGTGTATTCTTTGCTTAAGTCAAGTTTTGGTAAACACCACACACACGCACACAGCATCTCTATAGCATATATGAATTATCTGAGTGTATGATATTATGCCTATAGTTTGGTTTGAAATGGTAATCTTAAATTTGGATACTTCACTGAGGCAATTTGGACTGAAACTCTGTTAGAGCTGGAACTATGTGAAACTAGTGTACATCGTAGCTTAGTTGCATAGTAATGTAGCTGCATTTTTTATTGTTCATTAGTATGCATTGCTTGAGGGCAAGCAACAGTTCAAGTTTGGGGGTATTTGATAAGTGGGTTTTATACCTACTTATTGAATACCAATTCACGAGAATTATGCCCATCTCAAGTACATTTTAGTGTGTTTTTAGTTGCATTTCATTTACTTAAAACTCCTTTTGGTGAAAAAGTGCAGGAAACGGCCTAATTTGGTGGTATTAGAGGGCACGAGGCTAATGGGCGCATGAAGCGAGGAACAAGCTGGGATATGCATGGCATGAGGATCAAGTGGAGCAGAAGACAAAGAATGGATGGACAAAGGAAGGAGCAAGAGATGAATGTGATCGCATTGCGCAGTGAAGTAGATCCGTAATCTGTAGTCGCAGGCGGCGGCAGACAAGACATAAGCTTGGGGACTCGCGCAGTGAGCACACTGGCCGACGAACAACATAACACACTACAAGTCACGCGCCATGAAGGAGGATACACTTGAGGGGCGCGCGATGCCTGAAGCTGCTAATTTTTTTTATTTTAATTTTTAATTAAAAGGGTTTTAATTGATTAAAATGATATCTGACTGGTGTCGGACATATCTTTGTTTACTTTTCACGTATTTTTACAGTAGGAACTAGGGTTTACACCTTGAGGGAGATTCCAATGTAGAACGAAGCCAAAACGCCTATTTCTCCAATTCTTCTTGGGATTTTCTATCATTGTGGATTATCATTATTATTTTGCTGGATTTATATGAGGATTTGAACGTTAACTTTGGTCTATAATCAGCAATTGGGTTTGATCATTTCTATCCTTCATCTTTCAATTATTTGCTTATTAACCATGTTTAGCTTTGATCCCATAATGGCTTTTGGTTCAGTCATGAACTAAACTCCATTATGGGATTCTAACGAATTTTAATATGTAGTTTAATTGCATGCTTGATTGCTAGGGCTATTTTACATATCATATGTAAATTCTATCATAATTGTTTTATATGTATGAATGCTTGATCACAATTCGTTTCAGTACTTGTATGGAATTGATAATGAACATGCAAGTATGGATTGTAATCATGATAGCATACGTATATGTGGCTGTTTTATATGGCTTGTGTATTTCGTGAACCAGATAGACATATACTGTTTCACCGCATGAGTTAAAATAAAGGCTTATAAATTCAGTATGATTGCAATTTCACATAGACATATAGTGATTTTGGTAATATTGATGATTACATGGAGTCTATCATTTGTGGATGCTGTGTAAGTTGGTCTTAGTACATTGAAAAATGGATATGACTCTATTAGTGCTCTTGGCTACTTTCCTGTGATATATAAACAATTCTTGCATGATAGTGGTAATTGGATGAAGTATTAAATGAAGTTAGGATCCCGTTATTTCCAGATTTGGTTTATTACGTTATTATTCTTGTTTTAGTTGTTATTTGCAATTAGATTAATTCACCAATATAGTCGTTAGTTTAAGCATATAAATATAGTGATTTAATTGATGTATAGTAGTTTAAATTTGACAACTTTCTCTGTGGGATCGATACTCTACTTTCTCTGTATTACTTGTTGACACATGTATGCTTGCATGAGTTAGAGCTCTTTTATCAGAACTGAAAAAGAGGCAACATATAACAACTTGCTTGCTTTACAAAATTTATAAATATTACCCACAACTATAACATTATATCAAATCCACACCATAATATTCCAAAAAATATTTCGAGAAATTTAAATCTCTATTCATAAAATTTGGGGTCTCACATTCCAATCACAATTTAACCTTTAAAATATTGATTACAATTTACACAGACACGGTAGTAAATTAGAACAAAGAACAAGTTGGCCCTATATTAAAGTAAACAAATTAAAGACTTTAGAACTCACAATTTAAGGAACAAGAAGTCAATAACTCACAATTTAAGGAACAAAAACTCACAATTTGAAGAACATGAACTCATAATCTAGGTTAGAAGCGTAAATGTATTCCTGGCTTCCGAGGGATGATCGGATGAGACTTACGAGATCGAGATGAGAGTCACGGATGAGAGATGAGAGATCGAGTTGAGACTTGAGACTTCGAGTTTGAGATCCGCCATCCTGGTTTGGGGCTTTTGGGGTAAGTGTTGAAGTGACGACAAAGAAATGAATTGAGAATTTAGGGCATTGACCCTTTCTCCTGGTCGTGACCATCACCGAGAAAGAAATCAAATGTAAAACAAATCCAAAAAATCTAAACCCTAACATCGCCTTCTTCACCGCGATCCTCCTCTTCCTCCATCCCTTCAGCAAACATTAAGAAGTAGAAGATTAGATCTAGATCTAAATATCTTTTTGGTTTATAGCAAAAGATAAAAAGTCTATAACTAGAATAAAAAAAATAATGAATTTCAAACTAAAGTTTATTAATAAATGAATGCTAATTTTATTATTTTTAATAAATATAATGATTAATGTTTTAAATTATAATTTGAGTAAGTTTTTATTATTTTTGAAATTTTAAAATTTAAAATGAATACTTTAATTACAACTATAGCTAGAATAAGAAAAAAATGAGTTTTAAAATATAATATTAATGAATGAATGTTAATTTATTTATTTATTTTTAATAAATACAATAATCAATAATCTAAATTACAATTCAAATATATTTTCATCATTTTTGAAATTCTAAATTTTATTTTAAAATGAATGCTCTAATTACAATTATAAATAGAATAATAAAAAAGCTAATGAATTTTAAAGTATAGTTTATTAATTCTAAATTAATTCGAACCTAATACATTTTAATAATAAAATTATATTATCTATTGTTATTGCCTCCTCATTATCGCAAGTAAATTTTGAAAGTACAAAATTTGTAGCAAGCTAATACCTATATATATATATATATATAATTAATTTATATATATGTGACTTATTAATTATTGAATATAAGTTATTAATATATATGTATATATACATATATATATATATATATATATATATAATTAATAAGTTTACATTGAATATTTAATTATTTTTTTCAAAATTATATTATCTATTGCTCCCACCTCTTGACATCGCAATTAAGTTTTTAAGTAAAAAATTGTAACAAGTTAATAATTATAGTTTGGTAATTTAATGTATAGAAACGATATGGTCATACACACATAGTATAATTTATTTGTCATAGTCTTGCCAAAATTATATCGTTTTTGATGATTTTTTATTTATTAAAAAACAGCTTCTCTCCTCCCAAATCACAAATCAAAAAAAATATGTCAAAACGACGCAACACATCATGAATTCATCATTAGAACACAAATCAAGAATTTAACACAAATTAAAAATAATCCATTAGAACTTATACCAAGAATTTATCAATGGAATCCAAATTAAGAACTTAGGTTTTCTCCAGCATTGGATGTGTTGGGTTATTTGGAGAAAACGGGTTAAAAGATGTAAATCAATCTCAGCCACATAAAGTCATTAAAACAGATCCAACGGTTAAGCGCCATATCCCTCAAATAACACTATTTGAGGGATCCCTCAACTGAAGGAGACTATATATATATATATATATATATATATATATATATATATATATATATATATATACTCATCTTAAATCTCTACATTAAACTAAATATATATAAAGTAACTATGAATATTTTATGTAATATTTAAAAAACAAATTTGGGGCTATAATATTTAATATTTTACTAGAAAATATATGTAAATATATTTTATAAAATATATTTAATATTTTAATATTAAATATATTTTATCGGAAATATATTTAATATTTTAATTAATGATTAATTAAAATATATTTTAGGTAAATTAAAAAATATTTACCTAAATTATGTAATATTTAAAAACAAATTTGGGGCTAAAATATTATTATTATTATTATTATTATTATTATTATTATTATTATTATTATTATTATTATTATTATTATTATTTATGATGCCCCCAAAATAGATCCAATCCATCCAACCTATTCTGAGTCGCCAAATACATGGTACAAAAAACAACTACAACTTTATTACTACAATTGTCGTGCAAAATACAACAACACATATACTGTGAGTTTTAATACCAACTGTGACTCATGTCCCAACCATGGACAACACCTCACATTGATACATTAAATAAAGGTGTTAGATTTGTAATATTCATAACACAATCAAAATTGCAAAAATAATGCGGAAGCGTGTAAAAATCAGAGTTTAAAAAAATTACAAACCATATACCCGGATCACCCTTTAGGCACAATTATTAATTAAACGAAGAATAAGAAATTATGAAATCATACCATTGTAGAAACGAGCTTCCTCAGGTACGAGTTCACCTCCTACTTCTCCGCGATCTCCTTGAATCCACCGGGTTTGGTTCCTTCCTTTGATCAACGTTAACCACCCATATGTTTGGCCTCTAGAGGTGATCTACCAAGGAAAAATAAAGATTCAAGAAGGAGGGTGGTTAGCTAAACCCTAGTTTTTCTATCTCTATAGAAAGGGTGTACTCTCCCAACAATTGGAATTATGTCGTATGTTGAAAAAGTCAACAACTACTGCCACTCATAATAAGACTCCTCTTATTTATAGATGTTGGCAACTCACCTTAACAATTAAGGAATTGGGATTTATTTAATTAATTAAATTCTTTTAATTAATTAAGCTCCCTAATCTTATTAGGGATAATTAATTAAACTCCTTTAACTAATTTTCCTTCCTAATCCAATTAGGAATAAATGAGAGTACTTATATTAAATTAATTCCTAAACTCTTTTAGAAATTAAAATAATAATAATTGTAATAATATTAATAAGACTCCTCTTATTAATTTATATTTAATATTTCTAAAATATTAAATAATAAATATTAAGCTATTTAATTTATTCTATCACCATAGATTAAATTAAATATACTTAACATATTATTACGATTATGCCATTAACTTCTAAATAATTATTCTTCCTTTTATGGTGTAACCCTTTAGGTTCTCCATATTAAACCTATTGTGAATAAATCAATTAGAACAATTCTAATCTTATTTAAATAAATAAATTAATATTTATTCTACAATAGGATAAGCCTCCCCAGCGATCAACGACTTTCCGATAATATAGATTTCAACATTAATCATTAAAGAACCTTTGAGTAAATAGTTACCGTACAATTCAATCGTTCCACCATACAATGTCCCAATTAAATATAAGACATGGAATTACTTTGTCAAGTCTTATTTTATTTAATTATATGTATTTCGATCCTTAAATGCACAACTCAAATAATGCAAATTAGAAACTCCTTTCTAATTTCATTCTCGCATAACCAAGGACTCTTGGGTTGTCATTTATCGAATCACATAGGACATTTCTCTTCTTTTATTAGAAGTGGTAGATTCTTTATTGATCATACATTATCTCCATGTACAACTTATTATACCCAAGCATACCTTTGATATACCTTAAGGGTCTTAAGGAATAAGTCAAAGTATAACTCATCATACACAAGATACTATGATGATCTCAAGTCCAAGGATCACTTGTACTTACTATCACTACAGAATTCCTATTGACAGAGCAAATAAAACTTCATTAGGTATTCCTTAGCGAGCCACCTTCAAAGAACTTATTCTCTAATAAGCACCTACATACTTGCTTTAGTGTCTCCACACAAATGATCATGAGATCAATCATCCTCATCCAATGAGCAAGCACGTATGTACCAATCTATCCGGATTCACTAATCCCCAATTTAGTAATCCAACGATTGGGAACTATTTTAGTTTTAAGCTTTCAAAGAATTTAGATCTCATTAGAATGATCATCATCATTATTCTAAAAGCATTGCTTAAAACTATGGGTTTATCACATATTATTAAAACAGCATCATGTAGATAATTAAAAGCCTTTAATAAATTAATACTTTTTATTAATAAATGAATAAGATTGTTACAAAGTATATGCTTTATCATCAAACATGATTGGCTTGTGTGCATACTACTTTCAAAAGGTACAGTCAATAATTGTTTTAGAAATTAAAATCTTTTGGAAGTGCTCAAGGAAACCTTCGTACATAGGAGGCCATGAATCTAAGTTATGATAGATATCATAGTTCTAGAGAATTATCCTTGGTTGATCCAATAGACCCCAAAGAAAAATGAGAAGATTACTAGCATGTTCCTTCCAATGGTGAGTCTTCTCTTGACATATAACTATCTCCACTGTCTTTAGTTGAAAATTATATTTCAAATAAACTCCAAGATCATATAGGTAGTGCTCATAGATATACTCAACAAGTGGATGTGCACAACCCTATCTTATGATAACTCGTAGGTCATTAGACATCTTGTATGATAGTGGCAAAACACCCTTCCAAAGTTGGGTTCACCTTACCTTATTCGGTTCACAAAAATTAAATATCAAATGACGTATACAATACGACAAACTTATCTAAAGTTCAAAATAAAATTATTTTCATACTATTTAGGGAGAACCTCAACAGCTATAGACCACCGTTCTATTCCCCTGTTATCCCCGCTCGACCCGACAACACTCTTATTACCTGAAAGGAATTGTGAAGCAAAAGGGTGAGCACAACTAGCTCAATAAAGAATATCATGACTAAAGATAATTAAATTATCAATAGCCTTCGTCAGTAATAAATCATAGATTTAGAACATATGGTAGATGATAAAACTTTTCAACTATAGTTGCAGCGGAATGAGCAAATCCATTAGAAGAGTCAAATAGACCATAAAGTCTATAATCTTCTCCATGTTAAAAGTCCACCAACAATGCTTTAACCCTGTAAAATTAATCAATAGATCTTGTTCACAGTCATGTGAATAACTCATAATCATAATTGTAGTTCTAATTTTCTCTTCTCATCTAGGACGAAGATAATTTACATCACCTGTCTTTACCTGAAATATCAAAGATCATGGTTATACCAAATCACAGTTCCTGTTCATAATCATACTAATAAATTCATCTTTGCACTGCGAGCTAAAGATATTCATCAACAGTTCATCTTTGCACTACAGACCAAAGATATTCAGCAATAGGTCATCTTTGCACTACGGGCCAAAGATATTCAACAACAGATCATCTTTGCACTATGCGGCAAAGATATTCATCAACAATTCATCTTTGCACTACAGGCTAAAGATGTTAATATTTCAAAGAAATATTTAATCATTTCAGAATTTATATAAACAATCATTATAACCATATTGATCAATTCACCTTTGCTCTTAAGCTAAAAATATTCAATTATAAATTCAATGGTCATGATCATACCAGTCAACAATTCATCTTTGCACTACTGGCCAAAGAGAACCCATAGTCACGATCATACCAATAATCTACCCATCTTTACACTTAAGTCAAAGAGAAATTTCATCACCATGATTATAAAAATGTTATATATGATAATAAAAATAATATAATCAACATATATATTCAATCTCAAGAGTAAGATTCATAAATCAACGATAATTTGGTCAGAAAAAGAAACCAATTTTGTTGTGAATAGTAACTCGTGAATGGTAACTCATGAATAGTAACTCATAAATATTAACCCCGACACAAAAAGATAAAGTTTCATAATACTATCCATATCAATATTTACAACACCTTAATCCAAATGTTATAATTCACTTAATAATCTCATAATCTAATATTATTAATATTACAACAATATTTTAATCATTTCTTAAACTTATAAATAATTTATTTTAATTGTTTACACTTTATTAATTAATGCATTTAATCATCCTAAAATGCCAAACTCATAATATTTCATCACCAATAACCAAAACCCTTATCAAAAATCAATATAACTCATATATGATTCTCAAGCCATAAAATCATATTTTCTAATTTTCTTACATCACATAATATATTTAATTCATTTACTCATAACTAGACCATTTTCATGAAAAATACCAAATCAGTACAAACAAATTTTCTTTTAAAGGATTTAGCGAATATAGTCTCATATTGAACATATATTTTCTCGAAATTTTAAAATTCATTTACTATTTTCATATGGCCAAAACTGCCGAATATTTAAACATTTATCATAAATTGTAATTTTCTCCAAAAAATCCGAAATTTACAGAGTATACTTCTGTTATACACATGTACTCCCAATAAAAATTTCACCAATTTTGGAGGTAACCACAAGGAGTTATAAGGGTTTACTTTTAAAATAGTATTTTCTCATAAAATTCATAACTCTTAATTTATACATCCAAAAATCACCATTTTTGGACACAATCAAGAAATCTCATCAAATTATCATTTCAAATTTTTCCAGAATTTTTGAGGGTCGGAAAAATCACGAAACTGAAAAACATAATAACCCTTAAAATCCCTTACCTCAAAAGAGCAGTATTTCTGACTGGAACATTGGATGTAAAGCCAAAGGAAACTTGCAGTGAATAGCAACTCTCGAAGTATCTAAATACTCACAAAAATACTCTCGACAATATAGAGAGAGAAAGAGAGAAAGCTTATGTTTCTGGTGTGATTTTCAATTCTAACTTAGCCCTCTATTTATAGGAAAATGTTTGCACACCGAAGCAGACTTGACCTGCTACCTGATGACTTTACCTGCTACTATTGCCACCCACGACATTTGAAATAAAATTCAACACATTTCTTCACCAATCACGGGTGGGGCCCACTTAATTCTAGAATTTTTCACCAAAATCATTTATAAACCTAATTTTCGAATCAGTCACCTCTTAAAATTCATAACAAATCATAAGTTCATTTTTAACGGTTCAAAATTTGTGGACATATACTCAACTTATATATGTATAACATATCCAAAAATGACAACGATCCAACGGTCGGATTAAAAATTACAACTCACGTAATATATCACAAGAACACTAGTTTGATTTTTAGTATCTCCTTTCCGACAAAAATACTGATAAAACACCTCAACATTAATTCCTTCAATTATAACCACATAAATAAATCCATCATTTATATCCGCATCAAATAAATATTTCCTTATCAATAATTAATTATTCACAAATAATATTACAGAATCACAATTATGACAACCAAGTGGTTCCCATGAAAGAGGGGGCTTTCTGATAAGGATTTCTCCTTACTGGCGTGCAATTAGGTGACCAAACCTCTCCTTGACAGAACTTTCTAGACATTGCCAATAATGCTATCTAATAATATTATTCAAATAATATGAATTATTGATCTGATAATGGGAAATATTGTGTCGTGACAATTATTGAAACAACAATAATATAAAATATCAATGCAACAATTATTGAATCAATAAAATAAAATATTGAATAATGAATTACTTTGTAACAATTATTGAGTAGTGCCTTCTTACTTAAGAATCAATAATTCAAAATCATGCAATCCGGCGTACTCTTGTGCAACCACGCGTATTCATCGTATTTTAACCAATCGGTATTCCAACAAGTTAATAACAGAATAACAACTACGTCGTTATTTATAAAAACTCAAACTTGCGTTTTTCTTCATTCGACAGCTTATTACATTATGGGGCCCATAAATGATCGCTACTTGTAGTCGTCGAATATTCCCCGACAACAAGAATATTCCACGACCGAACGAATATTCCCCGACAACAACAAGTATTTTATAGCCACTTGCATATTTTGAAAATTTTATATATATCACCCTTAACTTTAAACTTTTATCAATTTAACCATTTACTGAATAATAATTATAAGAAAAATTGAATACTTTTATTTCATAAAATTCGGGGTCTTACATTATTATTATTATTATTATTATTATTATTATTATTTTATTTTTATTTTATTTTTATTTCTATTTTTATTATTATTATTATTGTTATTATTATTAGTACTATTATTATTATTATGACTTTTTATTATTATTATTATTATTATTATTTTTATTAATTTATTATTATTATTATTATTATTATTATTATTATTATTATTATTATTATTATTATTATTATTATTATATACATAATGTATCTAAAGAAAGGGGGAAATGATTTGTTTAGTTATAAATATTAATCCTTGCAAATTTATAACAGCTAGGCTTGTTTGCTCAGGTGGTCATTGGATCCAAGTTTTATGCTAGAGGACTTATATTCGAATCATGGCAGCAACATTATTTTTGGGATTAAGATCAATATTCGCAACGTCAGCCCGTCCACGTGTAAAATAAAATAAAAAATGTCCATGTCAGATCTGCCATGTATGCAGGTCAACGCATACATGTATGTGGCCGCCTGGGCTCAAAGTCCAAATTTTTAATAAAAAGGGCTCAATTTACGTTGACGAAAAGGGCTCAATACCCAAAACCTCTAAAGTTCGTGGTCGACTTTACTTTTACATTTATATATATATATATATATATATATATATATATATATATATATATATATATAATATGGATCCCGTCCGGACTCCCGGACAGGTCCAAAATTCAAACCCCAAATTTTTTTTTTTTTTTGTAGAACAACTAAAAAAATAAAATAAAGTTATGGAACTGAAATTTTTCAATAATATAATGTTTTGGGCGTGATTTAGATACCTATACCAAAAAATGTATGTACAGTCTGCACAGACTGTACGGACATGTTTTGATATATGTATCCAAATTACGCTCAAAACACTGTATTATGTAAAAATTCAAGTTCCATAATTTTTTATTATTTTTTTAGTTGTTTTAAAAAAAGTAAAAAAAAAAAAAAAGGTCCGGATTTTGTAAAATGCAGGAGTCCGGACCTGATCCGGACTCTATATATATATATATATATATATATATATACAAACAAATATTCATATAAATATTTATGCATGAAATACAAATATATTATCTTATAATAATAATACACTAATTTGTCGTTTTATTCTGTGATATATAAAATCGTTAGTATGGAAAAACCTGTTTGACTTTTTTTTTTTCCCTTTTTTCCACAAGCGCTAATTATTATATCAAATTTTTTTTTACAAAATAAAAAAGCAGTAGATTTTTGGGAAACAATAGCATTAATTATTCCTTATTTTAAAATGTCTTATATTAAAAACTAATTAATTAACTTGGCTATTAATTTACGTTATAATCTTCTATATATTGATCATGTATGATCATCGATATGTCATTTAATTGTTTCATTACCGATTTCTATCAAAAAAGTGTTCGATCGCCTATTAATTATTTGCTGAAAAAGAAGAAGATAATTAAAAAAATAACTTATACTATATTCCAAGGCAAAATAAATAAATTAAAGAACAGTTAAGATAAATATCATAATTTTATAAGTATTTGACATATATAAGTAGAAATTATCTTTTATTATTATTATTATTATTATTATTATTATTATTATTATTATTATTATTATTATTATTATTATTATTATTATTATTATTATTATTATTATTATTGTTGTTGTTGTTATTGTTATTGTTATTGTTATTGTTATTGTTATTGTTATTGTTATTATTGTTATTATTATTTTATTATTATTATTATTATTATTATTATTATTATTATTATTATTATTATTATTATTATTATTATTATTATTATTATTATTATTGTTATTATTATTATTATTAGTACTATTATTATTATTATTATGGTATTATTATTATTATTATTATTATTATTATTATTATTATTATTATTATTATTATTATTATTGTTATTATTTTTATTATTATTATTATCATTAGTGTTATTGTTATTATTATTAGTATTATTATTATTATTATTATTATTATTATTATTATTATTATTATTATTATTATTATTATTATTATTATTATTATTTTTATTGTTATTGTTATTATTATTATTATTATTATTATTATTATTATTATTATTATTATTATTATTATTATTATTATTATTGTTGTTGTTGTTGTTGTTGTTTATTGTTATTGTTATTGTTATTGTTATTGTTATTGTTATTATTATTATTATTATTATTATTATTATTATTATTATTATTATTATTATTATTATTATTATTATTATTATTATTATTATTATTATTAGTGTTATTATTATTATTATTAGTACTATTATTATTATTATTATTATTATTATTATTATTATTATTATTATTATTATTATTATTATTATTATTATTATTATTATTATTATTATTATTATTATTATTATTATTATTATTATTATTATTATTTTTTTATTATTATTATTATTAGTGTTATTGTTATTATTATTAGTACTATTATTATTATTATTATTATTATTATTATTATTATTATTATTATTATTATTATTATTATTATTATTATTATTTTTTTTTTTATTGTTATTATTATTTATTATTATTATTATTATTATTATTATTATTATTATTATTATTATTATTATTATTATTATTATAGTATATAATTTCCTGAGATTATATTAATGGTATATAGTGAAGGAGATGAAAGGAATATATGGAGAAAATCTCATATTTTGATATAAATATTAATCCTTGTAAGATATTAGCAGATAACTTGTGTTGTTCCAGTGGTCAAATGACCAAAGTTCCAAATGATAGGTCACATGTTCGAATATGTTCTACATTTGGACCTAATTTTTAAATACTAAATACGAATATTTTTTGACAATTCTTCGAATACCGAATATTATCTTACAAAAACATGCTTATTGGGATTATCTTAATTTAAGGCAACATTTTAATAGTCGTTGCAAAAAGTTGTATAAAATATGCAACGAAAATAAAAATTGTTGCCAGTGAATGTGGTCCATATTAGGCAACGAAATATAGCAACAAAAAAAATTTTGTTGCCTACGATAAGGAGAAATCAAATGGTTAGAAATTTTGTAACGAATTTCTAATGAATTTTGTTTCCAAATTTTGCAACGACTTATGAATTTCGTTGCAAAAAGTGAAAGCCTGACACAATCTACAACGAAGGACAAGTTTCGTTGCTAAACATACACTTTTAGCAACGACTTATAAAGTCGTTGCCTGAAAAATCGTTTGTAAAGCCCTATTTTTAGCAATAAAAAACCTTTCGTTGCCCACGATGACGGGAAATCAAGTGGCCGAAAATTTTGCAACGAATTTCTAACGAACTTTTTTTCTGCCAATGAATTAGCAACAAAATTTTGAAACGACTTATGAATTTCGTTGCAAAAAGTGAAAGCCTGTCACAATCTGCAACCAAGGACAAATTTCGTTGCTAAACATATACTTTTAGCAACGACTTATAAAGTCGTTGCCCGAAAAATCGTTACTAAAGGCCCATTTTTTTGTAGTGATGAATGTCAATCTCAAACGGATCCAAAGCAGCCTTACGGAGATAAAAGCTTTCGATGGATCTCGGCGAAATTCCGTTGGAAAGATTGAGCTGCTAATTGAGATTGGTCCAAATACATTCAATGTATCGTTCCACGCCCTCAAAATAGATTTAGGATACAACCTGCTATTGGGGAGACCATGGATACACATGGCTGGAGCTGTTCCCTCCACATTACATCAACAACTCAAATACATTGTTAACAACAGTCTAGTCACTGTCAATGCTAAGCCGGAGTATCCTGAACAAGGAGATCTGCCAATTATCAGTTTCAACTCTGAATTTGAGCCGACCAATTTTCATACCTTGGAAGTGTGTAACATTCAATATCGACTTATTGGAGCACCACTTCCCGTACCCAAGATCTCTGCCGAGGTTATGTCGGCCACTCAAGAAATGATGTCATTGGGTCATCAGCCTGGACAAGGGCTTGGGAAAAATCAGCAGGGTATTCAGCACCCTATTCAAGTGTCTAGTCAAACTGGGACATCCGTACTAGGCTATTCTGCCAGTTCCAGTCATAGGAATCCGCATAAACACAGGCCGGTTCCTCACCACACACCGATGTTTTCCATCTGCACCTTATGAGCTGATACAGTCTCCAGTTAAGGTGCAAGCACATGTTATGACTATGCTGTTTCCCAAACCAGTACCATTCAAAGCAAAAGAGGTGCTGATTCCTGATCCGTAAGTGGAAGAAAAGGAACGGAAACGCAAACATGACATCGCTTTGATGATGTCTGGCATACGCGTCATTGTTCATGATGAACATACAAACCGATATACCCCAGACGATGATTGCCTAGATATCATGGTTATCATTCAGGAGAAGGAGGGCAATGACGACCCCTCTCTCACTGCAGTCCATTAGGACTTTGCCCTTGACAATTAGAGCGGCACTCCATCCATTGGTCGACGAGGGTAAAACGGGTAGAAAATCCCTTTGCCCTATAGATAACTTTAATTGATTACTTTTCTATACATTATTAGCAGTTATTTTATCAGTACATGTTAACACTTTGTATGATTAAACAGTTTCATATATTAAGTGAAAGCATCTTTTGATTTTAGGACTCTGAATATAGATGTGCATGTACTTGCTGGTGATATGCCTTCTCTACACAAGGGCTGTAACTTTGATGCAAGGTTGGACTCAGACTTGATGGACATACAAGAGGACATTGAGACACCTCAGGAGATTAAAGAATGGGTCGTAGATAAGCCTAAACCCAACCTTGACCAAACCACTTCTTTCAATCTTGGAACCTTAAAAAACCCTAAGCTAATCCAGATTGGTTCAGACCTCAATCCAAACCAACGAAATGACATGGTTACACTATTAACCCAATTCCAGGATGTGTTTACATGGTCTCATGAAGACATGGTGGGTTTGTCCACTGACATTGTTCTTCATCGCCTTCCCATTAAAGAAGGATTCAAGCCAGTTAGGCAGAAACTCAGGCGATTGAAACCTGAGTGGAGTTTAAAAGTCAAAGAAGAAATTGTGAAACAATTTCAAGTTGGCATTATCATGGTGTCTACATATCCAGAGCGGATATCCAACATTGTTCCCGTGCCTAAACATGGAAGAAAGGTGCGAGTTTGCGTGGATTACCGGGATTTGAATAAAGCTTGCCTTAAAGATAGCTTTTCTGTGCCCTTTATCCACATCCTTTTGCTACAGACGGTTGTTATTCGGCCTCATCAATGCCGGGGCAACCTACCAACGAGCTATAATGGCTCTTTTCCACGATTTAATGCATAAAGAGATAGAGATCTACGTGGATGATGTCATTGTCAAATCCCGAAAGGAGGAAGACCACTTAGACCATCTCAGAAAGCTATTTAATAGGTTGCGTAAGTACAACTTGAAGTTGAATCCAACCAAGTGCGCCTTTGGTGTCAAATCAGGCAAGTTGCTAGGTTTCCTAGTCAGCCACAAAGGGATTGAACTAGATCCTACCAAAATCCAAGCCATCAAGAAAATGCCCATTCCTCAGACAAAGAAGGAAATGCGGGGATTTTTGGGAAGAATCAACTTTATTAGTAGATTTATCTCTCAACTCACAGCAACCTGTGAGTCCATCTTCAAGCTATTAAGGAAGAACTCCTCCATGAAATGGAATGATGAGTGCCAGAAAGCCTTCCTTGCTATTAAAGAGCAGTTGGTTAATGCTCCTGTTTTGGTACCTCCCAGGGATGATGTTCACCTATTTATGCACCTGTCCATTAATGACAATGCCATAGGCTGCATGTTGGGGCAAAAAGACGATAGAGGCCAAGAACGAGCTATCTAATACCTCAGTAAAAGATTTAGCACCAGTGAACACAAGTACACTCTGATTGAGAAGACTTGTTGTGCTTTGGCATGGGCTTCCATGAGATTACAGCATTATCTCCATGGTCACACAACCTATCTTATATCCCGCGTGGATCCTCTCAAATATGTGTTCAGTAAGCCCATACTAAATTGTCGACTGTCCAGATGGCAGTTGATCCTATAATAATTTGACATCGTCTACGTGACGCAAATATCTGTCAAAGGTCAAGGAATTGTAGATCAACTGGTCGCCGCACCTACAGGGGACTACAAATCCTTAGAAACATATTTCCCCGATGAAGGGGTAATTGTTAGGTTTGTAATATTCATGAACGCAATCAAATTGCATAAATAAGCTGAAACGTGGAAAAATCAGAGTTTAAAATTTTTACAAACCATATACCCGGATCACCCTTTATACACAATTATTAATTAAACGAAAAGATAAAAAAAAAATCATACCCTTGAAGATCGAGCTTCCTCAGGTACAAGTTCACCTCCAAATCCTTTCGCGTTCAACTTGAATCCACCGGGTTTGATTCCTTCCTTTGATCAACGTTAGCCACCCATATGTTTGGCCTCTAGAGGTGATCCACCAAGGAAAAATAGGAATTCAAGAAGAAGGTGTATTGGCTCAAACCCTAGTTTTTCCTATCTGTATAGAAAAAGGGCGTACTCTCCAACAAATTGAAATTATTACGTTGTAAAAGTCAACAACCCCCATCACCCATAATAAGACTCCTCTTATTAATAGATGTGGGCAACCCACCTTAACAATTAAGGAATTGGGTTTTATTTAATTAATTAAATTCTTTTAATTAATTAAGCTCCCTAATCTTATTAGGGATAATTAATTAAACTCCTTTAATTAATTTTCCTTCCTAATCCAATTAGGAATAAATGAGAGTACTTATATTAAATTAATTCCTAAACTCTTTTTAGAAATTAAAATAATAATAATTGTAATAATATTAATAAGACTCCTCTTATTAATTTATATTTAATATTTCTAAAATATTAAATAATAAATATTAAGCTATTTAATTTATTCTATCACCATAGATTAAATTAAATATACTTAACATATTATTACGATTATGCCATTAACTTCTTAAATAATTATTCTTCCTTTTATGGTGTGACCCTTTAGGTTCTCCATATTAAACCCAGGTTGTGAATAAATCAATTAGAACAATTCTAATCTTATTTAAATAAATAAATAAATTAAACAATTAATTTATTTAAATAATATTTATTCTACAATAGGGATAAGCCTCCCTAGCGATCAACGACTTTCTAGATAATATAGATTTCAACATTAATCATTAAAGAACCTTTGAGTAAATAGTTACCGTACAATTCAATCCTTCCACCATACAATGTCCCAATTAAATATAAGACATGGAATTACTGTTAAGTCTAATTTTATTTAATTATATGTATTTCGACTCTTAAATGCACAACACCAAATAATGCAAATTAGAAACTCCTTTCTAATTTCATTCTGCCTTGGCCAAGGACTACTGGGTTGTCATTTATCGAATCACATAGGACATTTCTCTTCTTTTATTAGAAGTGGTAGATTCTTTATTGATCATACATTATCTCCGTGTACAACTTATTATACCCAAGCATACCCTTTGATATACCCTAAGGGTCTTAAGAAATAAGTCAAAGTATAACTCATCATACACAAGATACTATGATGATCTCAAGTCCAAGGATCACTTGTACTACTATCACTACAGGAATTCCTATTGACAGACAAATAAAACTCCATTAGGTATTCCTTAGCGAGCCACGTTCAAAGGAACTTATTCTCTAATAAGCACCTACATACTTACTTTAGTGTCTCCACACAAATGATCATGAGATCAATCATCCTCATCCAATGAGCAAGCAACGATGTACCAATCTATCCGGATTCACTAATCCCCAATTTAGTAATCCAATGATTGGGAACTATTTTAGTTTTAAGCTTTCTAAGAATTTAGATCTCATTAGAATGATTATCATCATTATTCTAAAAGCATTGCTTAAAACTATGGGTTTATCACATATTATAAAACAGCATCATGTAGATAATTAAAAGCCTTTAATAAATTAATACTTTTTATTAATAAATGAATAAGATTGTTACAAAGTATATGCTTTATCATCAAACATGATTGGCTTGTGTGCATACTACTTTCAATCTCCCACTTGCACTAAAAAGCCAATCGTCATGGTAACTCATACTCTTCTTCTCTAAGTGACGATTATCCTGTTTGTTGGATAAGCTTTAGTTAATGGATATGTAATGTTGTTCATGAGAGTCCACTATCTCTATAGTGATTTCCCATTTTCAATGATTCTAATAATCAAATGAAAGTGCCACAACATATGTTTAGATCCAAGATGAGACTTAGGAACTATTCCTAGTTACGTAATGAACTTTTAATCCAAACAATCAACTTGCGACTTCATTTATAGCTATATACTTTGTCTTTATCACTAAACCAAAGAACTCTTTCTTTGTTTGGAACCTTTCGATTCAATGCACCACTTGTTCAAGATAACGTTTTACCTTAAAGTGGATTTTTACATCATCTTGTGCATCTAAAAACTTGAGTCTGTTAAGCCCTCTAGTTTTAATTTAGACCCACCATGAATATGATCACATCCTTAGTGCTTGGTTAAGCACTTTAAGACGTTTTCACACTAACTCATAGTGAACTTCTCCATAATATGACCGATCAACATCGGTCTCGTACATTTCATTGCATACATGATAGTTACTCATGCGATCTCTCTTTTGAGTCCAGTGGGGACTATTAAGAGATACACTCCATAGCTCATCAACATGAGACATCTCTTGGAGTTTGCCATGCTAAACGACTTTAGCATCAAATGAATATACGTTCCTTGGGTTAAGTCGAGCATCCTCTTGAATCTATCTATATAGATTTATATCCCCAATTAAGATACTCTTCCAAATCATTCATGGAGGAATGTTTTGACAATTTTATCTTCTTGATTGTAGCAGATGGGTATGTCATTCCTTATCCGTAGTATATCAACATATAGTACTTAGGAATGTCATGATGCTCCAACGACCCTTTTGTATACACTAGAACTCTTACCTCATCGTATGTAACTCTAGATCATCATCTTCTATGATCGTGCCTCATCATCATCATCCATGATGAATCCATACCTCCTAGGTATCTTCGATACTATTTTAGATTTCTGATTAGGTTTGTGGTACAATAGGTCTATCTATAGGTTCCTCTTATTTGACTTATAGTGTTTTGTGGTTCTTGAACTCTTCAAGATCTATTATCCTCCCACTAGCCCCTTCAATGATAAACACCTTTATCTTAGAAGGCGTGGTGTTCATAATAAACACCTTTTGTTAAGCAGGATTATAGAACATATACCCTAAACTTACTTTAGGATGTCCCACAAATCGACACTTGTCAAATCTTGTCCCAAGCTTATCCTTTGAAACCTTTTCACATAAGTTGGACAACCACTTATCTTAACATACTTAAGATTAGGAATCCTCCCTGTCCATAACTTTTATGGAGTCTTGGGGCTGGATTTTGAGGTTACCTTTTTCGTAGATATGCAGCCATTTCTAGGACATGATCCTAGAAGGATACTGGAATGTCGGTAAAATCATTATGGATCGCACCATGTTCAAATAGGTATAATTTTTCCTTTCAGATACATCAATCAATTATTATGTATCGAGAGGCGTCCATTATGAGAAAACCATTTGAGATGATCTAGAAACTTATTGCACAAGTATTCCTTCCTTGATCCGATCAAAGAATCCTAATACTTTGCCAATTTGTTTCACTTTTGAATTCTTTGAACCTTTCAAATAATTCACACTTGTATTTCAGCAAATACACACATTCAACTCTTTGAATGATCATCTCCTTTTCTTATACTAGTTTGTTCAATTTGTAAAATTATTTTCACGTAAGTCAAGTATATAAAATCCATTAAGTAATATTCCAGTTCTATACAAAACATTATTATTATTATAAATAGAACAACAATTGTTCTTAAATATAATACCAAAAATTTCATTGTCCAACAATGAAATGGAAATAATAATAATTTTTTTAACAAGAACTGGAATACAATAACAACTTATTGACTTAATTGATTTGCCCGTAGACATTGCTAAACTATAAGTTTCTATGGCTAATATGACAACCTTTGCTACATTTCCCGCACATAGGATTACTTATATTTGTTTAGCTTTCTACTTCTGCTTGGTCCCTTCATAAATCTATATTTATGATAACCAAAGTCGGTATCCAATACCCAAGTAGAACCTTGACTTAAAGAAAAATTTATTTCAATCATGAACAAAAACTGTATTATAACTGAAACTTCACTAAGCTTCTTTGGTTAGCCTCTGCAAGATGTTTCTCGCAGTTTCTTTCCAGTGTCTAGGCTTATTATAGTGGAAGAAAACTCTTTTGCTATCCGTATCAGTATTGTTCTTATTATCCTTTGTTTTTACCTTTTCATTTACCTTCGTTGAATCGTTCTTCTTTTCAGAAGATCATTTGGCCCCTACCAGTAAGACTTGATTTTTCTTGGTTGGAAAGTGACTCTCAATATTTTTCAATATGTTAAGCAAATCAGTGAGGCTGATATCTAGCTTGTTCATATGAAAAATTCACAACAATTGTGAAAGGAGTCCGGGAGTGTGTGCAAGATCAAATCTTGGCTCAACTCTCCATCCATGACAAAACTCGTTGTCCTAATTGATCAATCAAATTGATAATGTTAAGGACCTACTATAGTGCCATTGGCCATTCTAGATCGGAAGACCTCCTTAGATATCTGATATCTATCAGTCCTACTTTCCTCACCATCAACTACTTGATGTGCAGGAATATAGTAGGAGCATCCATAGTTTCATCTTGTGTTTGAAGCTCATTACTTATGGATGTGAGCATGATGCATTGAGCCAATCATGCATCATCTTGCCACTTTCTAAAAGTAGCAATCTCTTCCTCAGAGGCATTGTCTACAACCATTGCAGGGATAGGCGTATTAAGGACATAAGATAGCTTTTTCACTATGAGAACTATTCTCAAATTCCTTAACCAATCCGCTTTAATTCATCAGTTAATTTAGCATCTAATATGCTTCGCAGATGATAGTAATTTTAGACATTGTAAAATTACGTAAATGAATTTGTAATTAACAACATTTTAACATACATTCTTTTATTAATTACCAAAATAATTTAGGTCTTGTTTTAAATTGGTATCTCCCACTATTTTCTTCAAACTATATTACCCTCACTTATATAGTTCTAAGAAAATCTAATTAAAGATTTGCTAGTGAGAATAAGGATCCCATTTCAAATGTATATAGCCTTGTGGTGACACAACAAACTATATATAAATAAATAGGTAGACAACTTTTGTCAATTACATCAACTATGCAACTCCTTTTCTTTTGCCTCTTAGATTATTTTGATCAAGTGGTGGCACATCCGAATCAAAATTATCCAAGTTAAGTCCCACCTAGCACTCCATATATTCAAAAAGAAAAATATCATCCTTGTGGTGACACAACAAAACAATATTGTTCAATTTTCTTTATAAGCATCAAATGTGATAAATTAACATCTTAAATACTTAATACTTGTCTTGTGGTGACACAACAAACTCATATTAAATATTTAATACTCTATTAATTTTATCATGCTAGAAAGCTGACGTTCGATATTCCAAATATCTTTGAACGCTTAGGACTTAATATAAAAAATTGAGGGGTTTGTTATTAATTTGTCTCATCTTGTTTAGCGCATGTATACATATATATATAAAATACGCGTCATATTAATGAACATGCGAAGCATGTTTGCATAATATATAATATATATAGTATAAGCATGCACATATAGAATACTATATTCTACCCGGATTGATTATGGACCTTTATTCTAGTTTGGTTCACTAGAGCCACCAAGTGAACCAAAAGGTCAAACTCTAGGGATGCAAGAAATAATATTTAAATATAACTATTACATTTAAACCGGGCTCCATTACAAACGGGTCTTCACGCGCTCCTTGCTCCTTGATCTTTGATCTCTAATTCTTCAAAATTAATTCTAACTATTCCTATTACAAAACTATTTAAAATAAATAGAAACCTTGATCAGCAGTCAAGGGGAAAAGTACATAGGAGGAAGATAGATTTTACATTAAGAAAAATTAGAGAAGACGAGGTACGCAGACCCCATTTAATAAAACCCATACATTCATGCATCCAACTAAAATAAAATCCAATCATATTGGTCAATAGTCCATAATCAATCCCATTTATTATCATACACATCATCATATGCATCAATAAATAACATTCATCTTATGAATAATAAACATTTAATATATATATTGATATCATTTAATGGGCAAATTTAGTTAGTATAAAATCTAATTTTGAATCAAAATAAACTCCTTTATTTTAATCCAAATTTAAATCAAAATAAAACTATTTTATTTTAATTTATCCAATTTTGAATAAAATAAACTATTTTATTTTAATCAAAATCATTAATCAAAATAAACTCCTTTATTTTAATTAATTATGGAATCCAATTCCATATAAAAAATCTTTTATTAAAGGAAACACGGATATTCTTTCCTATTCACAAATAAACTCCTTTATTTTGAATAATATGAAATCTTATTTCATATTTAAATAAACTCCTTTATTTAAGGAAACATGGATTCTCTTTCTATTCACAAATAAACTCCTTTATTTTGAATAACATGAAATCTTATTTCATATCTAAATAAACTCCTTTATTTAAGGAAAATAAAATACAATTTCAACTCTAATTAGTTAGCATGAAATTTAATTTTAAAATTCAAATAAACCTTATATTTTAATATTAAAATAAACCTTTTATTTTAAAATTAAAATAAACTTTTATTTTAATTATAAAATAATTTAGAATAATATATATATATATATATATATATAACTATATATATATATATATATATATAAGAATTCAAGCTTCCAAATTCGTAAGTTTATATATAAACTTTTATTATTTTTAGCCGTAAGTTTATATTATATATATATATAAGAATTCAAGCTTCCAAATTCGTAATCCTGTTAAGAATTCACGGAAATCCTGTTGTATAATATATATATATAATATCCTGCTTTTCAAAAAAAAAACGTGCAGCATGTGACATTTGGTGAAAAAAAAAACAACAGGATTCTGTTTCATGCTCGATTTCCGTGCGCTGACAAACCAGCTTGAATGCTTAACTTTTTTTTTTTTTTTTATGATAATAAATTTTATACAATAAAATTATGCCCAATTAAATTGTTCTAAACACATATCAATATACATATTAAATTAAAACAATTAATAATTCGCATAAAGGTTTGGCTCTGATGCCACTGTTAGGTTTGTAATATTCATGAACGCAATCAAATTGCATAAATAAGCGGAAACGTGGAAAAATCAGAGTTTAAAATTTTTACAAACCATATACCCGGATCACCCTTTATGCACAATTATTAATTAAACGAAAAGATAAAGATTAAAATCATACCCTTGAAGATCGAGCTTCCTCAGGTACAAGTTCACCTCCAAATCCTTTCGCGTTCAACTTGAATCCACCGGGTTTGATTCCTTCCTTTGATCAACGTTAGCCACCCATATGTTTGGCCTCTGGGGTGATCCACCAAGGAAAAATAGGAATTCAAGAAGAAGGTGTATTGGCTCAAACCCTAGTTTTTCCTATCTCAGATAGAAAAAGGCGTACTCTCCAACAAATTGGAATTATTACGTTGTAAAAGTCAACAACCCCCATCACCCATAATAAGACTCCTCTTATTAATAGATGTGGGCAACCCACCTTAACAATTAAGGAATTGAGTTTTATTTAATTAATTAAATTCTTTTAATTAATTAAGCTCCCTAATCTTATTAGGGATAATTAATTAAACTCCTTTAATTAATTTTCCTTCCTAATCCAATTAGGAATAAATGAGAGTACTTATATTAAATTAATTCCTAAACTCTTTTAGAAATTAAAATAATAATAATTGTAATAATATTAATAAGACTCCTCTTATTAATTTATATTTAATATTTCTAAAATATTAAATAATAAATATTAAGCTATTTAATTTATTCTATCACCATAGATTAAATTAAATATACTTAACATATTATTACGATTATGCCATTAACTTCTTAAATAATTATTCTTCCTTTTATGGTGTGACCCTTTAGGTTCTCCATATTAAACCGGTTGTGAATAAATCAATTAGAACAATTCTAATCTTATTTAAATAAATAAATAAATTAAACAATTAATTTATTTAAATAATATTTATTCTACAATAGGGATAAGCCTCCCTAGCGATCAACGACTTTCTAGATAATATAGATTTCAACATTAATCATTAAAGAACCTTTGAGTAAATAGTTACCGTACAATTCAATCCTTCCACCATACAATGTCCCAATTAAATATAAGGCATGGAATTCTTTGTCAAGTCTAATTTTATTTAATTATATGTATTTCGACTCTTAAATGCACAACACCAAATAATGCAAATTAGAAACTCCTTTCTAATTTCATTCTGCCTTGGCCAAGGACTACTGGGTTGTCATTTATCGAATCACATAGGACATTTCTCTTCTTTTATTAGAAGTGGTAGATTCTTTATTGATCATACATTATCTCCGTGTACAACTTATTATACCCAAGCATACCCTTTGATATACCCTAAGGGTCTTAAGAAATAAGTCAAAGTATAACTCATCATACACAAGATACTATGATGATCTCAAGTCCAAGGATCACTTGACTACTATCACTATAGGAATTCCTATTGACAGCAAATAAAACTCCATTAGGTATTCCTTAGCTTAGCCACGCTCGGTGAACTTATTCTCTAATAAGCACCTACATACTTGCTTTAGTGTCTCACACAAATGATCATGAGATCAATCATCCTCATCCAATGAGCAAGCAACGTATGTACCAATCTATCCGGATTCACTAATCCCCAATTTAGTAATCCAATGATTGGGAACTATTTTAGTTTTAAGCTTTCTAAGAATTTAGATCTCATTAGAATGATCATCATCATTATTCTAAAAGCATTGCTTAAAACTATGGGTTTATCACATATTATAAAACAGCATCATCTAGATAATTAAAAGCCTTTAATAAATTAATACTTTTTATCAATAAATGAATAAGATTGTTACAAAGTATATGCTTTATCATCAAACATGATTGGCTTGTGTGCATACTACTTTCAGTAATGACAGTTAAACAACACCATCAGTACGATGCATGCCACACATGGAAAATGTATTTTAATGGAGCTGTTAATGCAGAAGGCTTTGGAGCCGAGGCAGCTTTTAATGTCCCAGACGGGTGCGAGATCCCGTCATTAATCGATCTACAATTTATCGACACCAACAACACAAATGAGTATGAAGGTCAGATGTATCGTGGGCTAAAACATACCCGTTCAATAGGCATCATGCGGTTAACTGTCTTTAGGGATTCCGAATTGGTGATCAAACAATCCACGGGAATCTATCAAACTAAAGAATTACATTTGCTACCTTACCATCAGCAAGTTTTACAGATGGCTTTGGAGTTCAAAGAAATCTCCTTTCTACACATTCCTCATAATAGGAATGATTTTGCGGATGCATTAGCAACGTTGGCCTCCTTGGTTCACATACCTGACAAGGAAAACATGCCAAACATCACATTTGTTATGCAAAAGGCCCTAGTTTATGGGAACTATGTTGGAGAAGTATTGGATGAGATACCTCCCATTCACAACCCTTGGTATCAGCATATTAAAGAGTATCTACGAGATGGATCTACACCCGCTGAGACGAGCCTAATTGAGATGAGGCGGATTCATCAACTTGCTATGAAATTCTACCTGAGCGGAGATGCACTCTATAAGAGAGATGAAGGATTAGGTCTCCTCAAATGTCTGGATAAAGACCAAGCTCAGAGGCTCATGGATGAGATCCATGGTGGAGTATGTGGCGCACACATGAGCGGCCCCTTACTTATCAAGAAAATTCTCAGAACAAGGCATTATTGGCTTACGCTCAAAGCTGACTATGATGATCACGTCAAGAGATGTTATCAATGCCAAATTCATGGGAATGCCATCCACGCCTCTCTAAGGGAACTCCACACTATGAGTTCGCCCTAGACCTTCTCAATGTGGGGGGTGGACGTGATCGGGCCCATCGAGCCCAAAGCCAGTAATGGACATCGATTCATATTCACCATGATCGACTACTTCACCAAGTGGGTAAAATTAGCCTCCTTCCCCAGGGTTACCAAAGAAGTCATCATTGCTTTAATTAGAAACAATGTCGTCTGTCGATATGGACAACTAGAGGTCATTGTGTTAGACAATGCTAAGAACCTCAACAACAAGATGATGGAGGAGTTATGCAGTAAATTCCACATCAAACACCTTAACTCCGTCATCTACCGTCCAAAGATGAATGGTGCTGTTGAAGCGGCTAATAAAAATATCAAGAAGATCATACAGAAAATGTCCGTCAATCACAAAGGGTGGCCTGACCTCTTACCTCTGACTTTATTAGCCTACAAAACTTCTATGCGTACTTCCACTGGGGCAACCCCTACTCGTTAGCCTATGGGATGGAAGCAGTGTTCCCCATAGAAGTGTAAATGGAATCCCTCAGAGTATTGATGGATGCTCAGTTGGACGAAGACCAATGGGTACAAGACAGGTATCACCAATTATCTCTGATAGATGAAAGGAGAACCGCGAAAATCTTCCATGGTTAGTTATATCAACAAAGGATTGCACGATCTTACAACAAAAAAGTTTGGCTATGGCAATTCAAACAACATGACTTGGTTTTGAAGAAGATCATTGACAACCAAGATCAATCTAAGGGAAAATTCGCTCCTAACTAGGAAGGCCCATTTGTTGTCAAGGAGGTATTGACAGGAGGTGCTCTCAGACTACAGGAAATGGTTGGTGATGAATTTCCACAGCTTATTAATTCGGACACTGTGAAACGATACTATGTCTGAAGTTACCATCAAGCAAACATCCTGGTATTAATCATCCAATCACCAGTCATTCTGGTTTTGAACCCTATCTTTTTACAAACTCTTCTGCCCCTTAGGGAAACCTACAATTCAAACCAGCAGCCTGGTTTCACTTCATATTAAACTTTTCATACCTGCAGTTTATCCTAAAGACAGGATTAAACTTTTCATACCTAAAGTTTATCCTGTGGACGGGATTAAACTTTTCTACGCTTGTAGTTTGTCCTGAAGACGGGATCAAACTTTTTCCACATCTACAGTTTGTTCCCATTATGGGATCAAACTTTCTTCTCCCCGTAGTATAGCCTGCACACATGATTCACACTTCTCTTTGGCTGCAATTCGTCTTGAGGGGCGAACTACGTCAACCTGATCTCCCTGACACATGGGAGTACGTAGGCAACCATATTCTATATGGCCCGGTCGCAATAAAAAAATCAAAAAAGAACATTTCTGCCCTTCCTCTACAAAAACAAAAACAACAAAAACATTTCTACACCTCTCTGCCTTTTCACATTCAGCGTTGAACATCTTACACCAGGTTCGAATTACGCAGACTTGATCTCTTCTTCAATAGGAGTACGTAGGGAGCCATTTATGGTTCAGTCTAACCCCTACCAGAACAAAAATATTTGTCACACTGTACTGGGATCAACCTTCAATCCACCATATTTCATCGGGTTCTGACCAAAGGGATGGAATTACCCAACCTCTTCTCACAAATAGAAGATTCGGTGACCATCTAAGCTGCGGTTGTGCCTCAAAGAGAAATGCCAATCCATAAGAGATGGAATTAACTAGGCTTCTCACAAATAGAAGTACTGGCGACCATTTATGGTGCGGTCAATCTAAGAGAGGAAAAGCCACATTCCTCTCCACATTCCATACAGAAACCAGTCCCGAGACACCAAAGATGGTAGGGATTCATACAGATCAATGATCCATTCTGAGAGATCCTGCGATGGCTCAATGTCCACATATAAAGGATAAGTTAAGAATGCATCAAGATCACAAGGCCCTGAAGAAACAAGCAAGTATCAAGGCATAACTAAAAGGGAAGTAAATCAAAATATATTTCTCTGCCATATATACTACTGTTTGATATTTACATCTGTACTGTACATGACAAAATGGCTAAGCTAGTCTGTATAGGAAAATACAAAGCTATCTACAGATCTGTGTGTATGCGGACTATCAGATCTAACATAGCATCCTACTCTGAAGACGGAGGCAAAGCTGCAAGCTCCTGCCCAATGGAATCTACACGAGCTAACAGGTCTGAGGCTAACTGCATGATGGCCTGATGCTCATCAATGTATGCACTCATATCAGTAAAAATGCCAGTCGTATGGGATCTCACTGAGGTAATGTCTGCAATGGCCACATCCCTAGCAGATAGGGCGGCATCCCACTCCATAATTAATGCATCCCTGGCTAATCTAGCCTCATCCCTCTCTAATAGAGCGGCGTCTCTCCCATCAAGAGCTATCAACATCGCGGTCCTAGCCTAATCTCTATCATAGGTCATCAGATGTAAGCTCTGCTCCAAATGTCAGGTCGAATCTTTGAGTAACAAAGGGCACTTTTCGGGGTGGGAGAATCCATCACAAATGTTTGTGACCAATGAGCCAAGTCCCCATCAATTGGAATGTCAGCCTCCTCCATAGGCTCCTCATCGCCGTAATCAATACCACCTTTGTGGATACTACAAGCAATGGATGTAGTCTCTGTCTCCATCCATGCTGAATACTCTGCAAAATAACTAAGATGACTGACAGAAAACTCAGCTAGCTCTCACTGATCCCAATAAGCATACAACCTGGATCTGTCCGCTGATGATAAATGGCGAGAAGCGAAACGCTGAATCACTGCCCCCTCATATAGGTGGAAATTCTGAAACTGCTCAAACTGACACATCACGGCCAGTGGGTGGTAGGTGATCATCCCTCTCAAACCTGCTAGAGGTAGATAATCCATGCTCGGAGCATGAGTAATGAAGCTGTAGGGTGACCTAAGCCCTGTACACGACAATATAGTGAATGAATCTCCAATCCCTTCCAGGAAAGCTGACCAAGATGCAGCATCTGTACACTCCGCACGCTGGAAGGAGTACGGCATCGCTATATCATGGGTGAAACTATATCCATGCCGTCTGAATGTGCCAATCGGTCCCAAGTGTGACATAAACCACACGTACAGCATGACCGAGATGCCTATGAACACTCTTGTCGGATAAGTGCAGCTGATGATTGGGTAATATACACATGAATCGGGTATACTTGAGCTTAGATTTGTGTATTCTCGAGTCTTTTAGTATCATTTTTACTGTGTTTATGTTTAATTTGTAGATTTGGGAGTTTTGGGACGTTTGGGAGAATTTGGGCTAAAAAGGGCACAATAGTAATTTTTTGCATGACAACAATACGGGCGCTTATCTCACGATCTAATCCCTTAGGTCGGGCGCCGGGCCTCACCGGCATTGGTAAGGGACGCAGCGCGTTAATTGCTTTGATCGGTGTTGACTTTTTGATTGATCAATCAATTGGAGAATTCTTTTGAAGCCTAATTGGATTGGGATTGCTAGAGTTGGACAAGTGAAGTATAAATTGGTTATTTGCATTGAATTGGGGGACTTACTCTACACAATTTATAGATTAATCAAGAGGCAAGAGGAGATTGTGAAGATCTTTGGACTTGGAGTTCTTCTTCTTCTTTATTCTTTTAATTTTGTGTAATTCATTAAGGATGATTTATCAATTATTCTTGGTTTTAATTTTTGTTATGAACTAATTTCTTTTATTAAGATTCCAATGGAACCTTTTATAATTATGAATTGATTATTTGATTTATTCCAATTATTTATGTTGAAGTGAATTGTTCATCTTGCTTTGTGCTTATTGATTAATTATCTGGCCAAGAATTACCTTGTTACTCTAGAAGGAATTGAGAGAGGAATTCTAGGGTTAGAACTGGGCATGGTGACATGTGACTTAGTTATTTGCACAGTGAATAATTAGGTTTGTGAATAGAATGAGAATATCTATTTGTCGCATGTAACACATAAGGAATTGGGATTGTAGCGAGTTTAATTCAATTGTTTTGCATAGAGATATAGCAAAATTAACTTGGATTAAATAGAAGGCAAATGATCACTTGAGAAAGGGCTTTTGGCATTTGAGAATTCTTGTTAACAATTCAGTAGACATAATAATTGGGATAACTGAATAATTGATTTATAATTCATAATTGGGGATATTGGAGTCTTAGTCCTTGTTTATCTGAATTCGATCAAATCCTAGTTTGTTTATTTATTTTCTTTTAGAATAATTTATTTGTTTTGTTTAATTAAGTTATCTTAAATCTAAAAATCATAATTATTGGTTGTTTAAATAAAATTGAATTGATATAGTACTAATAGTTGGAGTTTATTAATTAGAATTCTCTGTGGGATCAACACTCTATTTTATCACTATATTACTTGTTGACTGTGTATACTTGCACGTTAGCTTTGATTGTGAAATCAACCAACAAGTTTTTGGCACCGTTGCCGGGGAATTCTTTGTTAAAATATTAAATTCCATATTAGTTATAATCAATTCGGTCTTAATTTAAACGTTACTTATTTCTCTTCTTGTCTTTGCTGGAATTCTTTGCGGGTGTATACACACTAGATCAAGGGCGAGAAAGGAACTTTTTCCTTACACAGACGAGATTGAAAGGATGTTCTGGAAAGTGTAATCGACTAGTGCAGTATCACCCGAGGAAGAAAAACTGGCAGAACAAGAAATTCCAGTGAACATGGCAGGGAACGATCAAAAATCATTTCGGGACTATGCCATGCCCAATGTCACGGATATACAGTCTAGTATTAGGAGGCCGGTAATCAATGCTAACAGTTTTGAGATTAAACCAGCAACAATTCAAATGCTTCAGAATCAATGTCTGTTTGGGGGTAGTTCGTTAGATGATCCGAATGAGGACATCTTAAGTTTCTTGGAAGTTTGCGACACCTTCAAATTCAATAATGTATAGAAAGATGCTACAAGGTTGAGGATGTTCCCGTTTACCATGAAAGACAAAGCGCAAAGTTGGCTACACTCTCAGCCTCCTGGTTCAATCACCACCTGGGACGACTTAGCTCAAAAATTTCTAGCTAAGTTTTTCCCACCAGCGAAGTCGGCAAAACTATGGAACGATATTCATACCTTTTCACGATTTGATTCAGAATCGTTATATGAGGCGTGGGAAAGGTTTAAGGATATGCTCCGTAAGTGTCCTCACCATGGAATTCCGTAGTGGATGCAGTTAGGGATATTTTGTGATGGTTTGCAAGCGTCCACGAGGGCTAGTATAGATGCAGCAGCAGGAGGAGCAATCATGTCGAAGAGTTTTGACGAGACATATCAGTTGTCAGAGACAATGGCCACCAACAACTATCAGTGGCCCATGACTAGGTCTAATCCTCTAAAAACTACAGGAAAGTATGACGTAGACGCGATGACAGCATTACAAGCACAAGTGGCCGTAATGTCTAAGCAAATGGAATTATGGCATCCTCCATCCACACAGTAGGTAGCGATGGTTTGTGAAATTTGTGTAGGGAGTCATATTACGGATCAATGTGCCATAAATACTGAATCAACACAGTTTGTAGGGAGCTACAATTGGTCTACCCAACCCTATCCGAATCAAAATGTATATAATCCAGGTTGGAAAAATCATCTGGGGTTTTCATGGAGTAACAACCAAGTTGCAGCTCAAGTGCCAAGACAACAAAACACATCCCAAGTTTCAAAATCGAGACACAACAATCAGAGAGGAAGTCAAGTTTGGAAAAAACCATGGAAAGATTTATTAAAGCTTCGGAAAAGAAACTCGAAGAACATGAAAATAAATATAATCAAACCGAGCTGAATATGCAAAGCCTAAATGCGTCGATCAAGAATCTGGAAAATTAAATGGGATAATAGCACATGCATTGAATAACCGACCACTTGGAAAACTTTCGAACGATACAGAGAAAAACCCGGGCAAAAATGAGCATTGTAAGGCGGTAACTCTACGAAGTGGAAAAGAATTACAAGAGTCAGTCACGAATAGGGAAAAGAAGGATAAGGCATCAATTGAAATAGAAGAAGTGGTGGATACCGAAAAGCGTCAAGATGAGACCTTACAGCAGAAAAATTCAGAACCAACCAGCACAATGACTCCCATACCGTATCCGCAGAGATTCCAGAAAGTTAAGTTGGATAAGCAGTTTTCACGTTTTTTGGATATTTTCAAAAAGCTGCATATCAACATCTTCTTTGCCAACGCCTTGGAACAAATGCCGAGTTACGCTAAGTTTATGAAGGAGGTTTTGTCGAGGAAGAGGAAATTTGGTGAATTTGAGACAGTAGCATTGACTGAAGAATGCAACGCTATCATTCAAAATAATTTACCACCAAAGCTCAAGGATCCAGGTAGCTTTAATATACCGTGTGAGATTGGAAATCAGTTTTCAGGTCGAGCATTATGTGATTTTGGGGCCAGTATAAATTTGATGCCATTATCCGTCTACAGCCAGTTCGGACTTGGTATGATTATGACCAGAGACTATTCGGTGTAATCATGACCGTAATGTTACAAATGATGTGGTAAAAATCCTCAGTGGCCGTAGTGCATTGATGGACAGTTGTTGGCATGATCATGGCCATTAATGAATACACAAATATTCTTGGCCCGTAGTGCATGAATAATTGTGGTTGTGATACTAAAGAATATCCTTGGTCAGAAGTGCGGGGGGGTGATTCGATGATGTGGATTATTTATTAAAGCTGAGTCTCAGCTATAACAGTGATGAAAAATCTTTTAAAACCTAAAAGATAGTAGACTTTATTTTCTACTTGACTCTTTTAATAGATTGCATATTCACCGCAGCTTAAACGGGTTGTCTATTGTATTTTATCGCTTTAACATTGTTGAAGACTATTGATAATTTATTCTCGCATTATCTTAGTCATAATATTTCTTCTTGGGCTAGTTGAGCTCACCCTTTTCTTTCACCGTTCTCTTCGAAATGAGAATATAGCCGGGACGAGCCTGGGAAACGAGTGATGGTCCCGAAGATAGCATTAGTAGTCCTCACTATTCGTGAAATAGTGTGATAATAATTGTAATGAGGACTCCTTTTTGAGTTTGTATAATATCTAGTAGTATTTATATTTGTATTTAAACTCACGCTTTATGTCGTATTGTACACGGCGCTTATGTTAGTAAGTTGTATTTAAATTACATACCATGTAAGTGGCGACCCAAGATGGGTGATGTATACCTAATTTTGGGGCGCCACAGTTGGTATCGAGCTTAGGGATATGATCCTGGCTAAGATGTGAGAATAGTACTAGGAGGGAGAGACGGGAATACCTTCGCTAGTATGACCTACCTAAGTTTATGTGCTATTGTATTGGTTGGTCGTAAGATAGGGATAATTTGTTACATGTCAATTAACCTTTTGTTTTGTGGCAATCTAAAATGACATCCGAGAATGTTGAGAATAGCAATGGAGCGCAGACGCGATCGCCGATTCACCACATATCAATAATCGTGGATAATGTGCATCGGGAAGGCGACAATCCTCATGCAAACAACAACACTGACCAAATGATGAATGATCAAATGTTCAGAGGCTTTATATAATTTATGCAACAACAGACGGGAACGACTCCTGTCCAAAACATAGGTGGAAACACGGAAAACTCTCGGGCGGTCACCTAAACAATTCAAGGAGCCGGGACCACCGGAGTTTAAGGAGAGCTAAAACCACTTCGGCGCGAAGCATGGATAAAGCAGATTACCAAGATATTTGATGTCTTGGGATGCTCCGAGGAGCAAAAGGTACCCTTTGCGCTTTTTTATGTTGCGGAGAGGCGGATTCTTCGGTGGGAATCGGTAGAAACGTACTCAACCTCTTTGTCTTCAAGATATCTTGGGAGAAGTTCCAGAGTCGTTCAACGACAAATACTTTCCCGAAAGTATTCGCCATATGAAGGAGGTGGAATTTATCAAGTTGGAACAAAACAATATGACCGTGTCGTAATACGAGGCAAAATTTGCGGAGTTATCACGGTTTATATCCCCACTGGTGGATAATGAAGAGAGAATGGCGCGAATGTTTTTAAGAGGTTTGAAGCGGAGATACGCCAACATCTTATTTCTCATAAACCGTGTTTGTATTCGGATGTTGTAAATAGGGCTCGATTAATGGAACGCGATAATGAGTCAACGCAACTAAAAGAGAGCGGTAGGAAAATTATAATACCAAAGAGAGTAGTCATCAAGTGGTGACAACAAGCGTGGAGGGAATCAACGGGCCGATATATGTAACCACTTGGTGGTAATCGGGCCAAAACAATAAGAATGGACATTTTAAGAAATGGAGATTCAACAATAATGGAAAGACGTCAAGACCAAAGACCCATTGTTAAGGAAGGAGAAAGACCACCTATCATATGCTTCAAATGCGAGGAGAGGGACACATCGATCCAAACTCTGCGTCATGCCATTCAAAGCATGTTATAATTGTGGAAGAGAAGGTCACTTAGCTCGATTTTGTCGTTTCTCAAGACAAATTCAACTAGGATGGAGGCACCAAAGGCCATCCCGTAAAATTCAAAACCCAGTAGTGCAAGGAGAGAGCGTTTGTTGTGACCTCCTAAAGAGCAAGGAATCCGAATGAGGTCATCACGGGTAAGCTTATCATAAACTCTAATGAAGTCTATACTTTATTTGATACCTGTTCTACCCATTCTTTTATTTCTCCTACTTGCGCCATCGATTAAATTTGACTCAAGAAATTAGACTTTGACTTATCTCGTGGAAACTCCGGTGGGAGAAACCTTCATTACATCCAATCGCTTATAAGTCTTGTTTGGTTCAAATCGGTACCCTCACACATTACCTGTCGATCTTATTTCATTAAAAATACTTGCATTTGACGTGATTCTAGGGATTGATTGGTTAACTACTTATCATGCAAAAATTGATTGTTTTCATAAGGTTGTTAGCTTTCATATTCCTAATCAACCTATTATGCGAATTCAAATGACCAAACCATTAAAATCAATCACGGTCATCTCAAGCCATAAAGCTATTCGTTTATTGAAAAACGGATGTCAAGCTTTCTTAGCTCATGTCACAGATTTAAATAAAAATACGTCAGTTTTAAACGATATTCCTATTGTTAATAAATTTCCTGACGTATTCCCAGAAGAACTTCCCGGCTTACCCCGTAGCGTGAAATTGAATTTTGTATCGACCTTGAACCCTAGACAAAACCTATTTCCAAAGCCCCATATCGAATGGCTCTATTGAACTTCGTGGAGTTAAAGACCCAACTGCAGGAATTGTTAGACATTGGCTTTATTCGTCCTTAGTACTTCTCCTTGGGGTGCTCCTGTTCTATTCGTGAAGAAGAAAGATGGGAGTTTGCGATTTGTATTGATTATCGGGAGTTGAATCATGTCACCATCAAAAATAGGTATCCATTGCCACGAATTGATGACCTGTTTGACCCGGTTGCAAGGAGCCAAATTCTTTTCAAAGATTGATCTTCGTTTGGATATCACCAATTGAAGATTAGAACCACCGACATTCCAAAGATGGCTTTCAAAACTTCGAGACGGGCATTATGAATTCCTAGTCATGTCTTTTGGATTGACTAATGCTCCCTACTTTGCCTTCATGGATATGATGAACCGAGTATTCAAGGAATATTTAGATCACTTTGTGGTCGTCTTTATTGATGACATCCTTATTTATTCCAAAAGCCGTGAAGATCATGAGCAACACTTGAGACTGACACTCCAAAAGCTTCGTGAATATAAGCTTTATGCCAAGTTGAAGAAATGCGAGTTCTGGCTTGAAGAAGTAGCATTCCTTGGGCACGTGGTATCAAGTCATGGAATATCATTGACCCAAAGAAAGATTGAAGCTATTCAAAGTTGGGAACAACCTAAATCGAAATGACCGGCACGTAGCTTTCTCTTGTTTAGCCAAGGTTATTATCGGAGATTCGTGGAAGGATTTTCTCGAATCGCTACTCCATCGACTCAAATGACTCGGAAAGATACAAAGTTCGGTTGGAGCGAAGAATGTGAGAAGAGTTTTCAAGAACTCAAGAGGAGACTTATTTCAAGACCTGCTCGACAATACCATCCGCCTCGGAGGGATTTGTCATCTACAAAGATGATGCTTCGGGCAAAGGGTTGGGATGTGTTCTTATGCAACATAGAAAAGTTATAGCCTATGCCTCGCGACAACTCAAAGAATATGAGAGGAATTATCCTATAGAGAGAGAAAGTATAGAGAGAATAAGAGAGAAAGAAGAAGAGTATTTTGTTACTACACTGCTGCAGTATTCAATCTCCTACCAAAGGTAAGGGGTGTTATTCTTTCTTATTCATGAAGAGAACTGTTGTTATTCCATTGCTTATTATTACATTGGAATAACTTTTGTAATGTAGTTTACCCTATACTTGGTGACATTCTTCTATTATCCTGTTGGAACATCCTGTCTGTGTGTTTTACACCGGACCTGGTTCCGTCTTTTTATTATTCTGTTGGAACATCCTGTCTGTGTGTTTTACACCGGACCTGGTTCCGTCTTTATTATTCTGTTGGAACATCCTGTCTGTGTGTTTTTACAATTCCGACCGGTTCCGCTCTTTATCATTCTGTTGGAATATCCTATCTCGTGTGTTTTACACCGGATCCGGTTCCATCTTTATTATTCTCGTTGGAACATCCTGCTTGTGTGAATTTCACGACTTCGGTTCCGTTATTTATTATTCTATTGGAATAACTTTTTCTGCAAGCGGTCTATCGCATGCATGGTGATTTCTTACATTATTCCATTCTTTATTGTACTCCGTTAAGTTAAAACTTTGACTTCTATACTCCATGAAATTAGTGGAATATCCTTGATATTTGCGTTTCATCCAAATCTTTTCATATTCTTCCGATCATTCTTGAATTTTACTCTACAAAACAAGATCATGTTGATAATTTAGATGTTAATAATTTCTGGATAAAATAATTCTTGAACTTGTTTTATTGAATTCTTATATCATTGTCATCATCCTCATGTTTATATTTTTTAAAGTCATATGTGGCCCAGTGAGTGCATAGATGGACTTGGTATGATTATGACCGAGAGACTATTCTTGTAATCATGACCGTAATGTTACAAATGATGTGGTAAAAATCCTCGATTAGTAGTAGTGCATTGATGGACAGCTTGTTGGCATGATCATGACCATTAATGAATACACAAAATATTCTTAGCCCGTGAGTGCATGAATAATTGTGGTCGTGATACTAAAGAATATCCTTGGTCAGTAGTCTGGGGGTGATTCGATGATGTGGATTATTTATTAAAGTCGAGTCTCAAATATAACAATGATGAAAATCTTTTAAAACCTAAAAGATAGTAGACTTTATTTTCTACTTGACTCTTTTAATAGATTGCATATTCCATCACGCAGCTTAAACCGGTTGTCTATTGTATTTTATCGGTTTAACATTGTTGAAGACTATTGATAATTTATTCTACGCATTATCTTAGTCATAATATTTCTTCTTCGGGCTAGTTGAGCTCACCCTTTCTTTCACTTTTTCTCTCTGAAATGAGAATATAGCCGGAGACGAGTCTGGGAAACGCAGTGATGGTCCTCGAAGATAGCATTAGTAGTCCTCACTATTACGTGAAATAGTGTGATAATAATTGTAATGAGGACTCCTTTTTGAGTTTGTATAATATCTAGTAGAGCGATATTTGTATTTAAACTCACGCTTATGTCGTATTGTACCTGCAGCTTATGTTAGTAAGTTGTATTTAAATTCTGTACCATGTAAGTGGCGACCCAAGATGGGTGATGTATACCTAATTTTGGGGGCGTCACAGGTTCTACAATCTTGATGCCCAAAATGTCCGCCTGTCCGAACGCCAAGATGTGATCTATAAATATTTGGTTGACCAGGTTTAACATTTCGTAATGCTATGAACGCCAAATTGCTTCGGTGTTAATCTCAATCGATTCCTTCGCCTTGATCCCTACCAGTCTTTCCCCCTTCTGATCTAGATATGAACGAGAATGATGATGCTCCACCTGAGGCTTAAGCTCATCAGGGAAGTCCTCTGTTTTATATTGTTTTATCTTTCGCATGAGGACATTGCTCTAGATAAGTTTGGGGGTAGTTATTTAGTTTATTTTTATTTGCATGAGTAAACTGTGATTGTTAATAGTTTGTGGTTGTTTTGATTTTTATAAATGTTGCATTTAGGATTGCATGTTACTTCCAGCTTTTGATAGTGCGTATATTTGGGGGTCAATGATGAAATTAGAATTGCATGAACAAGTCTAGTAAGGATTGTTGAGTCAGTGATATGATTGTCTTGACATGATTTAAATCTCTATCTGTTTGACACTGATATTTCAAGGATAGCACATTTTGCAAAATGACCATGTTGGCTATGATAGTTTAAATGGATAGATAATGGAGTTCTAAAGGATGAATGCTAGTGAAATGAAGGAACAAGTTAAATAGCTAGTGAAGACTGAATTTAGATATGAACTCAAGTTTGGGGGAAAAATATTTGGAGTATATAAGCTTTGAAAAAAATAAAATAAAAAAAATAAACACCGTGGCATGCTTGTCTAGTTTTGTGGCCTTTGTTACTTGAGTAAGTAAGCCCGAGGGGATTGTCTCTACACCTAGTGCCCTAAGGTCTTAATGGCTTGGGAGTCGTTGGTCGAAAGCTCGTTAAGGTAGCATTGAAAAGCCTAAGGGAATAAGACAATGCATAGTCATGAGAAAAAAAATAATAATAATAAAGTGGAAAAGTGCAAAAATGCCCCGCCTAGCATAAATAAGCATAAGTATTCCACGTTGACCCCTGGATTTTGGTGAGTGTTTAATTTTAGTTGAATCTAGTTTATTTGATGAGTTCTTGAGTTGAAACTATTTGATTCCTAATAAGAACTTTATTATCTTTCAGATTTTTGCTTTTCATTGGTTAGCATGGTTGTTGAACACACACTCACAATATCAGTAATAATAGATTTAGATTCATTGATTGTTGGGATATTGTTGATCTGCTTTATCATGATGTATTAGCATGTTTTTGTGATTTTTCTGAGGCCTATGGATATACGTGAGCTATGAGATTGCTGGATTTAAGATCATTTAGTTAGTCTGCATTTGCATGGTTTTTAGTTTCATATTGTTTTGTGTTGGTTGTGTTCTATTGCTTGAGGACACGCAACGATGTAAGTTTGGGGGTATTTGATGATTGGGTAATATACACATGAATCGGGTATACTTGAGCTTAGATTTGTGTATTCTCAAGTCTTTTAGTATCATTTTTACCGTGCTTGTGTTTTGATTTGCAGATTTGGGAGTTTTAGGACGTTTGGGAGCATTTGGGCTAAAAAGGGCACAATAGTAATTTTTTGCATGACAGGGTCGGGGCGTTGTCTCACGGTCTAATCCAAATACCGGGCGCTGGGCCCTACCGCATTAGTAAGGGGACGCGTTTGATTTGTTTGATCGGTGTTGACCCGGTTCCTCGAGGTCGTGTAAAACTGGGAACCTACATCAAATATAGATCAATATCAGAACCCTTTACTCCTCATCAATAGGAAACAAGGAAGATTAAAATCTGACTTCATACCTCGTTTGCGTGCAGGTATACTAAAGGATGCCGAATCAAGTCACCCAGAAGATCTGGGTTTACCACTTGAATTCCTGGAAACTCCCTACAGGGAACACGTGTAGCAGGAGCAAGAACCTCAATCGGTACATCCTCTTCCTCGTCCTCAACATCTGGCACTTCAACCCGGATAGGACGAATAACCGCCTACACCAAACGATGAGGCTGTCTAACAGAACGAGGTCGAGGCACTTCAGAAGCCCTCCTCCGTACACCAGAAGTGGTCCTGCGGGAACTACTCGGCTGATCCGGATGCATAATATTTGGAAAATAAGTCTCCAAATCACCTCAGAAAGGGTGTGATAAATTCTTACCGGGAGCTTTTCAGAATGCATCGTAAGATTACATGCATGCATGCATTCTTTTAATATACATTTATAGTAGAGTTAAAAATGCATGACTACCCAATGCCTACGTTTTGGAAAAATTTTGCCATAGCCCCCTTTGTAAATGGGACTATCCACATGCACATAGGCATGACTAGGTGGCCATTCAGTAGCACACCTACCAACAGTCATATACATCCTACAAGCATTTAATTCATCACAATAAAAAATCCATAAGTGTAATCTAATTACCAGGGTTGTTTTACTTTTCTACCTTTACTCATTTGTCCTCAAATAGGATAAGAAATGACAGTAAAAGGTACCAATTTGACTGTTTCAAAAGTCAAATTTTTTCACATCATTATGTTCAACATGGTTTAATACTAATATTTACCGTGTTGAATATTTTTTATCAAATCATATCAACATGCATATTCAGTACTATGTGTCTAAATGCATTTCATATGATAAGTCATTTTCCAACGGATAGAAACTGGAAAAGAATACATGCATATGTTACCAGGACAGTGAAGAACGCTTATACGGTGACAGAATATGCAGAAAGTTGCTCGAACTCAACAGGACTGAAGAAGAGCTCTCAGATATCCTTCGTCGTGCAGCTTGAAAATGACTTATGAAAACAACCCATGGGCTTTGTATAGCCACGGTTGGCTGCTGGTCCACCTGTGGCTGCTGTAGGTGTACCTGCGACACTTTTCTATGGGTTCCACACCTCCGGCTCGCTCCAGTTAGAGTTGCAAAGGAGGTCCCGCAAGCTGAAAAGGCCAAGGCAGGAATAAAAATGCTACGTGATTGAGCGGAATAGCCTGGAATCCTGGTTTTCATGAGCCAAATTCTTGCTCCACATTGGTATTCACCTGCATACAAGGTATAAGATACTAGTGGACTCAGCTTTCAAAAATCATGATTGGAAATACCTCACAAAGGTCCGATTCCGTCAATGAACGTCTAGAAGCCCTGACGTATCCCCGGCGGGAGTTACAGCGCCGAAGTTACAAATCAAAGATGTATCCCCGGCGGGGGTTACAAAGCCAAAGTCACAAACCGATGACATATCCCCGGCGGGGGCCACAACGCAACATTTTCAAACATCCACGTATCCTCGGTGGGGGTTACAACGCAATGCAACCATTGATACATACATCAATGAAGGTCAAGCAACCTTGACATACGTCCTGGCATGGATTACAACTCAATGCAATCATTGATACACACATCAATGAATGTCAAGCAGCCTTGACAATGCACCCAACAGGGATCTATCCAGTAATACACACCTCAACGAAGGTCAAGCGACCCTGACAAGTTCATACTATTGGCAGTAACTCCGACAGGATAGTGGGATATGTTATACACATCCTTAAACAGACAAAGCTTTATCCCCACAGATCTCTTATACATAAGAGGCACCTCTATGGAGAATGAAGTCTGTGTCTAGGATTCACGACTTTGATGATAGCCCCAATGTCAACATCCTTGAAGACTTGGATCGTATGTCTAAGGCATCAGTGATTGTCATCCCAACAGGATTAACTGACAATCATGCATCATACATATGCATCATGTTGCTGCACATAGCATCATGTTTATCACTTGCATTTCAAGTGTCTAGGATTCTTTATCCTATCCATGACTCAGGTTGCATGAATATGAAAAAGAGGGGCATTTGTAGACACCTGAAATTTTTTGCACAACTGTTACCACCATTGTAGGAGGGCAGAATCGTTTTTTGGAGATAACCCTGGAAGACAGTACATGTGACGCCCCCAAAATAGGTATACATCACCCATCTTGAGTCGCCAAATACATGGTACATAAATCAAATACAAACTTAATTATACAATTATCGGGTAATATACAACAAAACATAACTGAGAGTTTAAACAAGAATATTGCCTTATAGACAATATCCACTCTCAATGGACTCCTCATTACAATTATTATCACACTATTTCACAGAATAGTGAGGACTACGAAAGCCACTTATCCTGGACCATCACTCCATTTCCGGACTCGCCCCAGCTATATTCTCATTTCCTGAAAAGAACAATGAAAGAAAAGGGTGAGCTCAACTAGCCCAGTAAGAAATATTATTACTAAGATAGTGCAGAATAAATTATCATTAGCCTTCAACAGTATAACAACTGATAGAATATAATAGACAACAAGTTTTAGATCAACAATTGTAGTGGAATAAGCAATCCATTAGAAGAGTCAAGTAGAGCATAAAATCTACTATATTCTATGATTTAAAAAGTTTTTCATCAACTTTATCACTGAGACTCAGCTTAATAAATAAAATCGAATCATCCTTGCACCACGGCCAAGGATATTCATGTAATCATAAATGGTCATGATTATACCGAATAATCCCTGGTCATAATCATACCAACAACTGTCCATCAATGCACTACGGGCCAATGAGGACTTTCACCACATCATTCGTTACATTACGGTCATGATTATACCGAATAATCCCTGGTCATAATCATACCAAGTCCATCTATGAGCGTAAGCCAAAGATGACTTTAATCACAATATAAGCATGAGGATGATGACAATGACATAATAATTCAATAAAACAAGTTCAAGGATAAATTTTAAAGATTTATAATTTAATTTATCTAGAAATCAATAACGTCCAAATTGTCAACATGATACTGCTTTATAGAGTAAAATTCGAGAATAATATTCATGTACCAAAAATAATTTGGACAGAAAAGAAATATATTTTTTGGGTGAATAGTACCCCGTGAATAGTACCCCGACACAAAAAGTGTCCCGAATACCCGAGTGAATAATACTAGAGTGAATAGTAATCGGGTGAATAGTAACCCAAGAATAGTAACTCGTGAATAGTACTCCGGCACGAAAAGTGCCCCAAATACCCGAGTGAATAATATCAGAGTGAATATTAATCGGGTGAATAGTAACCCGTAAAAAAATATCAAAGAAAATGATATTCCATGACGAGTACAAAAGAAATGATATCTCATACAAGTATAATAGAATATACGAAACTGCAAATGGATTTTCACCGCCGCCATGCAGAATCCACGTAGATAGATCATTTCCACAATTTAATAAAGAATGAATCTGAAGGATCATTCAATATGCATGCAGAATCCATGTATGTGTTATTCCAATGTAATAATAAAGAATGGAATAACAGAAGAATTCACCATGCATGCGATAGAATAATAAAGAATGGAATACTTGTATGATATCTCATACAAGTATAATAAAGTCGGTTGACCGACGTTGACCAAGCACAAATCTGGGCAGCCCAGAATTGTAAAAACCGTGTTTGACAGCTTTTTAACGGTCACGATCTGACATATTTTGATGTTGTTTGATGTTGTTTTTGTGACCAAATTGTAGTCTGTAATATGGACTCCAAGTACATGCCTTTAGATTCAATAAACATCAAATGGATGGGTTTTAATGGGTGGTCAAAATAGCCCATCTGATCACGAATCACTTTTCTGGAAATTCCAGAAAGTGTATGAACATAACTTTTAACCATGATTGACCGGATTGTATCTGGAGATTTAGATGTTGTTTAACTAGTCTGTTGTGATGTAACTGTACCTTTACACTAGTACTACATATTTGAACCATAAGACCACATGAACCAAGACTAGAACATAGATTAAATTGAGCTTGAATGTGGCAACTCGAACCCGTATGCAGGCCCGTAAAACCCAGATTTGTCCCCGCAACTTTGGAGGCTTTGATCTCCTTGTTGTGATGTTATTTGACCAAAGTGTTGGTTGGATATTGTAGTGTTACATTAATACTACAATATCAAAGTTTTAGATAGTCCAAAACACGATCAAGTTTGGAAATTACACACTAAACACGCCTTAAACATCATGTGATGTTGTTCTTGAAGCTCAAGAACACCTAAGAAGACGACAGAAAAAAATTGTCGCTATAGGCTATATCGACGGTTTAATTAGTTTTATTTTCTGATTTTCTGGAAAATGATTAAATATAGAAAATAAATTTTAAAAATTACCAAAATGGTTTGAAAAATTATTTTAAATTATGAAAAATAATTTCGACTATTTGGAATATTTTTCTTTAATATTTATAATTAATTAAATATTAAAGGTATTTATTTTATTTAATTAGCGTATTAAATAAATTAGAGAAAATGATTTAATATTATGAAAAATCATTTTAAATAAGATTAATGTGTTAGAAAATATTTTGAATTATAAAATATAATTTTTAATATTTTTAGAAGTTTCATTAATAATGATATTAGACTTATTTAATTATTATATTAAATAAATGAATTAAAAATGATTTTATTGATTTAAAAATCATTTAAAATGAGAAAAATGATTTAAAAATATTTTAAGTTATAATTAATGACTTTTAATATTTTAATGATAATTTCATTAATATTTGATTATTAATGGTGATGATTTAAAAATGATTTTAATTACTTTAAAAATTATTTAAGTAAAATATTGTTGATTTAAAAATATTTTAAGTTATTAAAATAACTTTAATATTTTGACAAGTATGTTATTAATATTTTTATATTATTAAATATTAATAATGATAAGATTATTTGATAATTAAATCATTTAAAAATGATTCCGATGTTTGAAAAATTATTATAAATTATAATATTTGCTTATAAATTATTAAAAGCTTTCGAAAAATATTATAAATTATATTTGACTTATCTAAAATAATATTGAAGCTTAGAGACCAAGTTTAATTGACAATAGCTATGGTAAGTGTCAGATAGGGTAACCAGATCACCGAGAATGGACCAAAGTCCAACCAGACCGAAATAGTTAGACTTGATAAGTGTTTATCTAGGTTATAAATACTGATGTGTCTATGTGGTAATGTGCCTAGGAGAAGTTTGACTGTGAATTATAGTGTTATGTGTTATAAATTATTGTGCTAATTGTGTGACCGAAATTATTGGTTATAGGTCTTACGAACGCAGACAAGTTAATTGTGTAGCTGTAATCAGCAGAAGAGACAAGTTCATTAACTCAACCTTGAGTTAATATTGTTTAATTATTATTGGTGGTTAATTATTGCTAATTAGACCACGTCCAGGGATTTATTGTTGATTTTTCGCAGTTAATGCATGCTTAATAATTCAAATTGAATTACTGATTCGGAATATATATACATTCATAGAATAACTGTTGTTGGATATACATATCCGTAGAAGCTAGAATTAACAGTACATATTATTCCTGTTTATTATCGAATTATGTTGAGAAATGTCTTACCCAATTATTCTGGTTAGACGAATATTTGTTAGAACTTGATAGGTTCGAGAAGAGAATTAAATTATTATTGACAGATTGATGCCAATTATTTCGGCTAGATCGAGAAGTAAATAGAATTTGAAATCACAGTATTTCGTTGTAAAATAAAAATCTTGATTCTAAGACTGAGAAGAACAACCTTTTATATAAAGGGAATATTTTATCGGTCGAGTATTTGGCCTTTGCGCACGATTAAGTATTATGCATAATATAGGGTATACTAAAGCTGATCACTTTATATACTTGCAGAGGGGTATGATTTAATCTTTACTTGCTATCTCGATACACTGGTATATCAAAGTTTAACTTTGATAGTTACTCGAGAAGAGAAGTTCAAGATCCAATGGATCACTCAACATAAATCTGGAAAACATTCCACTTTCCGATTTCGTAGAATTAATTCTTGATTATTCATTTGAATATCGTTGAAAACCTTGAAAGTGTTGTACTCTTTCATTATTGAATTATTATTGCGTAGAATGTGAGAAGGTTTGATATTGATTTCTATATCTTTATTGTATCTCTTAACTTGCGGAGCAAACTTGTTGCTCACCCTTGCTATAAATAAAAATTTTCAGCTAGGGACGAAGTTGCAGAAGGTGCTGCGAAGAAGAACAAAGGAAAAGGATTAGTTATGAATTAGTTATGATAAACAATATTATTATTATGTTGTACTATATTGTAAACCCTTTTTGTATATCTAAAGGGGTATGTCTGTAATGTTAAGGTTAGTAGACTTGGGACTTATGTATTAACAATCTATGTTAATGAATTATGTATTCCTATTTATTTTAAAATGGGTAGTTAGATGGTATTATATTATGGATCGTGAACACCAAATTCGGGGGTCAGGTAACCTGGATTTGGGGGTGTCACAGGTTGGTATCAAAGCTGTAGGTTATAAAACTTAGGTGGGGTGGAGAAAACCCTAGGATTATAACCCTGAGCAAGATAGAGAATACTCATTTAGAGTACTAAGTGAGGGATTGCTGAAGCGTATCGATAGTGAGATAAGTAGACACATAGTCTGAGGAGTGTGTACTGGTAAAGTACTAATCAAGTTGTTTAAACTAATTGTAGGATGTCGGGAGAAGATAAGATGAGTACGGAGATACCAACGGCTGTCGCACCAGTGCCAACGCAGAGCGAGTCAGTGGAAGAAGTGGAGAAAGATGAATCAATGATCAATCTCGGGAGTGATCATGATGATTATCCCGAGATGTATCTAAGTGGTGATGAGGAGGCGTAGTCTGAAGAAACTAAGGTGGAGTTGAAGAAGAATATCAATGTTGGAGAACAAGATCAGCTAACTGTAGAAGTCCAGGAACTCTGGAGTAAGGTATTTCTCTTGGAGGAGTTGTGGAAGATAGAGCGGGCGTTCTGCTTAAAATGGTCAAGAATGGAACGAGTCAAGGCGCAGGTGGAGAGGATGAAGACCGAAGGTGGTGGATCATCTGAAGGAACCAACAAGAAAGACAAGAAGAAGAGAAAGAGGGCCCACAACAACGACAACTCTGAAAATTCAAACCCGAAGAAGAGACAAGCTTGCAGCAAGTGTGGGAAGACTCATGTGGGAGAATGCATGATGTGGAAGAATGTCTGCTTCAACTGTAAGCAGGAAGGACATATTTCTTTGCATTGTCCTAAGCCGAATATGAGGAAGTGTTTCTCATGTGGAAGAAAAAGTCACGGATTTAACAAGTGTCCCAACAAGAAGAAGAATGGTGAAGGGAGTGGTCGGTAGACAACTTAGATATATGTAATAGTATCTTTTGGTAGAAGCTTATGATAGTAAGTGTCATAATATCGAGAATGATGTTTAAGCATATGTATATATATATATATATGTTTGAATGAATGAAATCTTTATTTTCTATATGACTATAAGACTAAGATTAAGTTGTGTGTTCTTAAAACTCATACTTATGGTAAGTTCATGACTCATGATTATATGAAATATTTTGAACCCCTCAGCGAATGGATGCCAAAGGTCTGACTAGGATAAGTTCATACACTCATATAATTGTGGCAAGTTATTGAACTCCTAAGTGTGGTAAGTTTGATGAATGGGGATTAGATATGTGAATTTGGTAAATGGCAACTTTTTGTGTAAAGTTGGAGAAATTGTAGCTTCCTATGTAAAGTTGAGTATGTTAATCCTAGAATTATTTTAAAAAGGGATAGTAATATGTGTTAAGTACTATATGTACTATATGCTATTTGAATAAATATTCGATTACATTAGAACTATGTGTTGAATTCTTATTGTGTTAAGAATTTGTATAGAGAAAGAAAATTAATATAAGATTTTTATTAGATCATGCTGCCTAGACGACAGAATCGAAACCAACGAGAACGGCAGTTGGTGAATAACGAAGGAGGTCAAGCTGACCCAATGCAAAACATTACAAATATGATAGCCGAAGCTATGGAGAATAGAGCTTCTTCTACAAGAGGAAGAGCGAGGAATCAGCCAGCTGACAGATTGGCTAACTTCAAGGACTTTAAGGCTGTAGGACTGCTTGAATTCAAGGGAACCGCGGATTCGATTGAAGCCCAAACTTGGGTAAAGGAGATGGAGAAAGCGTTCGTCATTGCGCGAGTGGAAAAAGAGCAAAAGACGGCTTTTGCAACATACTTAATGAAGGGAGAAGCTAACTACTGGTGGGAGCCTAATCAGGCAAGAGCTGGTACAGCGGTGGTAGCGTGGACAAGGTTTAAAGAGTTGTTCTTTGAGAATTACTTCTCACTGAGTATGCCAGCTCAGATGGAAGTTAAGTTCTTGGAACTTAAGCAGGAGAACATGTCGGTATCGGAGTATGCTGCCAAATTCAACGAATTAGCAAGATTTGTACCTCATCAGGTGGACACAGAAGCAAGAAAAGCGAGAAGATTTGAGAACGAACTGAAGTCTGGGATATTCAATAAGGTAGCCGTATTGCAGATTAACACGTTCGCGACTTTGTTGGAGAAAGCATTAATTGCTGAAGGAGGAAGCGAGGCTGCATCTCGTTTTCATTACGAGAAGAAAAAGAAGACCAATGATGGTGGAAGTAGTGGTGGTAGTAATAATAAGAGGAAGTGGAGTGAGAATACCCAATTGGGTAGCAAGACTGAAGAGAATAGGAAAGGGAGGGAACCATGCGCGATCTGCAGAAAGAACCATTCTGGAGTCTGTTTAAAGAAGAAAGGAGTCTGTTACAACTGCGGGCAAGAGGGGCACATGTCACCCAATTGTCCCAGTCCGAAGAAAATTCAAGGTTGTTTTGCCTGTGGATCAACTAATCATATAGTACGAAACTGTCCGAAAAGGAATGCGGAGAAAGAAAGTGTCAACAACGGACCCGGTGGTGGAACCTTGGCAATTCGAGGACCTGCACAACCAGGAAGACCAACGGCCTGTACTTTCAACATGACGACACAAGATGTAGTGACTACTCAGGAGGTGGCAGGTAATGATTTCGTTTAGAAATTTAATTACACGAGTAATCTTGGTTAGTTATTGCTGTGAATTGTTTTCTTTTATAGATTCAAGTCACAGGTTAGAATTTGAAACACAAATTAATAATGTGTTCTTAAAAATGAATTGATGATACAACTTTAAAAGATTATAGAGAATAAGAAAGCGGTGATTCCGAGGACGGAATCCTTTTAAGGAGGGGTGGATGTGATAACCCGGGATTTTGAATAATCCAAATTTTACTAATAATTTATTTTTATTTTATTTAATATTGACTGTTAAGAATATACTGTGTATCTGTGATACGAGTATCGAGAAGTAGTCAATTTGTGTATTGACTAAGAAATTAGAGTAGAGTTGTGCTTAATGGAGAATAGAAACCCTAACCCTAAGTCCGGATAGGAATTCGATTCAAAATATAATTAAATAATTATAGTGATGAGTACGTTCTTGTACTGTATATAATGTTGATCAATGATTGGTCGGGTAGGGTACAATATTCGTAGACCATAATAAGGGATTAGAAACTCTAATCTCAAGATTTGAAACCCTAACACGTAGTTAGGAACCCTAATCGAAAGCTGGGAAACCCTAATTTTTAATTCGGGAATCCTAAACCCTAATTAGGAAACCCTAATCCCAATTAGTAAGCTCTAAAGTGATTAGTATTCTTTAATGTGATTAGTAACCTTTAATATAATTAGGGAACACTAATTATATTTTTTAAAATCTTAATTTTCTATTTTAATGATCCTAATTCAGAAAATCCTAGAAGCTAAAGATGTAAAACTTTAGGGTTAGAGCCTTAGGGGTAAACCCTAAGGGTCAAACCCTAAGGGTTTGGTAAATTCCATGTATGCCATTAAAATTTCATGTACAAAGTCCAAAATAACCCTTACTTAGATATTAAGTTAAAAGATTTGTAAGATCTAGTGAGTCATCACTTTGGATAAGACCATGTGCTTAAATTCTATATCAAATCTAATCCATATCTTGCGAACTTGCACACTTGGATTCATTGTATCTATGATATAAGAGATCTAGGAGAGAGAAAGTTCACATATTGAGCTCATTAGCTATCTAACACCAACCCACTCTTTCTCTCACCTAAACCCACGAAATCCGTAAGTGTTTCAGTCACTAACCAAGCCTTTAGATCATCAAGATCAGTGGAGAAGAGCTAGGATCAAAGATTGGAGAAGAGAAGGTAAAACCCAAACTCAACCTAGATCTTGTATGCTAAGAAAATAATTGTGTTTAAGTGTTTATATTTGTGTTATATGGTGTTTTTGGATAATCTATGTTGATCCATCATGGATCCATAGCATCAAAGTGGGTAAAAATGGATGTTTTCAAAATCTGTTCTTGAGAAATTTTTATGGTCTGACAAGATATGTTAGTGGCCCTAGATCTGTCTATGTTGGTGATATTTGTTGTTTTAATGTTTTTATTGGTAGCTTGTTAGGTTGTCTTAAATCTGGAAGTGGTATTACAGTGTTTGAATATCTAGATTGCATTTTATTCACGGTCAAAGTCGGTTGACCGACGTTGACCAAGCACAAATCTGGGCAGCCCAGAATTGTAAAAACCGTGTCTGACAGCTTTTCAACTGCCCATATCTAACATATTTTGATGTTTTTTGATGTTGTTTTTGTGACCAAATTGTAGTCTGTAATATGGACTCCAAGTAAATGCCTTTAGATTCCATAAACATTAAATGGATTGGTATTAATGGGTGGTCAAAATAGCCCATCTGATCACGAATCACTTTTCTGGAAAATTCCAGAAAGTGTATGAATATGACTTCTGACCATGTTTGACTGGATTGTATCTGGGGATTTAGATGTTTCTTAACTGATCTGTTGTGATGTAACTGTACCTTTACACTAGTACTACATATTTGAACCATAAAACCACATGAACCAAGACCAGAACATAGATTAACTTGAGCTTGAATGTGGCAACTCAAACCGCTCTGGGCCCGTAAAACCCAGTTTGTCCCGACAAAAGAACTTTGGAGGCTTTGATCTCCTTGTTGTGATGTTGTTTGACCAAAGTGTTGGTTGGATATTGTAGTGTTACATTAATACTACAATATTAAAGTTTTAGATAGTCCAAAACATGATCAGGCTGGAAATTACACACGGTCAAACGTGCACCCTTAAACACTATCTGACAGTGTTCTTGAAGCTCAAGAACACCTAAGACGACAGAAAAGTGTCGCTATATGCTTGAGCAACGGTTTAATTAGTTTTATTTTCTGATTTTCCAGAAAATAATTAAAAATAGAAAATAAATTATAAAAATTACCAAAAATGGTTTTAAAAATTATTTTAAATTATGAAAAATAATTTCTGACTATTTGGAATATTTTTCTTAAATATTTATAATTAATTAAATATTAAAGGTATTTAATTTATTTAATTAGTGTATTAAATAAATTAGAAAATGATTTAATATATGAAAAATCATTTTAAATAAGAATAATGTGTTAGAAAATATTTTGAATTATAAAATATAATTTTTATTATTTTTAGAGAAGTTTCATTAATAATGATATTAGACTTATTTAATTATTATATTAAATAAATGAATTAAAATGATTTTATTGATTTAAAATCATTTAAAAATGAGAAAAATGATTTAAAAATACTTTAAATTATAATTAATGACTTTTAATATTTTAATGATAATTTCATTAATATTTGATTATTAATGGTGATGATTTAAAATGATTTTAATTAGTTTAAAAAATCATTTAAGTAAAATATTGTTGATTTAAAATATTTGAAGTTATTAAAATAACTTTAATATTTTGACAAATATGTTATTAATATTTTTATATTATTAAATATTAATAATGATAAGATTATTTGATAATTAAATCATTTAAAAATGATTCCGATGTTTGAAAAATTATTATAAATTATAATATTTGCTTATAAATTATTAAAAGCTTTCGAAAAATATTATAAATTATATTTGACTTATCTAAAATAATATTGAAGTTTAGAGACTAAGTTTAATTGACAATGGCTGTGTTAAGTGTCAGATAGGGTAACCAGATCACCGAGAAAGGACCGAAGTCCACCAAGACCGAAATAGTTAAACTTGATAAATGTTTATCTAGGTTATAAACACTGATGTGTCTATGTGGTAATGTGCCTAGGAGAAGTTTGACTGTGAATTACAGTGTTATGTGTTATAAATTATTGTGCTAATTGTGAGACCGATATTATTGGTTATATGTCTTACGAACGCAAATAATTTAATTGTATAGTTGTAATCAGCGGAAGAGGCAAGTTCCCTAACTCAACCTTAAGTTAATATTGTTTAATTATTATTGGTGGTTAATTATTGCTAATTAGACCACGTCCAGGGATTTATTGTTGATTATTCCCAGTTAATGCATGCCTAATAATTCAAATTGAATTACTGATTCGGAATATATATACATTCGTAGAATAACTGTTGTTGGATATACATATCCGTAGAAGCTAGAATTGATAAATGCGATAATTCCTGCTTTATTATCGAATTATGTTGAGAAATGTCTTAGCTAATTATTCGTTGAGCGAACATTTGTTAGAACTTGATAGGTTCGAGAAGAGAATTAAATTATTATTGACAGATCGATGCCAATTATTTTGGCTAGATCGAGAAGTAAATAGAATTTGAAATCACAGTATTTCGTTGTAAAATAAAAATCTTGATTCTAAGACTAAGAAGAACAACATTTTATATAAAGGGAATATTTTATCGGTTGAGTATTTGGCCTTTGTGCACGATTAAGTATTATGCATAATATAGGGTATACTAAAGCTGATCACTTTATATGCTTGCAGAGGGGTATGATTTTATCTTTACGGTTATCTGATACACCTGGGTTTATCAAAGTTTAACTTTGATAGTTACTCGAGAAGAGAAGTTCAAGATCCAATGGATCGCTCAACATAAATCTGGAAAACATTCCACTTTACTATTTCGTAGAATTAATTCTTGATTATTCATTTGAATATCGTAGAAAACCTTGAAAGCGTTGTACTCTTTCATTATCGAATTATTGTTGCGTAGAATGTGAGAAGGTTTGATATTGATTTCTATATCTTTATTGTATCTCTTAACTTGCGGAGCAAACTTATTGCTCACCCTTGCTATAAATAAAAATTTTCAGCTAGGGACGAAGTTGCAGAAGGTGCTGCGTAGAAGAACAAAGGAAAAGGAATAGTTATGAATTAGTTATGATGAACAATATTATTATTATGTTGTATTGTATTGTAAACCCTTTTTGTATATCTAAAGGGGTGTGTCTATAATGTTAAGGTTAGTAGACCTGGGACTTATGTATTAACAATCTATGTTAATGAGTTATGTATTCCTATTTATTTTAAAATGGGTAGTTAGATGGAATTATATTATGGATCGTGAACACCAAATTCGGGGGTCAGGTAACCTGGATTTGGGGGTGTCACAAGTCATGCAAGTATTATCAATCTTGCACGAACTCCCCTAATAGTAAATGAATGTGAATCAATAGTACACACATGTGAACAAATAGTTATAATCATGTGAATTAATAGCAATTAATTACTCATTTATCCGGTTAATTACCCGTTTGGTCAATATAACCTCCAGACATCAATTATTATCGAAATAAATATCGAATTCCACTAACACTAATAATTCCAACACAATGGAACTATCAATTTCATCTTTAATCAACACGAACTTATTCATCATTAATATTATAATTCACAATATTTAACAACCAGATCGTTCCTAGGAAAGAGGGGGTTTTCCGATGAGGATTTCTCCTTATTGGTGCACAATTAGGTGACCAAACCTCTCTTTGACAGAACTTCTAGACATTGTCAATAATGAAAATAATAATATGAATAACTTTGTCGTCTCAATTATTGATTTAATAATATAACATATTATGCAGATGATACTGTGACAATAATTGAATCAATAATATGAGAGATATGATACAACAATTACTGTAGTAATAATTGAGTATAACTGAGTGACTTCTTACGTACGCATCAATAATCAATACCGTAGTGCTACTATGCAACCACGCCAGACATCGCATTTCTTTACTACCGGGTAGTTCAACGCTTTTAACGGTAACACTTCTCGCATTATATTTTTATAAAAGATAATTCGATTAGTTTGTCGTTTTCTAACTACGACAATACTTCCATTGTGGGGTCCACCAATGATTGTGCCGTCGTACGAATATTCACTGTTAAAATGAATATTCCCCGACCAATCGAATATTATATATCAACTTGCTTACTTTGCAAAATTTATAAATATTACCCACAACTATAACATTATATCAAATCCACACTATAATATTAAAAAAATATTTTCAAAAATTTAAATCTTTATTCATAAAATTTGGGGTCTCACAATCTCCCCTCCTTATGAAATTTTGCCCTCGAAATTTACGTACGTACCTGGTATGATGAGATTACCTTGACTTCATTTCAAATTCTAACTCTTGAGGTATAACCTTTAAGTGTTGAATACGATCCTTCTTATCAAAGATTTTAACACGTATCTCCTCATACGTTAAATATTCTGCTATCTCGTCTAGTTCCAATTCAATAATGTGGTTCGGGCCGTCCACATATTTATGTAACATCGATAAGTAAAAAAAACGTTATGAACACGCGACATACTTGGCGGTAAGGCGAGTCTATAGGCTACAGTTCCTACTTGATCGAGGATTTCAAATGGGCCAATTAAATCAAGGGTTGAGATTTTTTCTCTTCATCGACTCTTGCTTCTAGAATAACGCCTTCTTGAACCTTCTTCTTCATATTCATCAGCTCTGAGTATGTAGCTTGCACGACTTTAACTTTATCGATTAAAGTTAATTCTAATCGTATATTCGTTATCTTCACATGGTTTTCTAGAGTCTTTAACTCTATCTTCATCATTTGTAAGTTATACGAAATGGGTTTTTGTGTTAACAACATCGAACTTGTAAACGCATAAGATCTTCTACTCAATGTGTTAGCAACCATGTTCGCTTTTCTACGATGATATTGAATGGTATGGTCGTAATCTTCTACAGCTCGAGCCAACGTCTTTGGCGCATTATACATTCATTTTTGTTGAAGAAATATTTAAGGGTTTTAGAAATGGGTTTTGTACTGGGGTCAATACAAAATTTGATTTCACGCTCTAGGGTTAGGCTAAGAAGTTCTTCAGGAATACGTCAGGAAATTTATTAACAATAGAAATATCATTCAAAACTGTGACTCTCATCCAAGACTTGGATAGCACGTCACATTGATACCTATAAAATTGCCACCGTTATTCACGGCGTCCCCTACGGATAGTCTGACTTCAGTGTATTCCAAGACTTGGAAGTCACCAGCGAAAGGCTCGGGGTTCTTTACTTATGGCTTGATATGATAATGATTGACTTTAGTGGTTTGGTTGCTTGAATTCGCATAATAGATTGGTTAGAAATATGAATGCTAACAACCTTACAAAAAGCTTGATGAGTATTTATCCAATCGATTCCTAAAATCACATCAAAGTCAAGTATTTTCAAAGAGATAAGATCGACAGGTAATATGAAAGTGTCGATTTGAATCAAACAAGATTTATAAAAAGTGGACACTTTCACATTTATAAATTAGATTCAACCGATAAGTCAAAGTCTAATTTCAACCGATATTAGACATTTTCGCTCAAGAATTATAAATTAGATTCAACCGATAAGTCAAAGTCTAATTTCTCCGGAGTCAAATTTAAACGTTGAGCGCAAACAAGAGAGATAAATGAATGGGTAGAACCGGTATCTAATAAGGTATTGACTTCGAAAAAATTTATAATTAACTAACCCGTGCTAACTTTATTCGGGTTACTCGCTTTTTGAGAAGTCACGAAAAATTCTCTTGCTAAAACCACCGACTTTATTTTGTCCGTATCCGCCTTTGGTGCCACCATCCTAGCTGGACTTGATTTTGCTACAGGACAAAATCGAGCTATGTGACCGTCTTTTCCACAACTAAAACATACCTTGGAAGGCTGTGGACAGTTTGGACTTATGTGTCCCTCCTCTCCGCATCTATAGCATCTAACTGGCGGTCGTTCTCCTTCCTTGAAAATGGTTATTGGTGCTGCTGCCAACGTCTTCCCATCATCGTTAAATCTTCTCTTCTTGAATTTTCCACTTCTATTATCTTGGCCATGATTACCTGTGACAACCCAGAAAATCGGATTGTCCAGAATTTAAGTTTAAAGAATTAGTAATTAATAAAATAAATTTTTATTAATACTATTATGTGTTATGTGTTTATTAATCGTTCTACAACCTAGAATGATTATTAATCGGGATGATTCTAGCTATGAGCTAGACTGAACGAGTAAGAATTTTAAAGACGAAAATAAAATTTTTTCGGGAACAAAATATTTTTCTTGGAAAAAGACGAAATAGGCACTATTCATCCGTTTCTGCTCGGAGATTTATTTTGAATTTTTGAGAAACGCATAATGATAGAATTCTGAGATGAGATGGAATATTCAATAATATTTCAGTTATGGCAAAAACGAAGTTTTCACCTGCGGACTTAAAACCTAAGGGTTAGGAAAAGTGAGTTCTAGAAATTTTATGATTTAAGTATAATAATTAGAGTTATTATGCGTGAGAAATACTGAGTATAATACTAGTTATTATACGACTATAAATCTGAAGATTAGTCTGACGATAATATACGAATATCATACAAACTATATACAAAAAGAATACGAGAATGGGATGCGTAGAATGCGATTAGTCTTAATGGACTTTGAGTTCATAGACTTTGAAGAATCCAATTCGACTTGGATTATATCAAGCCCAATGGAATGTATAATCAAGCATAGGGTAGACCCAATAAGAATTAATGTAAGGCCCAGTGTTAGATTTAATTAAGCCCGATCCAAGAAAATAAATCGCGGATTAAACCGATGGGTCACCGGATGGATAAAACCCATGGGGCAACCCATGAGAGAGACCCATGGGCATGTGGGGAGGCCACTTGGCCACCAAGTAACAGTGGTAGCCAAGTAAACTTGGTGGCTAAGCCATGAATAGCAAAGAGGTGGGGTGAAATGTCTAAAATGCCCCTAGCCTTGAAAATCTATAAATAGAAAGCTTAAGTTCATTATTTTGAGCTTTTGAAAATCCTACACTATGAGAGATAGAGAGAGAGAGAGTTCGGATGGGAGAAGAAGAGGAAGAGGAAGAGGAAAAGCTTGCCTGAGTGCACGCTTTGTCTAACGGAAGGTGATTAAAGAAGAACGGTAATCCGAACCCTAGTTTCTTCTAATTTTCTTTAAGTTTAATATGTTCAAAAGCATATCTTAATGAAGATAAGAAGTAGATGAAGTTAAGAATGAATTCATATGGTTGAAATCATGAGAAAATGAAGAAATAAGAAATAAGAAATTTAGTTTATAAATTTCTTAAGGAAGCGTAAGATTCGTAAAGATTTTGAGCGATCCAAATGACTCTTACGAATGAGTAGGTCAAATAAGTAAGGAATGATGTTCTATAACATCAAATTCCAAGGAAAAGTAAAATCGTAATCAAAATATCGATTAAAAATGAAGAACACGCGAAGAACGCGAAGAACACGCGAAGAATGTTGTTGATGGACAAATTTAAAACCATCGTAGGATAATTGTTGTTGATGGACAAGTTTAAAACCATCGCGTATAAGTTAGTTGCTTATTGCTTGGTTAGGAATGTTAGAAAAGTTTATGAAGAATGGATTAAAACTGAGTTATAACGAAGCTATGGCAAAAATTTCGTAAAAGAAGAACGAGAATTAGAAAGTTTGTAAGTGAACCCAAATGTGTAGGGTTTCATAAGAATGTAAAAGAACGTATAAAACGTGATTCATGGACTCAAGAACGAATGAGTTTCGAGTTCGGATGACCGAATTACGGACGAACGAACGAAGAACGTTAAAAATGTAAAATGAACGAAGAGCAAAGATTAAACCATTTGAATGGCATGTTAACAGATTTAGAACAAATTTCTGTCTGAAGGTAATCGAAGTACGTAAGATAAGGAAGAAATTGGCTTTGGAACGACCTCGTTCCGAGTTAAAACGAATAAGATATGAGATTTCAAAGTCAGCGTCTCAAGCTTATAAAAGGCTTAGAAAATTTTCTAGGTTTCATGCTTGGCGCTGCAGCGTGAGTCCTGCCTTAGGGGTCGGTGCCGTAGCATGAGCTCGGGCCATTAGCTACTGCTAAGTGGCGCCACAACATGAAGGAAAGGGAAGGGAACAGTAGCAGTGGCCGGCAAGTCTTTGGGCAATGCCTGAAATTAGATTTTATTGCTCAATTCTTTGGGGATGTGCAAGAAAGAAATATGAACATGTAATTCAATTAATGTAACACTTAATTGAGTGTATTAAACCTTTGATGAAGGTTGAACGAAAAGATTAAACGAGATTAGAAGATAAGGAATTTGAATGCTATGATTGTGATTTCTTAGATGTTGAGTGATGATAGTAATGTATAACATTTTGATGTTATGACGTGGTAATGGGAGGTGAATGTAAAACGCTTAGACGCTGTGAATGCAACGTTGTTGCGATGATCGATCAGTCTTAGCATACAACAAACCGTATGGCTTTGACATTAGGAAAGAATAATGAACATGGGGTTCTGGTGACGAGTAATGAATGAAAGTAATTAGAACCTTGGATGAAGGTTGAATAGAATTAAGAGGCAAACAACGTAAACATTGAATACGTAAATGATCCTCATGAATTGTATTCACGTCGAGTGAACGTTCTAAGTATACATTAGTTGTATGACTTAGACATTGATGGAAGTAGTAAGTAGGGTATGAATTATCAAGAAAGCCGTAGCAAATGGTAATAAGATTAATGAAAGCCGAATGTGAGTCGGATGAGAATGTTAGAATGAAATGTAAGCGTTGAACACTTTAACCGATGTGAAGGTTGAGTGTACGCAAATATTAAACGGGTAAAACCTACACTCCGTGTATGGTTGACTGTAGGATAATCAAGACCAATGATTAAACTTGTGAATGGTGAAGAAGCTAAATTAAAGACAAGTACGTATAACGTAAAAGAAGCCGAGTTAATGTTTATAACTTGGATGATGTTCCGAGTCGAATGAATCGGACGTTGTAAGATAAGAATAAGGTAATGGTTAACACTATAAATGCGTAGAATGAATATTAAATGATCGTTCTGAGTATACAAAAGACTGTATAACTTAGACGATGATGAATTAATCCTGAGGTATGGCATTTAGTTTCCAGAAAGCCATAAGGAATAAGAAATTGACGTAACGAACATTATAGTTTAATAGTTTGGATAAGTTAAGATGAATTTAGGTTGTAGTACAATCATAACCTTTGATGGTTGACATATGGAAGCTGGGCTAAATAATTCCTTCAGAGAGCGAAGGTATATACAAAACTGGCAACTGATCTAACTCATTGTTATGGGTAGTGTAGATGAGACGGGAACTTGTTTGTTGGTTGTTTGTGGGAAACCACTCAGAGTACCATATGGACTACTAGCAGAGACATGATGTGTGTTGAGTCCTAGGAGAGTTATAAGAAGAAGATAAGAATGTAAATCATCAAAGATGATGAACGTATTGAGTAAGACATCTCCGTATGTCATGAAGCCATTAACCGGTAAAGGAAGTTGGTCGCATAAACATAGTTTATAAGAATGTGAACCCTAAAAAGTGAAGTTGAGTAAACCAATGCGTAAAGTCAAGTATATGACTAATTGGTGTTTGTGTTATTTCTTAATGTGCTACATAGGAATTGAAATGAGCAGTTCAGCGTAAACTATAAGCTGTAGCTATGCGTAAGGCAAGTTTTCTAACTTCATTCATACTTTAAATGAATGCTAGTTTCTAAAACTTCTCAGATGTTGAACTTGAGAAGTTCTATCTATGTTCGAATGTGTGATATTTGTATAATGTGTTAGAATGTATGAGGCCTTGTGCCACAATTTGAACACTTCGGTGTTTCTATGAGATGAACTGTTATGTGATTTAACTCTTCAATAAGAGAATGTTCTGTTTATACCTGAATCATTATTGTTAAGTCCATGCTATTGATTCTAGCCAGACACAATGTGTATGAAAGAGAGTAGAGAATAAAAGTATTTCAAAGTGAAGTGACTAATGTCTTAAAATGATAGGAATCGAAATTATTCCTATTATTCAAGCTGCTTCATAACCTTTGTTGGGTTATTAAAGTCTTAAAAGAATGTTTAAATTCTTGAAGTTGTTTGTTCAACTGCTTTGACTTGCTGAGCAATTGAATGCTCACACTTTCTTTAAATAAAAACATTTTTAGCGAACGATGTTGGAAAGAACTTAAGGATCCCAAAAAGATCAAGCTGGTCGATATCCAGAAGAAGTGCCATTCATTAGATGAATGAGCGTGAAGATCAAGCGAAGACTTATAATATAGAATGATAGAATTAAACTATAGAATAGTTTAATGAACGATTATGTATCCTTGGTGGCGGATAAAAGTCACTTGTACAAGATGTAAAGAATAATGTAATTATCATTATTTGTAATGAAAGAGGTTTTAAGGTTTTAGAACCTGGGATTTGAGGATGTATGTTGTTATATTTAGCTATATAACGATGTATGTTTGGAAGAGAATGGATCGTGACGTACGGATTCTGGATGTGAAAATAGACCGGATTTCGGGGCGTTACAGGTTGGTATCAGAGCTGATAGGTTATAAATCTTAGGTATGAGTACCTAAGACTATAATCGTAGAGAGAAGGATAAGAAGATCACCACGTGATCATAGTAAATCGTAGTAACAGGCGAGCTATTAAACGATGAATAATTTATAGCTAATGCTATGAATGAATGGTACTACAAAGTAGTACGGGAAGAAGAACTACATGGCACTCTAGTTGCAACACAGCCAGAAAAGAAATCAGAAATAGAGGAGATGATGTTGAAATACATGGCAAACACTGAAGTTATGATTAAAAGCCAAGTAGTGGCTATTAAGAATTTGGAGACTCAGATGGGGCAAATGGCGAGCATGCTTAACAACAGGCCCCAAGGTTCATTGCCAAGTAATACAGAACCAAATCCACCAAGACACGGGAAGAAACAGTGCCAAGCGATTACGTTAAGATCTGGGAAAAATCTTACAGGCACTGCAAGTCGCGTGCCCGCGCAAGATTACATTGAGGATACTGCACTACCGTAGAGTGCGAGATGTAATAATTGATTGACGCGAAAGAGAAGTTGGAAAAATCTGATTCGCAGTAGGTCGGGCAGGATAAAGCAGGTTCAGAGGAGAAGCTCAAGAGTTCAGTGCCACCAATTCACCCTCAAGTACCGTATCCGTAGAGATTAAATAAGTAGAGGGAAGATAAATAGTTTAGCAAGTTCTTGGAGGTATTCAAAAAGATGCAGATCAACATACCGTTCGTCGAGGCATTGGAACAAATGCCAAGCTATGCAAAGATTATGAATGGTATAGTGTCAAGGAAGAGAAGACTAGATGAGTTTGAGACAGTAGCCTTGATAAAGGAATGCGGTCAAGGTTCAAAGATAAACTACCTCCAAAGCTGAAAGATCCAAGCAGTTTCATAGTTCTGTGCACGATCAGAAAGATAAACTTCAAAAAGTGTCTATGTGATCTTGGGGCAAGTATTAATCTGATGCCCTTGTCAGTGTTTAATTAGTTGGGATTGCCGGCTCCAAGGCCGCCAAACATTTCTTTGTAGCTAGCTAACAGATCCATCACGTATCCATGGGGAATTATTGAAGATGTATTGGTGAAAGTGGATAAATTTATCTTTCCGGCTAAATTTATCATCTTGGATTATGAGGAAGACAAAAGTATACCGATCATACTGGGGAGACCATTCTTAGCTACAGGAAGGACTTTTATAGATGTGCAAAAAGGGGAACTCACAATGCATGTATATGATCAGGAGGTTACCTTTAATGTCTTCAAAGTAATGAAGCTCCCAACAGACGAAGAAGAGTGTTTCCGGGTTGATTTGGTGGATCGAGGTCTAAAGGATGAAGTTCAGCATTTGGTAAACTATGAACCATAGAGTTGCGTACTTGGTGAAAATCCAGAGTTCAAGGTAAAGCCATTGACAAAAGCTGAAGTCATTAAATTTTGGGGTGAGGTGGACAGGAAGGAAGTCATCGTAATTCTATCTTCGCCATGAGATTCAGAGACAGTCAAGCTAATTGACTATAACTTAGCGCTTAATGGGAGGCAACCCATTGTTTCTATCTCTACTTAGTATTTATTCAATTCAAGTTGTTTGGTTTAGCTTATTTTCATTACTTGTTAGGACAGTATGAGTACCTTTTTATGTTTATTCATTGTATTCGACTCGCAGAAGATTATGTTCGTGCATTGCATTAAAATTAGGATGATAGAATAGGCATTCATTTTTATTTAGTAAACCATGCTTTGATAAGGTCTATTGATGTTATTGCAGGTGTATTGGAGAGCATACATTTCTGTCTTGCAGATTGTAAGAACAAAAGCTAGCGATCAGGTAGTATCGAGGATCGCTGCGCGCGCGATGATTCTGATATAGAACCGCGGGCCTGCGCGGTATACTGCTCGCTGCACAGTTGCCAATCGCGCCAAGACGCCAAATTTATTAAACCTCGCGTGGCCTCGCGCGACATTAGACGTGGAAAAGTTTTTAAGTTTAAAACGTGATGGAGATCGATTGGACTCTCATTTGAAATTAAAATGAAACGCAATCACGGTTACTTTCTCCCACAAACGCACGTTTCCTCATCTTCCTCTCTATCAGTTATAAATCAAAGCCATTAATCTCAGCATATACCCACAATTCCCTCAACGATCAAAGCTCACCCCCCACTCTCTCATCCACTGCTATAAAGCTAGGGTTTGATTGGGATTGCAGCAACAAGTTTGGAGACATTGTCATCTGCCGCTCTTAGTCATTATCAAGCATATCATTTTCAGTTCTCTCTTAACTACAAATGGGTCCAAAGAGGGCACGATCTTCTTCTTCCTCATCATTATCTTCCTCTGGCAGTCAAAGGGAGGATATCGTTGATCATACCAAATTTCTGAATTTGGCAGCCCAGCAGGAGTATTACAGAATTATGGCAAAGACGTTTGTCAAGGAGCGCGATTTCAAATCGGAGGGGCAAGATGGTCTGTTATGTGCCATGATTCGCGAACGGGGATGGGTAGGATTCACTACCACTCCCACGCCCATTTCGATGAGCATAATCCGAGAGTTTTACGCCAATGCCAAAGTTACCATGAACGATATCGCTATGGTTTGAGGTGTTTAGATAGACTACAGACCCACCACCATAAGAACCATTTTCAGACTCACCGAGACACCACCAAAAGGGGCTGATAATTGGGTCACAGGGGCACATTTTCAAACGGACTTGGAATTAGTTATTGCGAAGTTATGCGTGCCAGGCACAAAATGTACATATAAATCCGGCACGAATCAACCTCGTATATTCCCAACCGCAGCCCTGAATTGATATGAAAAGGCGTGGAATTTGTTTATTTGTGCCAAGCTATTATCGTCGTCGCATCAACATTAGATCACAGCGGAGAGAGCCATAATTCTGTGGGGCATAATCACCGAAAAATACATTGATGTGGGTCATCTCATACACCAAAACATATTGCAGTATCTACGGGGCAGCACTACAGGGAGCATTCCACACGCGTCAGTTGTAGCTATGCTATGTGTTCAGCATGGCTGCCATTGGGACAATGAATAGATGCAAAACCCGAGCCAAAACATCACTCACGCCACCATTGCGAAATTCAAAGATTGGGCAGGTGGTGAACCGTATCCGCGTGGTAGAGGATTTATTCTCCAGCCTACATTTGCAAAACCACAACAGTAGCCTAGTCAGACAGATGAAGCAGGCCCATCCACCCAAGCACACACTGTTCCTAGCGATTGACAGCTCCGAAGGTTGGAGCGTAAAGTCGACGCCGTGTATGATAACTTCGGAACATTTGCTACGGGTCTCACGAGAGCCTTAGCCGAGGCTTTTGCACAGCAGGGAACAATGCTAGAGTGGCCTCAGTTCGAGACAGCAGTGCCATATCCACCACCAGATTCACCACCCGAGGAGGGTGGTACAACCTATCATTAGGGGAGTTTTTTGTATCCTTTACCTTCATTCAATGGGGCATTGAATATTATAAGTTTGGGGGTATTGGGGTAGTAGTATAGTTGCATATAGATTCATTTAGTTTTAATTTTGCATGTTTATATGTTAGATAAAATTTTGCAGAAAATTTTTTATTTTTCGTTATTATTATTTGTGCTAGTATGTTTTAGTTTGCATGTCTCACAATGTTTAGCTTTGTCCAGCCAATGATGATAGTGAATTTTGAAAGACTCTTGAGTATTGTGGATAACATGAGCTGAGATATAATGTTTTACACGATGAAATTCATATTGCTATTTAAATGCTTTCGGTTTGCACGAATGTGTTCACAATCACTTGTAGGTATAAGAAGTATGTGTGCATTGCTTGATAGAAAATGTAGTGTTAAAAAAAGAGAAGCATGTGGAAAGTGATCGTAGACTGTATAAAGCATTGACATTCAAACTTTTGGGAAAACATGGGTATGTTATGTATACAAAAAAATCAAATAGCAGTAACATGGCTAATCTTATTTCGGGGCCCTAGCTACTTGAGTAAGTACGCCCGAGGGGATTGTCTCTACACCTAGCGCCTTAAGGTCTTTCATGGTCTGGGAGTCGTTGGTTGAAAGCTCGCTAAGGGGTAGCTATGTTGCCTAATGGAATAAGACATGGCACAGTCGTGTGAAAAGAAAAAGAAAAGAAAAATAGCAATAAAAACCGCGGGAAAGAGCGAAATTCGCCCTCGTGAGTAGCATTAAAGCAGTTAAATCCATTGTTGAGCCTTAGTTTGTATTGATATATTGAAATAGTCTGTGTTGCATGAGTATACATGAGTCTTAATTTAGACTATAATTTTTTGTTTTGAGCGATGTAATATGTGTATTCTTTGTTTATGTCAAGTTTTGGTGAACACCACACACACACACACACAGCATCTCTATAGCATATATGAATTATCTGAGTGTATAATATTATGCCTATAGTTTGGTTTGAAATGGTAATCTTGAATTTGGATACTTCACTGAGGCAATTTGAACTGAAACTCTGTTAGAGCTGGAACTATGTGAGACTAGTGTACATCGTAGCTTAGTTGCATAGTAATGTAGCTGCATTTTTTATTGTTCATTAGTATGCATTGCTTGAGGGTAAGCAACAGTTCAAGTTTGGGGGTATTTGATAAGTGGATTTTATACCTACTTATTGAATACCAATTCACGAGAAGTATGCCCGTCTCTAGTACATTTTAGTGTGTTTTTAGTTGCATTTCATTTACTTAAAACTCCTTTTGGTGAAAAAGTGCAGGAAACGGCCTAATTTGGTGGTATTAGAGGGCACGAGGCTAATGGGCGCATGAAGCAAGGCACAAGCTGGGATATGCATGGCATGAGGATCAAGTGGAGCAGAAGACAAAGAATGGATGGACAAAGGAAGGAGCAGAGAATGATCGGGCCGATTCAGTTGTAACCGTAATTCGTGAGTCGCAGGTTGCCGCAGCAGAGACAAGCTTGGGGACGCGCGCCCACGTGAGCACCCGGCTGAGCAACATAACACACTACAAGTCACGCGCCCGCGAGAGGATTACACTAGAGGGGCGCGCGATGCCTGAAGCTGCTAATTTTTTTTATTTTAATTTTTAATTAAAAGGGTTTTAATTGATTAAAATGATATCTGACTGGTGTCAGACATATCTTTGTACTTTTCACGTATTTTCATAGTAGGAACTAGGGTTTACACCTTGAGGGAGATTCCAACGTAGAACGAAGCCAAAACGCCTATTTCTCCAATTCTTCTTAGGATTTTCTGTCATTGTGGATTATCATTATTATTTTGCTGGATTTATATGAGGATTTGAACGTTAACTTTGGTCTATAATTAACAATTGGGTTTGATCATTTCTATCCTTCATCTTTCAATTATTTGCTTATTAACCATGTTTAGCTTTGATCCCATAATGGCTTTTGGTTCAGTCATGAACTAAACTCCATTATGGGATTCTAACGGATTTTAATATGTAGTTTAATTGCATGCTTGATTGCTAGGGCTGTTTTACATATCATATGGAAATTCTATCATAATTGTTTTATATGTATGAATGCTTGATCACAATTCATTTCAATACTTGTATGGAATTGACAATGAACATGCAAGTATGGATTGTAATCATGATAGCATACGTATATGGGGCTGTTTTATATGGCTTGTGTATTTCGTGAACTAGATAGACATATAATGTTTCACCGCATAAGTTAAAATAAAAGGCTTATGCTTAAATTCAGTATGATTGCAATTTCACATAGACATATAGTGATTTTGGTTATATTGATGATTACATGGAGTCTATCATTTGTGGATGCTGTGTAAGTAGGTCTTAGTACATTGAAAAATGGCTATGACTCTAATAGTGCTCTTGGCTACTTTCCTGTGATATATGAACAATTCTTGCATGATAGTGGTAATTGGATGAAGTATTAAATGAAGTTAGGATCCCGTTATTTCCAGATTTGGTTTATTACGTTATTATTCTTGTTTTAGTTGTTATTTGCAATTAGATTAATTCACCAATATAGTCGTTAGTTTAAGCATATAAATATAGTGATTTAATTGATGCATAGTAGTTTAAATTTGACAACTTTCTCTCGTGGGATCGATACTCTACTTTCTCTCAGACACTTGTTGACACATGTATGCTTGCATGAGTTAGAGCTCTTTTATCAGAACTGAAAAAGAGGCAACATATAACAACTTGCTTACTTTGCAAAATTTATAAATATTACCCACAACTATAACATTATATCAAATCCACACCATAATATTTCAAAAAATATTTCGAGAAATTTAAATCTCTATTCATAAAATTTGGGGTCTCACATTCCAATCACAATTTAACCTTTAAAATATTGATTACAATTTACACAGACACGGTAGTAAATTAGAACAAAGAACAAGTTGGCCCTATATTAAAGTAAACAAATTAAAGACTTTAGAACTCACAATTTAAGGAACAAGAAGTCAATAACTCACAATTTAAGGAACAAAAACTCACAATTTGAAGAACACGAACTCATAATCTGGGATAGGGCAGAAACAGATTCCGGCTTCTGAGGGATGATCGGATGAGACTTACGAGATCGAGATGAGAGCTGTCAGATGAGAGATGAGAGATCGAGTTGAGACTTGAGACTTGAGACTTCTGAGTTTGAGATCTGGCCATCTGGGTTTGGGGCTTTTAGGGCTGAGTGTTGAAGTGACGAGAAAGAAATGAATTGAGAATTTGGGCGATTGACCCTTTCTCCAAATCCAAGCAGCCCGTGACCGAGAAAAAAAAATCAAAAAGAAAACAAATCCAAAAAATCTAAACCCTAACATCGCCTTCTTCACCGCGATCCTCCTCTTCCTCCATCTCTTCAGCAAACATTAAGAAGAAGAAGATTAGATCTAGATCTAAATATCTTTTTGGTTTATAGCAAAAGATAAAAGTCTATAACTAGAATAAAAAAAATAATGAATTTCAAACTAAAGTTTATTAATAAATGAATGCTAATTTTATTATTTTTAATAAATATAATGATTAATGTTTTAAATTATAATTTGAGTAAGTTTTTATTATTTTTGAAATATTAAAATTTAAAATGAATACTTTAATTACAACTATAGCTAGAATAAGAAAAAAATGAGTTTTAAAATATAATATTAATGAATGAATGTTAATTTATTTATTTATTTTAATAAATACAATAATCAATAATCTAAATTACAATTCAAATATATTTTCATCATTTTTGAAATTCTAAATTTTATTTTAAAATGAATGCTCTAATTACAATTATAAATAGAATAATAAAAAACTAATGAATTTTAAAGTAAAGTTTATTAATTCTAAATTAATTCAACCTAATACATTTTAATAATAAAATTATATTATCTATTGTTATTGCCTCCTCATTATCGCAAGTAAATTTTGAAAGTACAAAATTTGTAGCAAGTTAATACCTATATATATATATATATATATATATAATTAATTAATTTATATATATGTGACTTATTAATTATTGAATATAAGTTATTAATATATATGTATATATATATATATATATATATACATATATATATATATATATATAATTAATAAGTTTACATTGAATATTTAATTATTTTTTTCAAAATTATATTATCTATTGCTCCCCCTCCTCTTGACATCGCAATTAAGATTTTTAAGTAAAAAATTGTAACAAGTTAATAATTATAGTTTGGTAAGTTAATGTATAGAGTAATATGGTCATACACAACATGTAGATAATTTATTTGTGCATAGTCATTAAAAATATGTCGTTTTGATGATTTTTTTATTTATTAAAAAAAAGCTTCTCTCCTCCCAAATCATAAATAAAAAAAAATATGTCAAAACAACGCAACACATCATGAATTCATCATTAGAACACAAATCAAAAATTTAACACAAATTAAAAATAATCCATTAGAACTTATACCAAGAATTTATCAATGGAATCCAAATTAAGAACTTAGGTTTTCTCCAGCATTGGATGTGTTGGGTTATTTGGAGAAAACGGGTTAAAAGATGTAAATCAATCTTAGCCACATAAAGTCATTAAAACAGATCCAACGGTTAAGCGCCTTATCCCTCAAATAACACTATTTGAGGATCCTCAACCAAGGAGATATATATATATATATATATATATATATATATATATATATATATATATATATATATATATATCTCTTAAATCTCTACATTAAACTAAATATATATAAAGTAACTATGAATATTTTATGTAATATTTAAAAACAAATTTGGGGCTATAATATTTAATATTTTACCGAAAATATATTTAATATATTTCCGATAAAATATATTTAATATTTTAATATTAAATATATTTTACTGAAATATATTTAATATTTTAATTAATGATTAATTAAAATATATTTTAGGTAAATTAAAAAATATTTACCTAAAATTATGTAATATTTAAAAAACAAATTTGGGGCTAAAATATTATTATTATTATTATTATTATTATTATTATTATTATTATTATTATTATTATTATTATTTATGACGCCCCCAAAATAGATCCAATCCATCCAACCTATTCTGAGTCGCAAAATACATGGTACAAAAAATAACTACAACTTTATTACTACAATTGTCGTGCAAAATACAACAACACATATACTGTGAGTTTTAATACCAATTGTGACTCATGTCCCAACCATGGACAACACCTCACATTGATACATTAAATAAAGGTACAGTCAATAATTGTTTTAGAAATTAAAATCTTTTGGAAGTGCTCAAGTAAACCTTCGTACATAGGAGGCCATGAATCTAAGTCATGATAGATATCATATGTCTAGAGAATTATCCTTGGTTGACCCAATAGACCCCAAAGAAGAACGAGAAGATTACTATCATGTTCCTTCCAATGGTGAGTCTTCTCTTGACATATAACTATCTCCACTGTCTCTAGTTGAAAATTATATTTCAAATAAACTCCAAGATCATATAGGTAGTGCTCATAGATATACTCAACAAGTGGATGTGCACAACCCTATCTTATGATAACTCGTAGGTCATTAGACATCTTGTATGATAGTGACAAAACACCATTCCAAAGTTGGGTTCACCTTACCTTATTCGGTTCACAAAAATTAAATATCAAATGACGTATACAATACGACACATGTAAGACCCCAAATTATTAATAAATAAAATTTATTTTCCTCTATTTATTATTTTGAAATAGTAAGGTTTGATTTGATTAATGTGGATAGTTATGGGTAAAATACGCAAATATTTCGAATAAGCAAGTGGTTATAAAATATTCATTATTGTCGGGGAATATTCGTTTGGTCGTGGAATATTCGTCTCGTCGGGAATATTCGTAATGACGGCAGCCTTAGCTTTTGGGCCCCATAACGAAAGCGATTGGATGAAGAAAACGAAAAATATAAGTTGTTTATAAATAACAGGCGTGGTTGTTACCAATTATCACTGTTGGAATACCCGGTGGTTAAAACACACTAATCGCCGTTGTTGAACAAAGAGCACACCAGTATTGCACCAATTATTGATTCTTACGTAAGAAGGCATTACTCAACAATTGTTACAATAATTACTCGCTCGAAGATTTTATTTTATTGATTCAATAATTGTTGCGTTGATATTTTATATTGTCATTGTTTCAATAATTGTCATTACAATATTTTTCATTATCGGAGCAATAATTCATATTATTTGAATAATATTATTGGATAACATTATTGGCAATGTCTAGAAAGTTCATGCCTAAGGAGAGGTTTGGTCACCTAATCATGCGCGCCCAAGAAGGAGAAATTCTTATTGAAAGCCCTCTTCCTGAACCTACCGGTTGTCAATAATGTGATTCTCAGAATATTATTTGTGAATAATTAATTATTGATTTATATGATGAGAAAAATATTGATTTTATGTGGATATAGATGGAGAAAATTTTTAAAATGACAATTGTTGAAAATTAATATTTTATCTTTTTCTGATAAAATAATTCATTTAAATATATTATTTTAATAATATATTAACGGTGATATTTTTACAACGAATGTGGGATATATGAGTATACGAGGAGGAAGAGTATTTTTGTTGCAATAAATGTTTAAAACATGTTAAACATGTTCAATGGGACCCCATTTCTTGACTGAAATTTGATTATAGCCTGTAAAATTGTCCGTATGTGGATTTCGGTCAATTTCTGTTTGGAATTTGGAAAAACTTTCTTCTGAAAAGTTGTAGAGAATTGGATTTCATATAAAAACTCGTGTGATTTTAATTTTTCTGATAAAAGAGCTATTTATTATGAATTATTGAAGTTCCGAAGCTCCGAAATAATTGATTTTTGGAAGTTTTAATTGTTTTAATTAACAAAAAACGTTTTTTAGATGTATGAGCCTCATTTAACACATGCTAAGTTGCTTGAATTCAGATGATTCTAAGTGGGCGAGACAAATTAATATATATATTATTATTATATTAAATTTTCTCGCTTTGGTGTTCTAAGCAATTTCCTATAAATAGGTGTGCTTAGGTTAGAATTGAAAATCATACCAGAAACTGAAGTTTTCTCTCTATTTTCTCTCTCTATATTATCGAGCGTATTCTTGTGAGTATTTTGAGTATACTTTGAGTATTGCTATACGGTTGCAAGTTCAAGTCATAGCCTATATCCTGTTTCAACTAGAAGTACTATCTTCGAGGTAAGGGATGTTATTTTCTTCTCAAATGATATTATTTCTTCAATATCATTATCTTTGAAATATTGGTTGGAACTTTTATCAAATTTGGAACTTTTTCATGTCTCAAGTTACTATTCATGAGTTACAATTCACGAGTTACTATTCATGAGTTACTATTCATGAGTTACTATTCGTAAGTACTATTCATGAAGCGTGAAGATGTTTTTTGTGGAATTTCTATCTTTTGGTGTCGAGTTTACTATTCACGATACTCAGACACTATTCACGAATCACGGCACTATTCACCAAAAATGAAAATTTTTCTTTTCGCTCTAAAATATCTATTCGGATACTAGCTTTGATTGTATCCATGTTTTGATCATTCTTGAATTTTACACCCCTATGATTATTTTTGAGGTATTTTTGGACGTGGATAAAACAAAGTACTAATCCTTAATCCTTAATCCTTAATCCTTGTCATTTTGTTTCCACCGGATTCGCTTTCTTTAAAATATTTTTCATCATCTTCACCTTAAATGATGATATTATGGAATATCTTTGGCCCAGTAGTGCAAAAGATGAATGATTTCGATGAATATCTTTGGCCCAGAGTGCAAAAAGATGAACAGTGTTTAGATGAACATGATCAATCGATGAATATCTTTGGCTCAGAGTGCAAAGATGAATATTTGATTCCGATATATATTGATTGATGTTACAGGGGATAAAATATCGACGATGAACTTTTAAATTCATATATAGAAGATAGTAGTTTGCATTCTCTACTTAACTCTTCTAATGAATTATTATTTCATGCGAATATTGATTTAAAATTTGTTGTCTATCAGATTCTATTAGATTTTTCCTCATCAAGACTAACGATAATTTGTTGTATATTATCTTAGTCATAATATTCTTTTATCGGGCTAGTTGAGCTCACCCTTTCCTTGTTGTTCCATTTTTTCTTCTCGGAGGCGCGAGAATGTAGCGAAATCTAGCTGGGGTATGGAATGAAGGTTCTAGAGAGAGTTGTTTAGTAGTCCTCACCATTTTGTAAAATAATGTATCAATAATTATGATGGGGATTTATTTGCGTGGATATTGTCTAGATGGCAATATCCGTATTTAACTCACGCTTATATGTTGTAATAATAAAGTTGTAGTTATTTCGCATCATGTATTTGGCGACTTCGTAATGGGTTGGATGGAATGGACCTATTTTGGGGGCGTCACAGTTGGTATCAGAGCTTAGGGATATGATCTCTGGCGGAGATCGGGGAATAGAACTAGGAGGGGAGAGACGAGTAAATCCTTCTCTAGTGTGTCCTACCTAAGCTTATTTGTTAATTGGTCAGTATATAAGGATATTATGTGATATATTGATTTCCTTAATTAACCCTTGTTTTATGACAGTATTTGAGAATGTCGAATGAGAATATTAATAGTGGAGTAAATGAGACCGTGGAGATGCCTGTACTTACCAACGAGGAGAACGTGCAACAAGCTGACAATGTGCCTCCTGTGAACAACACCACTGAGCAGATGATGAACGAGGGGATGTTTAGAAGTTTTTTGCAGTTCATGCTAAATCAGACGAGGGAGACTCGTGGTCAAAATACAGGAGGAAATGATAGCAATTCACGGTGGTCACAAACCAAGCGCTTTAAAGAGTTGGGACCACCAGAATTGGGGAAAGTCGGATCCGATTAAGGCGGAGACGTGGGTCAAACAAATTACCAAGATATTCGATGTCTTGGGATGCACGGAGGAACAGAAGGTTCCATTCGCCACCTTTATGTTCCGTGGCGAGGCGGACATTCTGGTGGGAATCAGGAAGCGCACCCATCCAAATTTACACTCAAAGATGTCATGGGAGATGTTTCAGAAATGTATTCAATGACAAGTACTTCCTCGAAAGTATTCACATATATATGAAGGAAGGAGTTTATTAGATCGAGCAGAATAACATGACGGTGTCCCAAAGACGAGGCGAAGTTCACGGAGTTATCCAGTTTGCACCTCATTTGGTGGAGAATGAGGAACGATGACGCTGGATGTTTCGAGAGGTTTGAAACCCGACATACGCCAAGATCTCATTTCTCATAAATTTTCTCTATTCGGAGATGTTGTCAGCGGGGCTCAGTTGTTAGAGCGAGATAACGAGTACGTTCAACCGAGGGACCATAACCAGGATCATACCGAAGATAGTAGTCATCAGAATAACGATAACCAGCAGAGAAAGAAGAATACAGACAAAGGCGGTAACCACTCTGGTGGAAATCGTGGCCATGAAAATAGAAGAAGCGAGTCGGGAGGAGATTTTAAAAAGTGGAGATTCAACAATGACCATTTGAAGACGTTAGCGCCAGTAGCAACTAGTTCCAAGGGAGGAGAAAGACCACCGGTCGTATGTTACAAATGCAGGAAAGAGGGACATATCAGCCCAAACTGCCCACAACAGTTTAAGGTATGCTATAATTGTGGAAAAGAAGGACATATCACTAGAGATTGTACAATATTGAAACCCAGTCCAGCGGGAATGGTGACTCAAAAGGATGTCCCAGAAAAGTCAAAGTCAACGATTCCTGGAAGAGCGTTTGTCGTGACCGGTCAAAATGCGAGGAACCCGAACAAAGTTAGCACGGGTTAGTTAATTATAAATTCTTACAAAGTTTATACCTTACTAGATACCAGTTCTACCCATTCTTTTATCTCTCTTGCTTGCACTCAACGTTTGAACATGACTACGGAGAAATTAGACTTTGACCTATCTCATGGAGACTCTATTAGGAGAAACTTTCATTTCATCCAATCGTTTAGAAATCTTGCTTGATTCAGTTGGCACTATCACATTACCCGTTGACCTTATTCCTATAAAGATATTTGCTTTTGATGTGATTTTAAGGTTAACTACTCATCATGCCAAAATTGATTGCTTTCGTAAGGTTGTTAGTTTTCATATTCCTAAGCAACCTGTTATTCGAATTCAAGCAATCAAACCATTGTAGTCAAACATTTTCATATCAAGCCATGAAGTCATTCGCTTATTACGATGTCAAGTTTTCTTAGTCCATGTTATGGATTTGAATAAAGACACGCCGATTTGAATAATATTCCTATTGTTATTGATTTTTCCCGACGTATTTCAAGAATTTCTTGGGTTACTCCCAAAGATCGATATTAAATTTTGTATCGACTTTGAACCCTAGACAAAACTCATTTCTAAAATCTCATATCGAATGGCTCTATTGAACTTCGTGAGTTAAAACTTCAACTATAGAATTTGGTACCGAGCCTTTATCCGGTGACTTCCTTTGTGGAATGCACCGCGCCGACTCTCCGTAGGGGGACACCATATTCGCTTCGATAGTAAACCGATAGGTGTCATTGTAACGTGCTATCCAAGGTTGGGATATGAGTCACGATTGAGAACAACCTAAGTCGGTAATTGAAATACGTAGCTTTCAGGCTTAGTTGGTTATTATCGGAGATTCGTTGAAGGATATTCTCGAATCGCTATTCCATTAATGCAAATTGACTCGTAGAGATACAAAATTCGAATGGAGCAAGGAATGTGGGAAGAGCTTTGAAGAACTCAAGAGGAGACTCATTTCAAAGACATGTTCGACCATGCCATCCTGGAAAAGTGAACGTGGTAGTAGTGACGTGTTGAGTAGAAGATCGTACACAAGCACGAAAATACGATATTGTCAAAGACTCATTTCAATAATTTACAAATAATAGAGATGGAGATGAAAACTCTAGTTACCCACGTGATGATATACGAGTATAATCGACTTTAATCGATAAAGTTAAAGTCGCTTCAAGCTACACACCGGAGTGATGAATTTGAAGAAGGAGGTGCAAGAAGTTGTTATTTCAAAAGCGAGAATCGGTGAGGTGAGGAAAACTCAAACCTTCGATTTATTAATCCATTTGAAATTCTAGATCGAATATGAATCGTGGCCTATAGACTCGCTTTTACCGCCAAGTATGACGCGTGTTCATAACGCTTTTCACGTGTCGATGTTACGTAAATATGTGGACGACTCGAACCACGCTATTGAAGTTAGAACCGACGAGATAGACGAAGACTTAACGTCGAGGAGGTACCGCCAAGATCTTGTAGAGGAAAAAGAACATGTCCTATGTGCATCGAGGTTATACCACAAGTTAAAGTTTTGTGGAGAAACCATGCTATTGAGGAAATGATCTGGGAGTTGGAAACGGACATGAAAGCGAGGTATTCTCATCTTTTCGAAACACCAGGTACGTACGTCAATTTCGAGGACGAAATTTCATAAGGAGGGGAGGTTGTAAGACCCCAAATTATTAATAAATAAAATTTATTTTCCTCTATTTATTATTTTGAAATAGTAAGGGTTGATTTGATTAATGTGGATAGTTATGGGTAAAATACGCAAATATTTCGAATAAGCAAGTGGTTATAAAATATTCATTATTGTCGGGGAATATTCGTTTGGTCGTGGAATATTCGTACTGTTGGGGAATATTTGTACGACGGCGCAGTCTTTTGTGGGCCCCATAACGGAAAGCGATTGGATGAAGAAAACGACAAATATAAGTTGTTTATAAATAACGGCGTGGTTGTTACCAATTAATCTTCATTGGAATACCCGTGGTTAAAACACACTAATACGCATTGTTGTTGAGCAGTACACCAGATTGCACCAATTATTGATTCTTACGTAAGAAGGCACTACTCAACAATTGTTACAGTAATTACTGTTCAGTATTTTATTTTATTGATTCAATAATTGTTGCGTTGATATTTTATATTGCTATTGTTTCAATAATTGTCCTTACACAGTATTTTCCATTATCGGAGCAATAATTCATATTATTTGAATAATATTATTGGATAATATTATTGGCAATGTCTAGAAAGTTTTGTCTAAGGAGAGGTTTGGTTACCTAATTGCGCGCCAGTAAGGAGAAATTCTTATTGGAAAGCCCCCACTTTCCTGGGAACTGCCTTGTTGTCAATAATGCGATTCTGTAATATTATTTGTGAATAATTAATTATTGATTTATATGATGAGGAAAATATTGATTTTATGTGGATATAGATGGAGAAAATTTTTAAAATGACAATTGTTGAAAATTAATATTTTATTTTTTTCTGATAAAATAATTCATTTAAATATATTATTTTAATAATATATTAACGGTGATATTTTTACAACGAATGTGGGATATATGAGTATACGAGGAGGAAGAGTATTTTTGTTGCAATAAATGTTTAAAACATGTTAAACATGTCTCATTGGACCCCATTTCTTGACCGAAATTTGATTATAGCACATAAAATTTCCCGTATGTGGATTTCGGTCAATTTCTGTTTGGAATTTGGAAAAACTTTCTTCTGAAAAGTTGTAGAGAATTGGATTTCCTATAAACACTCGCGAGATTCGAATTTTTCTGATAAAAGAGCTATTTATTATGAATTATTGAAGTTCCGAAGCTCCAAAATAATTGATTTTTGGAAGTTTTAATTGTTTTAATTAACAAAAACATTTTTTAGATGTATGAGCCTCATTTAACACATGCTAAGTTGCTGAATTCAGATGATTCTAAGTGGGCGTAGACAAATTAATATATATATTATTATTATATTAAATTTTCCGCTTTGGTGTTCTAAGCAATTTCCTATAAATAGGGTGCTTAGGTTAGAATTGAAAATCATACCAGAAACTGAAGTTTTCTCTCTATTTTCTCTCTCTATATTATTGAGCGTATTCTTGTGAGTATTTTGAGTATACTTTGAGTATTGCTATACGGTGCAAGTTCAAGTCATAGCCTATATCCGGTGTTTCAACTAGAAGTACTGTCTTTCGAGGTAAGGGATGTTATTTTCTTCTCAAATGATATTATTTCTTCAATATCATTATCTCAAATATTAGGTTGAACTTTTATCAAATTTGGAACCTTTTCATGTCGGGGTTACTATTCATGAGTTACTATTCACGAGTTACTATTCATGAGTTACTATTAATGAGTTACTATTCACGAGTACTATTCATGAAGCGTGAAGATATTTTTTTGTGGAATTTCTATCTTTTGGTGTCTGAGTTACTATTCACGATACTAAGACTATTCACGATACTTGACTATTCACGAATAATATACTTATTTCACCTAAAAAATGAAAATTTTTCTTTTCGCTCTAAAATATCTATTCGGATACTAGTTTTGATTGTATCCATGTTTTGATCATTCTTGAATTTTACACCCCTATGATTATTTATGAGGTATTTTTGGACGTGGATAAAACAAAGTACTAATCCTTAATCCTTAATCCTTGTCATTTTGTTTCACCGGATTCGCTTTCTTTAAAAATATTTTTCATCATCTTCATCTTAAATGATGATATTATGGAATATCTTTGGCCTGAGTAGTGCAAAGATGAATGATTTCGATGAATATCTTTGGCCCGTGAGTGCAAAGATGAACAGTGTTTAGATGAACATGATCAATCGATGAATATCTTTGGCTCGTAGTGCAAAGATGAATATTTGATTCCGTATATATATTGATTGATGTTACAAGGATAAAATATCGACGATGAACTTTTAAATTCTTATATAGAAGATAGTAGTTTGCATTCTCTACTTAACTCTTCTAATGAATTATTATTTCACGCTAATATATTGATTTTAAATTTGTTGTCTATTGTATTCTATTAGATTTTTCCTGTTGAAGACTAACGATAATTTTTTGTATATTATCTTAGTCATAATATTCTTTACTTGGCTAGTTGAGCTCACCCTTTTCCTTGTTGTTCCATTTTTCTTCTCGTGAGGCGAGAATGTAGCGAGTACTAGTCTCTGGGTATGGAATGAAGGTTCTAGAGAGAGTTGTTTAGTAGTCCTCACCATTTTGTAAAATAATGTATCAATAATTATGATGGGGATTTATTTGCATGTGGATATTGTCTAGATGGCAATATCTCGTATTTAACTCACGCTTTATATGTTGTAATAATAAAGTTGTAGTTATTTATGTACCATGTATTTGGCGACTCAGAATGGGTTGGATGGAATGGACCTATTTTGGGGGCGTCACAACACACTTATCTAAAGTTCTCAATAAAATTATTTTCATACTATTTAGGGAGAACCTCAACTGCTATAGACCACCGTTCTATTCCCCTGTTATCCCCGCTCGACCCGGCAACACTCTTATTACATGAAAGGAATTGTGAAGCAAAAGGGTGAGCACAACTAGCTCAGTAAAGAATATCATGACTAAAGATAATTAAATTATCAATAGCCTTTGTCAGTAATAAATCATAGATTTAGAACATATGGTAGATGATAAAACTTTTCAACCATAGTTGCAGCGGAACGAGCAAATCCATTAGAAGAGTCAAATAGACCATAAAGTCTATTATCTTCTCCATGTTAAAAGTCCACCAACAATGCTTTAACCCTGTAAAATTAATCAATAGATCCTATTCACAGTCATGTGAATAACTCATAATCATAATTGTAGTTCTAATTTTCTTCTCATCTAGACGCGAAGATAATTTACATCACCTATCTTTACCTGAAATATCAAAGATCATGGTTATACCAAATCACAGTTCCTGTTCATAATCATACTAATAAATTCATCTTTGCACTACGGGCTAATGATATTCATCAACAGTTCATCTTTGCACTACAGACCAAAGATATTCAGCAACAGGTCATCTTTGCACTACGGGCCAAAGATATTCAACAACAGGTCATCTTTGCACTACACGGCAAAGATATTCATCAACAATTCATCTTTGCACTACAGGCCAAAGATAATACCTATATATATATATATATATATATATAATTAATTAATTTATATATATGTGACTTATTAATTATTGAATATAAGTTATTAATATATATGTATATATACATATATATATATATATACATATATATATATATATATAATTAATAAGTTTACATTGAATATTTAATTATTTTTTTTCAAAATTATATTATCTATTGCTCCCACCTCTTGACATCGCAATTAAGATTTTTAAGTAAAAAAATTATAACAAGTTAATAATTATAGTTTGGTAAGTTAATGTATAGAGCAATATGGTCATACACAGCTGTGTATAATTTATTTGTGCATAGTCTGCCAAAAATATGTCGTTTTGACAGATTTTTTTATTTATTAAAAAAAAGCTTCTCTCCTCCCAAATCATAAATAAAAAAAAATATGTCAAAACAACGCAACACATCATGAATTCATCATTAGAACACAAATCAAAAATTTAACACAAATTAAAAATAATCCATTAGAACTTATACCAAGAATTTATCAATGGAATCCAAATTAAGAACTTAGGTTTTCTCCAGCATTGGATGTGTTGGGTTATTTGGAGAAAACGGGTTAAAAGATGTAAATCAATCTTAGCCACATAAAGTCATTAAAACAGATCCAACGGTTAAGCGCCTTATCCCTCAAATAACACTATTTGAGGGATCCCTCAACTGAAGGAGACTATATATATATATATATATATATATATATATATATACTCATCTTAAATCTCTACATTAAACTAAATATATATAAAGTAACTATGAATATTTTATGTAATATTTAAAAAACAAATTTGGGGCTATAATATTTAATATTTTACTGAAAATATATTTAATATATTTCCGATAAAATATATTTAATATTTTAATATTAAATATATTTTACTGAAATATTTAATATTTTAATTAATGATTAATTAAAATATATTTTAGGTAAATTAAAAAAATATTTACCGAAAATTATGTAATATTTAAAAAACAAATTTGGGGCTAAAATATTATTATTATTATTATTATTATTATTATTATTATTATTATTATTTATGACGCCCCCAAAATAGATCCAATCCATCCAACCTATTCTGAGTCGCAAAATACATGGTACAAAAAACAACTACAACTTTATTACTACAATTGTCGTGCAAAATACAACAACACATATACTGTGAGTTTTAATACCAATTGTGACTCATGTCCCAACCATGGACAACACCTCACATTGATACATTAAATAAAGGTACAGTCAATAATTGTTTTAGAAATTAAAATCTTTTGGAAGTGCTCAAGTAAACCTTCGTACATAGGAGGCCATGAATCTAAGTCATGATAGATATCATATGTCTAGAGAATTATCCTTGGTTGACCCAATAGACCCCAAAGAAGAACGAGAAGATTACTATCATGTTCCTTCCAATGGTGAGTCTTCTCTTGACATATAACTATCTCCACTGTCTCTAGTTGAAAATTATATTTCAAATAAACTCCAAGATCATATAGGTAGTGCTCATAGATATACTCAACAAGTGGATGTGCACAACCCTATCTTATGATAACTCGTGGTCATTAGACATCTTGTATGATAGTGACAAAACACCATTCCAAAGTTGGGTTCACCTTACCTTATTCGGTTCACAAAATTAAATATCAAATGACGATACAATAATACGACACATGTAAGACCCCAAATTATTAATAAATAAAATTTATTTTCCTCTATTTATTATTTTGAAATAGTAAGGTTTGATTTGATTAATGTGGATAGTTATGGGTAAAATACGCAAATATTTCGAATAAGCAAGTGGTTATAAAATATTCATTATTGTCGGGAAATATTTGTTTGGTCGTGGAATATTCAGTCTTCGTTGGGAATATTCGCACGACGCAGTAGCAGCTTTTGTGGGCCCCATAACTGAAAGCGATTGGATGAAGAAAACGAAAAATATAAGTTGTTTATAAATAACTAGCGTGGTTATTACAGATTAATCATTGTTGGAATACCCGTGGTTTAAAACACACTAATCACGCGTTGTTGAACAAAGAGCACACGGTATTGCACCAATTATTGATTCTTACGTAAGAAGGCATTACTCAACAATTGTTACAAAGAATTATTGCTCAAAGATTTTATTTTATTGATTCAATAATTGTTGCGTTGATATTTTATATTCTTTGTTGTTTCAATAATTGTCATTACAATCAGTATTTTCCATTATCTAGCAATAATTCATATTATTTGAATAATATTATTGGATAACATTATTGGCAATGTCTAGAAAGTTCTGCCTAAGGAGAGGTTTGGTCACCTAATTGCTACAAAAGAAGGAGAAATTCTTATTGAAAGCCCCCTCTCTTCCTCGAACCTGCACTGGTTGTCAATAATGTGATTCTCGTAATATTATTTGTGAATAATTAATTATTGATTTATATGATGAGAAAATATTGATTTTATGTGGATATAGATGGAGAAAATTTTAAAATGACAATTGTTGAAAATTAATATTTTATCTTTTTCGATAAAATAATTCATTTAAATATATTATTTTAATAATATATTAATCTATGATATTTTTACAACGAATGTGGGATATATGAGTATACGAGGAGGAAGAGTATTTTTGTTGCAATAAATGTTTAAAACATGTTAAACATGTTTGTGGGACCCCATTTCTTGATCGAAATTTGATTATAAATGTAAAATTGTCCGTATGTGGATTTCTTCAATTTCGCTTGGAATTTGGAAAACTTTCTTCCGAAAAGTTGTAGAGAATTGGATTTCATATAAAAACTCGTGTGATTTTAATTTTTCTGATAAAAGAGCTATTTATTATGAATTATTGAAGTTCCGAAGCTCCGAAATAATTGATTTTTGGAAGTTTTAATTGTTTTAATTAACAAAAACGTTTTTTAGATGTATGAGCCTCATTTAACACATGCTAAGTTGCTGAATTCAGATGATTCTAAGTGGGCGTAGACAAATTAATATATATATTATTATTATATTAAATTTTCTGCTTTGGTGTTCTAAGCAATTTCCTATAAATAGGGTGCTTAGGTTAGAATTGAAAATCATACCAGAAACTGAAGTTTTCTCTCTATTTTCTCTCTCTATATTATCGAGCGTATTCTTGTGAGTATTTTGAGTATACTTTGAGTATTGCTATACGGTGCAAGTTCAAGTCATAGCCTATATCCGGTGTTTCAACTAGAAGTACTATCTTTCGAGGTAAGGGATGTTATTTTCTTCTCAAATGATATTATTTCTTCAATATCATTATCTTTGAAATATTGGTTGGAACTTTTATCAAATTTGGAACTTTTTCATGCTCGGGTTACTATTCATGAGTTACAATTCACGAGTTACTATTCATGAGTTACTATTCATGAGTTACTATTCGTAAGTACTATTCATGAAGCGTGAAGATGTTTTTTTTGGAATTTCTATCTTTTGGTGTTCTGAGTTACTATTCACGATACTGGCACTATTCACGAATCTGAAGACTATTCACCATAAAAATGAAAATTTTTTCTTTTCGTCTAAAATATCTATTCGGATACTAGCTTTGATTGTATCCATGTTTTGATCATTCTTGAATTTTACACCCCTATGATTATTTTTGAGGTATTTTTGACGTGGATAAAACAAAGTACTAATCCTTAATCCTTAATCCTTAATCCTTGTCATTTTGTTTCACCGGATTCGCTTTTTTAAAATATTTTTCATCATCTTCATCTTAAATGATGATATTATGGAATATCTTTGGCCCGTAGTGCAAAGATGAATGATTTCGATGAATATCTTTGGCCGTAGTGCAAAGATGAACAGTGTTTAGATGAACATGATCAATCGATGAATATCTTTGCCTCAGTAGTGCAAAGATGAATATTTGATTCCGTATATATATTGATTGATGTTACAGGGGATAAAATATCGACGATGAACTTTTAAATTCATATATAGAAGATAGTAGTTTGCATTCTCTACTTAACTCTTCTAATGAATTATTATTTCACTGCGAATATTGATTTAAAATTTGTTGTCTATCAGTATTCTATTAGATTTTTCCTCATCAAGACTAACGATAATTTGTTGTATATTATCTTAGTCATAATATTCTTTACCGGGCTAGTTGAGCTCACCCTTTTCCTTGTTGTTCCATTTTTCTTCTCGTGAGGCGAGAATGTAGCGAGTACTAGTCGGGGTATGGAATGAAGGTTCTAGAGAGAGTTGTTTAGTAGTCCTCACCATTTTGTAAAATAATGTATCAATAATTATGATGGGGATTTATTTGCGTGTGGATATTGTCTAGATGGCAATATCTCATATTTAACTCACGCTTTATATGTTGTAATAATAAAGTTGTAGTTATTTCGTACCATGTATTTGGCGACTCGTAATGGGTTGGATGGAATGGACCTATTTTGGGGGCGTCACGGTTGGTATCGAGCTTAGGATATGATCTCTGGCGAGATCGGGGAATAGAACTAGGAGGGAGAGACGAGTAAATCCTTCTCTAGTGTGTCCTACCTAAGCTTATTTGTTAATTGGTCAAGATATATAAGGATATTATGTGATATATTGATTTCCTTAATTAACCCTTGTTTTATGATGACAAGATTTTGAGAATGTCGAATGAGAATATTAATAGTGGAGTAAATGAGACCGTGGAGATGCCTCAGTATTTACCAACGAGGAGAACGTGCAACAAGTCGACAATGTGCCTCCCCGTGAACAACACCAATCGAAAGCGATGATGAAACGAGGGGATGTTTAGAAGTTTTTTGCGCTTCATGCTAAATCGACGAGGGAGACTCGTGGTCAAAATACAGGAGGAAATGATAGCAATTCACGGTGGTCACAACAAGCGCTTTAAAGAGTTGGGACCACCGCACTGGGAAAGTCGGATCCGATTAAAGGCGAGACGCGTGGGTCAAACAAATTACCAAGATATTCGATGTCTTGGGATGCACGAGGAACAGAAGGTTCCATTCGCCACCTTTATGTTCCGTGGCGAGGCGATTCTCGGGTGGGAATCAGTAAGCGTACCCATCCAAATTTACACTCAAAGATGTCATGGGAGATGTTTCAGAAGCAGTTCAATGACAAGTACTTCCACGAAAGTATTCGCTATATGAAGGAAGTGGAGTTTATTAGGCCGAGCGAATAACATGACGGTGTCCCAAAGACGAGGCGAAGTTCACGGAGTTATCCAGTTTGCACCTCATTTGGTGGAGAATGAGGAACGATGACGCGGATGTTTCGAGAGGTTTGAAACCCGACATACGCCAAGATCTCATTTCTCATAAATTTTCTCTATTCGGATGTTGTCAACGAGGCTCATTGTTAGAGCGAGATAACGAGTACGTTCAACCGAGGGACCATAACCAGATCATACTGATAGCAATCATCGAAATAACGATAACCAAAGCAGAGAAAGAAGAATACGACAAAGGCGGTAACCACTCTGTGGAAATCGTGGCCATGAAAATAGAAGAAGCGAGTCTGGAGGAGATTTTAAAAGTGGAGATTCAACAATGACCATTTGAAGACGTTAGCGCCAAAGAGTTGACTAGTTCCAAGGGAGGAGAAAGACCACCTTCGGTCGTATGTTACAAATGCAGAAAGAGGGACATATCATTGGCGCCCCACAACAGCTTAAGGTATGCTATAATTGTGGAAAAGAAGGACATATCACTAGAGATTGTAGACAATATCAAACCCACCCAATGAATGGTGACTCAAAAGGATGTCCCGAGAAAAAGTCAAAGTCAACGATTCTCGGAAGAGCGTTTGTCGTGACCGGTCAAAATGCGAGGAACCCGAACAAAGTTAGCACGGGTTAGTTAATTATAAATTCTTACAAAGTTTATACCTTACTAGATACCAGTTCTACCCATTCTTTTATCTCTCTTGCTTGCACTCAACGTTTGAACATGACTACGGAGAAATTAGACTTTGACCTATCTGTGGAGACTCTATTAGGAGAAACTTTCATTTCATCCACTGTTTAGAAATCTTGCTTGATTCAGGTTGGCACTATCACATTACCCGTTGACCTTATTCCTATAAAGATATTTGCTTTTGATGTGATTTTAAGGTTAACTACTCATCATGCCAAAATTGATTGCTTTCGTAAGGTTGTTAGTTTTCATATTCCTAAGCAACTCCGTTATTCAATTCAAGCAATCAAACCATTAGAGTCAAACATTTTCATATCAAGCCATGAAGTCATTCGTTTATTACGGATGTCAAGTTTTCTTAGTCCATGTTATGGATTTGAATAAAGACACGCCGATTTGAATAATATTCCTATTGTTATTGATTTTTCCCCGACGATTTCTCTGAGAATTTCTTGGGTTACTCCCAAAGATCGATATTAAATTTTGTATCGACTTTGAACCCTAAGACAAAACTCATTTCTAAAATCTCATATCGAATGGCTCTATTGAACTTCGTGAGTTAAAACTTCAACTATAGAATTTGGTACCGAGCCTTTATCTGGTGACTTCCTTTGTGGAATGCACCGCGGCACTCTCTCGTAGGGACACCATATTCGTTCGATAGTAAACTGATAGGTGTCATTGTAACGTGCTATCCAAGGTTGGGATATGAGTCACAGTTGAGAACAACCTAAGTCGGTAATTGAAATACGTAGCTTTCTAGGCTTAGTTGGTTATTATCGGAGATTCGTTGAAGGATATTCTCGAATCGCTATTCCATTAATGCAGCTGACTCGTAGAGATACAAAATTCGAATGGAGCAAGGAATGTGGGAAGAGCTTTGAAGAACTCAAGAGGAGACTCATTTCAGCACATGTTCTGACCATGCCATCCTGGAAAAGTGAACGTGGTAGCTGACGTGTTGAGTAGAAGATCGTATACAAGTACGAGTAACGATATTGTCAAGACTCATTTCGAATAATTTACAAATAATAGAGATGGAGATGAAAACTCTAGTTACCCACGTGATGATATACGAGTATAATCGACTTTAATCGATAAAGTTAAAGCTGTTCAAGCTACACACCGGAGCTGATGAATTTGAAGAAGGAGGTGCAAGAAGTTGTTATTTCAAAAGCGAGAATCGGTGAGGTGAGGAAAACTCAAACCTTCGATTTATTAATCCATTTGAAATTCTAGATCGAATATGAACTGTGGCCTATAGACTCGTTTTACCGCCAAGTATGACGCGTGTTCATAACGTTTTTCACGTATCGATGTTACGTAAATATGTGGACGACTCGAACCACGTCATTGAGTTAGAACCGGACGAGATGTAGCGAAGACTTAACGTCACGAGGAGGTACCTGTCAAGATCTTGTAGAGGAAAGAACATGTCCTATGTACCGAGGTTATACCACAAGTTAAAGTTTTGTGGAGAAACCATGCTATTGAGGAAATGATCTGGGAGTTGGAAACGGACATGAAAGCGAGGTATTCTCATCTTTTCGAAACACCAGGTACGTACGTCAATTTCGAGGACGAAATTTCATAAGGAGGGGAGGTTGTAAGACCCCAAATTATTAATAAATAAAATTTATTTTCCTCTATTTATTATTTTGAAATAGTAAGGGTTGATTTGATTAATGTGGATAGTTATGGGTAAAATACGCAAATATTTCGAATAAGCAAGTGGTTATAAAATATTCATTATTGTCGGGAATATTCGTTTGGTCGTGGAATATTCGTGATCGTTGGGGAATATTTGTGCTGACGGTAGCTAGCCTTTTGTGGGCCCCATAACTGAAAGCGATTGGATGAAGAAAACGACAAATATAAGTTGTTTATAAATAACTGCAAGCGTGGTTGTTACTGCAGTTATCTTGTTGGAATACCCGGTGGTTAAAACACACTAATACGCGTTGTTGAACAGTAGCACACGGTATTGCACCAATTATTGATTCTTACGTAAGAAGGCACTACTCAACAATTGTTACAGTAATTACTGTTCAGTATTTTATTTTATTGATTCAATAATTGTTGCGTTGATATTTTATATTGCTATTGTTTCAATAATTGTCCTTACACAGTATTTTCCATTATCGGAGCAATAATTCATATTATTTGAATAATATTATTGGATAATATTATTGGCAATGTCTAGAAAGTTTTGTCTAAGGAGAGGTTTGGTTACCTAATTGCATGCCAAGAAGAAGGAGAAATTCTTATTGAAAGCCCCCACTTTCCCTGAACCGCCTTTGTCATCAATAATGCGATTCTCAGTAATATTATTTGTGAATAATTAATTATTGATTTATATGATGAGGAAAATATTGATTTTATGTGGATATAGATGGAGAAAATTTTAAAATGACAATTGTTGAAAATTAATATTTTATTTTTTTCTCGATAAAATAATTCATTTAAATATATTATTTTAATAATATATTAATCTGGTGATATTTTTTACAACGAATGTGGGATATATGAGTATACGAGGAGGAAGAGTATTTTTGTTGCAATAAATGTTTAAAACATGTTAAACATGTCAGTGGACCCCATTTCTTGATCGAAATTTGATTATAAACATAAAATTGTCCGTATGTGGATTTCTTCAATTTCATTTGGAATTTGGAAAACTTTCTTCTGAAAAGTTGTAGAGAATTGGATTTCCTATAAAAACTCACGAGATTCGAATTTTTCTGATAAAAGAGCTATTTATTATGAATTATTGAAGTTCCGAAGCTCCGAAATAATTGATTTTTGGAAGTTTTAATTGTTTTAATTAACAAAAACGTTTTTTAGATGTATGAGCCTCATTTAACACATGCTAAGTTGCTGAATTCAGATGATTCTAAGTGGGCGTAGACAAATTAATATATATATTATTATTATATTAAATTTTCTGCTTTGGTGTTCTAAGCAATTTCCTATAAATAGGGTGCTTAGGTTAGAATTGAAAATCATACCGTAAACCAAGTTTTCTCTATTTTCTCTCTCTATATTATTGAGCGTATTCTTGTGAGTATTTTGAGTATACTTTGAGTATTGCTATACTCTGATGCAAGTTCAAGTCATAGCCTATATCCCGTTTTCAACTAAAGTATCTGCCTTTTCGAGGTAAGGGATGTTATTTTCTTCTCAAATGATATTATTTCTTCAATATCATTATGCTGAAATATTGGTTGGAACTTTTTATCAAATTTGGAACCTTTTCATGTCGGGGTTACTATTCATGAGTTACTATTCACGAGTTACTATTCATGAGTTACTATTAATGAGTTACTATTCACGAGTACTATTCATGAAGCGTGAAGATATTTTTTGTGGAATTTCTATCTTTTGGTGTCGGAGTTACTATTCACGTATACGGCACTATTCACGTATACGGCACTATTCACGAATACGATACTATTCACCGAAAAATGAAAATTTTTCTTTTCGTCTAAAATATCTATTCTGGATACTAGTTTTGATTGTATCCATGTTTTGATCATTCTTGAATTTTACACCCCTATGATTATTTATGAGGTATTTTTGGACGTGGATAAAACAAAGTACGAATCCTTAATCCTTAATCCTTGTCATTTTGTTTCACTGGATTCGTTTCTTTAAAAATATTTTTCATCATCTTCAGTCTTAAATGATGATATTATGGAATATCTTTGGCCTGTAGTGCAAAGATGAATGATTTCTGATGAATATCTTTGGCCCGTAGTGCAAAGATGAACAGGTGTTTAGATGAACATGATCAACTGATGAATATCTTTGGCCTGTAGTGCAAAGATGAATATTTGATTCCAGATATATATTGATTGATGTTACAAGGATAAAATATCGACGATGAACTTTTAAATTCTTATATAGAAGATAGTAGTTTGCATTCTCTACTTAACTCTTCTAATGAATTATTATTTCCGCTGCGAATATTGATTTTAAATTTGTTGTCTATTGTATTCTATTAGATTTTTCCCTGTTGAAGACTAACGATAATTTTTTGTATATTATCTTAGTCATAATATTCTTTACTGGGCTAGTTGAGCTCACCCTTTTCCTTGTTGTTCCATTTTTCTTCTCAGGAGGCGAGAATGTAGCGAGTACTAGTCGGGGTATGGAATGAAGGTTCTAGAGAGAGTTGTTTAGTAGTCCTCACCATTTTTGTAAAATAATGTATCAATAATTATGATGGGGATTTATTTGCGTGTGGATATTGTCTAGATGGCAATATCTGTATTTAACTCACAGTTTATATGTTGTAATAATAAAGTTGTAGTTATTTATGTACCATGTATTTGGCGACTCAGAATGGGTTGGATGGAATGGACCTATTTTGGGGGCGTCACAACACACTTATCTAAAGTTCTCAATAAAATTATTTTCATACTATTTAGGGAGAACCTCAACTGCTATAGACCACCGTTCTATTCCCTCATTATCCCCGTCAATTCAAGAACACTCTTATTACATGAAAGGAATTGTGAAGCAAAAGGGTGAGCACAACTAGCTCAGTAAAGAATATCATGACTAAAGATAATTAAATTATCAATAGCCTTTGTCAGTAATAAATCATAGATTTAGAACATATGGTAGATGATAAAACTTTTCAACCATAGTTGCAGCGGAACGAGCAAATCCATTAGAAGAGTCAAATAGACCATAAAGTCTATTATCTTCTCCATGTTAAAAGTCCACCAACAATGCTTTAACCCTGTAAAATTAATCAATAGATCCTATTCACAGTCATGTGAATAACTCATAATCATAATTGTAGTTCTAATTTTCTCTTCTCATCTAGGACGAAGATAATTTACATCACCTATCTTTACCTGAAATATCAAAGATCATGGTTATACCAAATCACAGTTCCTGTTCATAATCATACTAATAAATTCATCTTTGCACTACGGGCTAATGATATTCATCAACCGCTTCATCTTTGCACTACTGCACCAAAGATATTCAAGAATGTGTCATCTTTGCACTACGGCCAAAGATATTCAATAACAGTCATCTTTGCACTACACTAAAAAGATATTCATCAACAATTCATCTTTGCACTACAGGCCAAAGATGTTAATATTTCAAAAAAATATATAATCATTTCAGAATTTATATAAACAATAATTATAACCATATTGATCAATTCACCTTTGCTCTTAAGCTAAAAATATTCAATTATAAATTCAATGGTCATGATCATACCAGTCAACAATTCATCTTTTCACTACTGGCCAAAGAGAACCCATAGTCACGATCATACCAATAATCTACCCATCTTTACACTTAAGTCAAAGAGAAATTTCATCACCATGATTATAAAAATGTTATATATGATAATAAAAATAATATAATCAACATATATATTCAATCTCAAGAGTAAGATTAATAAATCAACGATAATTTGGTCAGAAAAAGAAACCAATTTTGTTGTGAATAGTAACTCATGAATGGTAACTCATGAATAGTAACTCATAAATAGTAACCCTGACACAAAAAGATATAGTTTCATAATACTATCCATATCAATATTTACAACACCTTAATCCAAATGTTATAATTCACTTAATAATCTCATAATCTAATATTATTAATATTACAACAATATTTTAATCATTTCTTAAACTTATAACTAATTTATTTTAATTGTTTACACTTTATTAATTAATGCATTTAATCATCCTAAAATGCCAAACTCATAATATTTCATCACCAATAACCAAAACCCTTATCAAAAATCTGCATATACCTCATATATGATTCTCAAGCCATAAAATCATATTTTCCAATTTTCTTACTTCACATAATATATTTAATTCATTTACTCATAACTAGACCATTTTCATGAAAAATACCAAATCAGTACAAACAAATTTTCTTTTCTGGGATTTAGCAGAATATAGTCTCATATTGAACATATATTTTTCTCAGAATTTTTAAAATTCATTTACTATTTTTTATATGGCCAAAACTGCCGAATATTTAGACATTTATCATAAATTGTAATTTTCTCCAAAAATTCCGAAATTTACAGAGTATACTTCTGTTATACACATGTACTCCCAATAAAAATTTCACCAATTTTGGAGGTAACCACAAGGAGTTATAAGGGTTTACTTTTAAAATAGTATTTTCTCATAAAATTCATAACTCTTAATCTATACATCCAAAAATCACCATTTTTGGACACAATCAAGAAATCTCATCAAATTATCATTTCAAATTTTTCCAGAATTTTTGAGGGTGGGAAAAATCACGAAACTGAAAAACATAATAACCCTTAAAATCCCTTACCTCAAAAAAAGCAAGATTTACATCGAACATCTGATATAAAAGTCAAGGAAACTTGCACCGAATAGCAACTCTCAAGTATCTAAATACTCACAAAATATACTACTCGACAATATAGAGAGAGAAGAGAGAAAGCTTATGTTTCGGTGTGATTTTCAATTCTAACTTAGCCCTCTATTTATAGGAAAATGTTAAGACGCCAAGCGCACTTGACCGCTACTGATGACTTTACCTACTACTATTGTCACCCACCACATTTGAAATAAAATTAAACACATTTCTTCACCAATCACGGGTGGGGCCCACTTAATTCTAGAATTTTCCACCAAAATCATTTATAAACCTAATTTTTGAATCAGTCACCTCTTAAAATTCATAACAAATCATAAGTTCATTTTTAACGGTTAAAAATTTGTGGACATATACTCAACTTATATATGTATAACATATCCAAAAATGACAACGATCCAACGGTCGGATTAAAAATTATAACTCACGTAATATATCACAAGAACACTAGTTTGATTTTTAGTACCTCCTTTCCGACAAAAATACTAATAAAACACCTCAACATTAATTCCTTCAATTATAACCACATAAATAAATCCATCATTTATATCCGTATCAAATAAATATTTCCTTATCAATAATTAATTATTCACAAATAATATTACAGAATCACAATTATGACAACCAGGTGGTTCCCATGAAAGAGGGGGCTTTCCGATAAGGATTTCTCCTTACTGGCGTGCAATTAGGTGACCAAACCTCTCCTTGACAGAACTTTCTAGACATTGCCAATAATGCTATCTAATAATATTATTAAAATAATATGAATTATTGATCTGATAATGGGAAATATTGTGTCGTGACAATTATTGAAACAACAATAATATAAAATATCAACGCAACAATTATTGAATCAATAAAATAAAATATTGAACAGTAATTACTGTAACATTATTGAGTAGTGCCTTCTTACTTAAGAATCAATAATTCAAAAATATCATGTAATACCGCGTCTTCTTGCAACCACGCCAGACATCAGTATTTTAACCAACGGGTTCCAACAATGTTAATTCAGTAATAACTACGTCGTTATTTATAAAAACTCAAACTCAAGCTTTTCTTCATTCGACAGCTTATTCATTATGGGGCCCATAAATGATCGCTACTATTGCATTTAATATTCCCCAACAACAAGAATATTCCATGAATCGAAACTAATATTCCCCGACAAACAAGTATTTTATACCACTTGCGTATTTTGAAAATTTTATATATATCACCCTTTAACTTTAAACTTTTATCAATTTAACCATTTACCTAATAATAATTATAAGAAAAATTGAATATTTTTTTCATAAAATTCGGGGTCTTACATTATTATTATTATTATTATTATTATTATTATTATTATTATTATTATTATTATTATTATTATTATTATTATTATTATTATTATTATTATTATTATTATTATTATTATTATTATTATTATTATTATTATTATTATTATTATTATTATTATTATTATTATTATTATTATTATTATTATTATTATTATTATTATTATTAGTTATTATTATTATTATTATTATTATTATTATTTTATTTTTATTTTTATTTTTATTTTTTTATTTTTATTTTTTTTATTTTATTTTATTATTATTGTTATTATTATTAGTACTATTATTATTATTATGACTTTTATTATTATTATTATTATTATTATTATTATTATTATTATTATTATTATTATTATTATTATTATTATTATTATTATTATTATTATGTACATAATGATCTAAAGAAAGGGGGAAATGATTTGTTTAGTTATAAATATTAATCCTTGCAAATTTATAAATTGAAAGGCTTGTTTGCTCAGGTGGTCATTGGATCCAAGTT